>OX411256.1:1200000-1735524 GCA_948150575.1 Tinea pellionella
CTTCCCCTTTTTATTTTAAAAATAAATTAAAAAAACATTTTCTTTTGCTACAATTAGATTAGCGGTCGCAGTTGCTGCTGCCAACACTGTTATATATTATGTATGCGTGAGCAACCTATTCATTATTATTATTATTAATATTATTTTATATTTTGTTTCTTCCATATTCTTTTATATTTATGCATTTTATCGTTCTACACCGTAACTATTTTATTACACCTCTTCCCTATCACTGCCCCTTTGCCACTTCCTGCGGTGTCAGCTGAAAATCAGCGCTCTGACATTTGCCAGAGCACATGCTGAGCTGATTTCCCTTTTGTCACCTCTACATATCTAAAAACATCTGTACTTTATGACAAATAAAAGATATTCTATTCTAATTAAGCATTGTCTAATAATTGGTAAATGTTGTGTTAATATAATTACAATGAATTAATAAAAAATAAGAGATTATTTTAGAATATTGTTTTGTTACCAAACTATTAGGTATCAAGTGGGCCCAAAAATGGGCATTGTCCTTTAATTATAAAAAGGATTTTTGGCTTAGATACTAATTTTACTTTTTAATTAATAATTAAGACTACCGCCTGTTTTGGAAACGAAACAATAATCGAGAAGACTGAGTAGTAAAAGCCGCTGCTGCTATCTGACCTTCCAGACCAAGGTTGACAAGACCAATAAGTATTAAAAATAATTGCTGGTACCAACCGCACTATGAACTGAACGGTGTTAAACGCCGTGGAGTTAAGCCAACACATTGTGTGCAGCATGCTCCGAAATATATTTAACGAGGTCAATAACCTATTTCCTATAATCTGTATTGGCATTTGATACAATTTTATTTGTATAGTAGCTTGGCATATGACTGAACTTCGGCTAATGTTAAAGAGCACGATACATGAAGAGCGGCCGTGGTCTAGCGGTAAGACGCGTGAACTTACGATCATGAGACCCGTGTTCGAACCTCGCTAATTCTGACCGGTACCAATGTAACTTTGTTATATGTACTTTGGTCGCTCAGTGCCTATAAGCACTATTAAAGAGTGGTAGGCAGACTGATGATGGTTATTTGTCTAGTCTGCCGTCCTGGGGTAGTACCACCACTTTCGAATGTAACACCCGTGAAGTGACTTTGTCGCGTTTCGGGAATAGTTTGAAAGTAGCCAGGTATAACGAGAGGAGTGTGCACTGTCAATCTAAGATGGTACATGCTCGTCTCTTCAAGCCAGCATAGTGGAGGTGACTGCTACCCGCACAGGTTTCTCTGTAGTAGCAGTTGTTTCCATTCATGGACCGCACTCTAGCTTTACATCAGGTGGAGTGTTGTCACATGTTGAGCTACAATAAAAAAAAAACATGAACCCTGAGGAGGCAAATGGTGCATCATTTGAAGATTCAGATTTGACAGTACAGTGTCTAGTTACACACTTTCTTCACTGGTGTTACAGCTGATCCCTGGCGGACTGGCCTAATAACCATTATCAAACTGTCTACTTATTTTTTGAGCCACTAATGAAAGTAGCTTCGTTATTTTATTTGAAAACAATACCTTTTTTTATTGTAGCTCGGCATGTGACAACACTCCGCCTGATGTAAAACTAGAGTGCGGCCCAACAACTGTTACCACAGAGAAATCTCTACGCGCAGCAGTCGCCTCCACTATGCCGGCTGGAGGAGACGAGCATGTACCATCTAGATTGACAATGCACACTCTTCTCTTATACTTTCAAACTATTCCCGAAACAAAATGCCGAAAGAAAATAATAATCGCCCTGTATCAGTGTATTGTTTTAAAAAAACTTGTACAGGGATTAAAGCCACAAATTATCACGAAACATCGTACGACACTTAACCATAATAATTGGTTATCATAACCTATTTGGTTCATACGGAACAAGCCACATTATCGAATGACTACAAAATTAATACCGCAATTTGTATGCTTTTTTTAATTGTTTTCTTAAATTAAGATGAAAAGAGCTGAAGTCCTCCGGTGCACGCTCGACGAATGTTCTGTCCACTAAACTCCTCCGCCATTCGCGCTTTACGTGATTGTTTCCATATTCTTCTAAAATTATTCGATGAGTTTTCACTGGGAAAAACTTAGATTTAGATTAACTTTTTTTCCTGGCACGGTTTGAATCTTGTAGTTTAATATATTTTTTAAAACAAGTAATTACTGTCATATGTAGTTAACCGAGTAAAACTAATTTAAAAAAGTAGGCTGGCTACGACAGCCTTAAAACTAGAAAGATATTATTTTTATGTGTAAATATGATCAATAAACGAGTGTCTCCTTTGGCTCCATTTCTTAGTTTGAATCATTGATATATACAACTAGATGTGCAATAACGCTCTCAATGTGACGCGGGAGAAAATATGGCGACAGTCACGTTTAGGTTCTCTATCAGTTAGTATTTAACTTGACGACAATACTGTCAAATCGTTAAGTTTGCACCTCTAGTATATATCATGTACGCGAACTCGCATGCGAAAAGGTGGTTAGTCGTAACCACCTTATCCAGCAGCAACACGCACATACGGAGCTTCTGCAGCAATCACCGTTCGAAGCCGGTGTAACTAAAAAGAAATAAAAACAAATAAACATTGTCAAAAGTGGTAAGCATATCTCTATGGTTTGATTGAAGGAAGTTATTTTTAGGTGAATAATAATAATTTTCGCTTGTAACAAGATTTCTTCAGTTACGGCGTGTGGGCGTTGCGAGGCGTTATCATTATATTGTAGAGGGCTGATGGCGTCACAACATGAAAGAGAATGGATGACGCGGCAACGCGAGCCGTACCTTTAATCATGTAAAAATCCCACTTTTGAATGAGTCATATTATTTGATGTATTGGATATCAAAACAAACTGATATTGTAGTAAATTTGATCTGACCTGATGTTGTTGACGTGTCCATATTAATATTATAATATATAGAGTTTCCGACTTATAGCAACCGACCTATCTACTGTAAAACAACGATGGTTTCTAATATTATCAATTAAAAAAGTGAATCTTCACAATTTTTTTATCGTAGCACGTCGAGTTCGGTTCATGAACGGAAACTATTGCTACTACAGATAATTTTCTACAAGCATAGCGGAGGCGACTGTTGTATGTAAAAAAAAATCTGTAGTGCCAGTCGTTTTCGTTAATGGACCGCACAGTTGTACATGAGATTCATACCTTCGGAACGGAGAAATTAATTAGAAAAGTAAGAAAACGTATTATAATATATTTTAGATGGCAGGTGGTGTATGATTTTGTCTGCAAGTACATAAGTAGACGTGAGTCAGACACTCGCCCTCGCTGACCCGGTTCGCACGCAGACCCTCTCTTAATGCTGGGCTTATATGGAGCACTATATATAATTAAAATTGTATGAAAAATTACTTATTCCTACTGCACACTTTTATATTGCTGTACTCATATATATTTATTAAATATAAATTATTAATGGTTTGTATGTTTATTTAGGTCGGCTAGGTATTTCATGTACGCGAACTCGCATGCGAAAAGGTGGTTAGTCGTAACCACCTTATCCAGTAGTAATCCAAGATAGACTTGTTAGTCTATCGGAGTTTCTGCAGCAATCACCGTTCGAAGCCCTCTATTATGTAACTAAAAAGAAATAAAAACAAATAAAGATTGTCAAAAGTGGTAAGCAGACTGATGATGCTTGTTAGCCCGGTAGACTGGGTTAGCCCTATGATCTAAGCGCACATTCGTTTCACCAAGCCGGTATAGTAGAGGCGACTGTTGCTGACAGACATTCATTATCACTTCAATATTTTTTATAATTGGTACTGAACTTGGTTACATTAGTACCGTTTAGAATCATCGATCGTCAGTACACGCTAGACCACGACCGCTTCTTACTAGCTGTGTAAAAATGTGACATCTCAACTGTAAATGGAATAAAATACATTGGTAATAAGTTAGACCTAATGCGATGGCAAGTAAATTTGTTTATATCGGTGTCATGATACGTACAAATGTCCAAGGCTCCGTCCACGATTGTCGCATGACAAAAGTTACGGATGACGTTACCCTGACCTGCATCAACATGATTATATGTTAACTCCCGATGTAGATGTTATTGTGTGCTCATATTTATTGCGTACCATTGTTGAATGCAGATATAATCTACTTGAGTGTTAATCAAATAAAGCAACTAGCTCCGATTTATTTTCTTGTTCTAGGAAAGGTAATATAGAAAAAGGCTCGCAAAAGTATTAACACCTTTATAAAAAAAAAAATTAATGTTTAAGTTATCTGTCAAATATCAAAAAGTGATAAGAACAGTGGTTAATTTAAATATTTAATAACTTTTAATAATAATAATAAATGTTTATTCGTAGTATTTAGTTTTTTTTTACAATTTAGCTTCACGCCAGTAAACCATAATGGTTTGTCTTGGCGTTGCACATTCGTTCTTAAATATGATTAAATTACACACAAAAGTTGCTTGAATGCTTAAGTGGTAAGTATTTTCCTAAGATAAATAAATTAATGAAAATTTAATTCCTCTAAAAAATGTAGGAAATTCAAAGTATTCTGGTATCCGAATTCTGTTTAAATGAATGTCGTTTGCTTTGTCAGCATTGTCCCTTTCACAAAACGGGAAGAAAGTAAGCACAATTGCTTAGTTTAAAAGCTAAAACGAATTTTTACGCTTGTATGAACAAATTGTAGAATAATAATTTTGCGATGGCCAATCTTTTATCATGTAAGCCGTTCTCGTATCCTTGCTCAACGGCATCCGGTCGGACGAGTCGTGGCAGATGTCGGGACTCCATTGATGTACCTCTTTATACAACTATATTGGTTCAATACATTACTAGTCGGATGTATTTTAAACTATATATGTAAAGGGTTAAAGTTCGATTTTACTTAGAACGATTTTAGAGGAGACACCGACCTTGTTCGAGAGATCCAAAACCTGTCTTGAATGGCCAACTGTACTTATTTTTATAAAGACGGGTGTTTAATAACCCAAATGGACTTAATATACTATAAATAATTTACATATGAACTTATTTATCTACACAATAGAATCGATTGCCAAAAGTTCGTATTGTAAAAATAAACATTGTGCACTGTATTTATAATTCAGAGCCCCCATGAATCAATTTTTAGAAGTTTTACATTCCGGATGAAACCTGCTAATGTAACGGGTGAACGCATCAATCGGGCAGAAAGCCAAAATCATAGGAAAAGCCGATGTTAGTGTGTTTGATTTACTTCAACATTACACGTTACTATTAGCTGTATGTAGCTATAAACTTTCTAATGATAGATGCCCTCGTATTAAATCCAAAATAAATATTCAAGTATCACGTTTTGTAAGTTTAAATTCTTTCTCAAACGCGAATCGCAGTTTCCAATTGATTTGTTATTTATTTTATGCATATCTGCGACGTCGCCGGCGTCACATTATTCATGCGTTTGTGAACAATATTCATAAACATCGACAATAGAACCGAGCGACTGTGACAATACTATCACCGATTTCTCCGCGGTCCTTTGCGACCAGATCGCCATTCACCCATTCATACGTGCAAATCTTCCATTCAATTCGCAAAACGAGTTCGGACTAGTTTCATAGAATCGCAAGAAAGGCACAATTTTCTCCGGCCCATATATCAAAAGCGTACAAACATCACGGCTCGTAAATCAGAAATATGCGTCTCTGTACCGCTGCAGGTGTCCGCGTTGTCTGTTAGTCTGGCGGCTCCGTCGACAATGAGACTTCTATTGTGGCATCGGACGATTGTCTCCTTTCATTCACCTGCTCGATTTCTGTAATATTACCTTATTAGACTGTCCGTGGAGAATAGTAGCCGGTCACGTGACGCCACTCCCAGCTCACTACTCGTAAACGGTCGCTTAGCACACAATGGAAACCGACGAAGCCATTAGAATAGTTCTCATAATATGTGAAGAGTGAAGCGCCGTTTAGGTCGTCGAAGGTTCACCGAGACTCTCAGTGGCCACGACATTACCGGATGCGACTGGAGATGCTGTAATTTGGCCGCGCATCGTACAATACCGTGCAATAATAATCGCGGACGGTTCGTAATTGCTACGACATCCGCTCTCCCATACTCGAGGCCCCATGTATAGCACATGCCCGTGTGAAAGTTTGCCATTTTATACGCGATTGTGTGTAGACAGTTCGGTCAACTAATTTATTACTCACTAGCTGCTTGTCGTGTGTCTCTTGTTTTAGCGCCGTCGACAGCTGCGGCATACATGTTTAATAAAATTCATACATTTCTCTGGTGTTTTATTGTCACATAAATACAAGTATGTGTGAGACGGGCGATTATCATTATAGATGTTGTAACTGAACGTGTATAAATTATCTATCACACGTTTCATCTATCATAGCTAATAGATAAAATCATCATACATAAAAATTTTGATGTCTAACTATCATCAGCAGGTAACCTTAATAAATCAACAGGCAACTTTCCGTCTCATTCATAGATCGACAGCTAGAGTTCCTGGTATAGCAGTTATAAGGATAAACGTCTAATTTCACAGCCCATTCATCTTAAAGTTATCATTATTTAAAAAAAGTGTCCTATCACAACAAACGAGAATGTTAAAGAGCTCGCCGCAGGATTAACTGCTGTAGGACAGATTCGTTTAGAAGCGGAAGTTGAGCCGGAATATTGTGGTGTTTTCGTCGTTTTGTTCCCTACTTTATTGTGACATGGCGAATTAGATAAATTTTGGTCTATTGATGACCGGAAGCATGGTCGCACAGTGTGCATTGGTGTGAGCCTTAGAAAGTTTAGAAAAGCGTCAATTGCGCTAACTTCACTAAACATTAACCAAATCGGTCAGGTATATGGATGGTACCTTTTTTTTTTCGCCGAATTCTGTGTGTATTGTCTGATTTTAAACAAGTGCTCGCCATGTATACGAGGATGGTTTCGCATAACAGCGAGACAGAATCCTAACCCATCCATTAAATAAAATATAGGGATCAGAAACGATCCGATAACGATCTATTTCCGTCATGAAGAAATGGCACGCCTTAAAAAGATTCTACTTAAGTATTCATTTGATCATGTCAAATTGTCAATAGATACAAAAAGTGCGGTGGCAGACGATTGTGGGCGTGGGACACATGTTCTCCGATTTATTATTGAATTAAAAAACGGATATCCTCTAGCGAACCTTTGTGCTACAATTTGTTACAAAAACTCTTTGTAACCATATAGCGAAGGGGTTCTCACGTATCAGATGGATTTTTTTAAAAGATTATGTAAATTTTCCGTGTCTTCATATATTATTGGCGCCATATTTTATCAGAATACACATTTAAGTAGGCATTGACTCGAAGCCCTAATTTAGTTTGCCAAAAATTTTTTTTTAAATAAAGCTATCATAGTTTAGTGATGGATTAGCAACGGTTAAATATGCGCGCCCTCTTTTAATCTGACACCATTTTATGTAGTTCATGACTAAACATAGTATATTACATCGCTTTCATGAATGCGATACATCGATATTACATACGTACATTTCGAATGTAACACCCGTGAAGCGATCTTGTCGCATTTCGGGAACAGTTTGGAAGTAGCCAGGTATAACGAAAGAAATATCTGTATGGTACATTACAAGTATATTTGCCTCCCCAACCCGTCATAGCGGAGGCGGCTGCCGCCTCTGTGTATATACCGCACTCTAGCTTTACATCACGCGGAGTGTTGTCATATGCCGAGTTACAATTTAAAAAAAAAGGAGTCTCTAGGTTAGGTACAAAATGGCCTTTCATAATACAAAATGTAATTGTGCAATTTTCGTGTATACCTCGTCGAATTTCCTCATTGCTGTAACCATTAACGTTGTTCGTTCACTTGTTAATACGCCATTGTCACGTGACCGCATTGACTAAGTTTTTTTTTGTCATGAATCGACCAAGACGAAAGAATCAATCACGAAAAGCACATTTCTGAGAAGATGCCCGACCTCTCTGTGGATAGTGACGGCGTTTTTGTCGATTACCGATCCAATTTTAGCGTTACGCAGTTCTATTTTTATTTCGGACCTTGTCTGCCAGTTTGTTTAATATTATTGTGTTCAGATTTGTTACTTATGCTCAATATTAGTAATTTTTTTTTTATTATTTATTTATTTCGGAGAAAATACAGCGACAGGCAGAAGCAGAAATAAAGAAGAGTAAGAACATAAAATACAATAGATTTACCCGCCACCAAATAAATTTCCCACTATGTACAATTATTGTGCACTTTCACGAACATTCAGACAATTGTTACCACATTACTAGGATGCAGTTTGGTCATTTTCTGCATCATTTTAGTCCCTACGCTTGCGCACTTCACAATTGTACAGTGATGCAAAGCTTCTATGTGGTTTTTCTTTGCGCATACTTCGGTGTTTATTTATCATTTTGGTATAAAAATAATAATTATTTATTTATCCCTTTTTTTCGATTAGTTGCTATTTTGACTGATGAGGGATCTAGTCTAAAGCATTTTCGTATAGCGCATGCGAGAAGGGCCGACTAACAAATGTATGGGATTTAACATCTCACACTGTGACGTGAGTAATTTGAAACGTCTTTCATACATTTTAGTTGCGTAAATGCTATTGATAGAGGGAATGAGTACTGGCTTCCTCTTATTTATTTTCCGAAATATTTCTTTCATAATTCTAAATATGGTTAATTTTAAATTAATTCATACGGAACCTAACCATTAATATCAGGGTTTGCACACGAGAATTTTTTCTCTTCACCTACAATCTCCCAAGAGTCGTGAGATGCTTTTTTTATTAAGACCCGTTAGAGCCCCGCACCATCTCATCCATTGGCACTATTCATTATCATTATACGTAGCGACCGGGGGCCTACCGCGAACTTGCAAAGTTTCGTTTTACATTTGGTCGAATTTGATGACGATAAATGATACGTTGGGATATTGAGAACGAACGAAGATCGTGTTAAATCAAAATATCCGGAGGTTGGTAAATGGAATCCATTGTTGTTGTTGTTATTTGTTTTTAAATATTTCCACGACAAACCACTATGTAGAAGATTTCGTAAATGTCCTGAAGCCCGAATTTTTGACCATTTGAAAGTAGCCCCCCGGAAGCGGCGCGAGTGCGTTTCATTTACATGAATATAATAAACATTGGTTATTTATATTGGTTCATTTTTAAGGCTTTTAAAGAGGTTTTGGCGGTCGGTTTATTTCTTTTTAGTTTGGTGATTTTTTCACTTGCAATTTTAACGTGACAACTATATTTATCTACAGACGCTACATATGCCTTAATGAACTAGTTTTATTCTTAAAATCTATATCTGTAATAAAACAGAGTAATAAAACCAGTAAGAGTGGTAGGCAGACTGATGATGTTATTAGTCCAGTCTGCCGTCTTGGGGTAGTACCACCACTTTCGAATGTAACACCCGTGAAGTGACTTTGTCGCGTTTCGGGAATAGTTTGAGAGTAGCCAGGTATAACGAGAGGAGTGTGCACTGTCAATCTAGATGGTACATGCTCGTCTCCTCAAGCCGGCATAGTGGAGGCGACTGCTACCCGCACAGGTCAGGTGTAGTAGCAGTTGTTTCCATTCATGGACTGCACTCTAGCTTTACATCAGGCGGAGTGTTGTCACATGCCGAGCTACAATATAAAAAAAATTATAAAAAAAAGCACTAGGGAACTATAATAGTGATGTAATAGTCCTAGTTGCATTTTAGAAGTTGAAAGGTATAACGAGATTAGTGCTATGTCAATCTGGACGGTGCATGATCGAGACTTAACCCTGTATAAATTTCCTTGTGGTACCAGTTGTACTGGGTTGGGCTACTAAAAAAAAGTCACAGTAAGTTGAACACATTGTAACTAGGGTGGTGCTGTAGGCGCCATCGACACGAATGTACCATCTAATAATACTAGTATCACACAAACCCTCACTTATCAACTATGTAACCGGCACTTACACGGTTAAGACACGCTCACATACGCACAGTAATGGGTGTATGTATAAAAACACATATTAAATGCGATGTCTTGGGAGGAGGGACTCCTCCGTACTACTGACTGATGCAACATGTGTAATTAGCAGTAAATTAAGATCATTTGCTGTACGCCTTACCTTTTTTTTTATTGTAGCTCGGCATATAACAGTTGACAACGCTCCGCCTAACGTTAAGCTAGAGAACAGAAACAACTGCAAACTGCTGGGAACAGTCGCCTCCGCTATACTATTCAAACACTCCTCCAAACTAATCCTGAAACATTGTGACTTCACGGGTGTTACATTCGAAAGTGGTGGTACTACTCCAACACGGTAGACTGGGATAATAACCATCATCAGTCTGCCTACCACTCTTTGGTATGAAATAAAATGTATTTATACATACGAATAGATTTATTTATTGTATTTAAAATGTCTTTTTTTATTGTAGCACACTCCGCCCGATGTTAAGATATAGTGTGGTCCATGAACGGAAACAACTGTTGCTACAGATACATTTCTACAGGCAGCAGTCGCCTTCGTTATGCTGGCTTGTGGAGATTATAGACAATATTGAGGAATATTACTACTTAACATTTATTGGAACTTTTTTATTTTTCTTATGCGTAAAATGTGTGAAGTTATTGTATTTAATGGTCCAAGACTCGCTACGTCTAAAAGAGTAGGTTTTTATAGAAAATCAGGCTTCTCTGGACAGTGAGCCCTATATGAATGGATTATTTATTGTCAATTTTAACATCTGTCGTTCATAGAATTTCTGATGTAAAGGAAAATTATATTTTCCCTATAACCTTATCATTTTGAAGTATGATTACTAGAAATTCCACAAAATCAAGTGATTAGACGTTTTTTTAGCAATGTGTGTAAATGTTTATGTTTCTCTAAGTTTATATTTTTAAGTTTTTTTTTTGTATTCGTTCATCTACCTTTTTATGTTCGTAGTGAAAATTGTTTTATTGTTTATTTTAGTTTATTGTAATAAATAAATTGTGTGAAGATATACTAAAATTAATATATTTTTTCGGAATTTTTATTATAATTTAATAATACCGAATTTTAATTTGTTATAAATTAATAATAACAGATAATTACCTACTTAACATAAATTCTTAGAAAACATTATATTATTAAAGATATGTTATGAAAAAAAAAAGTATATTTTATATTTAAAAAAAAAACAGCAAGCCTTCTCCCCAAAGTTGGGCTATAATTGTAACATATATATATGTACATTGTACATACCTGTATAGATGTATGTTTAAGGGTCCTACTGCTGCCAATTAATTTAATCATATGATTGCTCCGATCTTGACAACACGTAAATACGCAAAAAACCCTATAATTTTTACATTATGCCTGATATAATATATTGAATTAAAAAATAAAATAAAACCATGCTCTGGATCATAATTTTGCAAATATAACGATGTAAAAGAAATTTTTATTCAATGTAAAACTGCAACAAAAATTGATTTAGGGCTTTTTGGAACTTTACGCTTTTTTCTCGTATTTATAAAACATACTACTACTACTTAGCTCACGCCTTGTTCTCGCTGGGGTAGGCAGCAACTATGGAGCGCCAGCGACTCCTCGCTCTACATACCACTTTCGCTTCGACCACATCCATTACTCCCCTCATGCATGCACGTCGGTTGAGGGTGCTCCTCATCTGACCCTTTCTCAGCAGTTTTTTTTTTTTATTGTAGCTCAGCATGTGACAACACTCCGCCTGATGTAAAGCTAGAGTGCGGTCCATGAATGGAAACAACTGCTACTGCAGAGAAACCTGTGCGGGTAGCAGTCGCCTCCACTATGCCGGCTTGAGGAGACGAGCATGTACCATCTTAGATTGACAGTGCACACTCCTCTCGTTATACCTGGCTACTTTCAAACTATTCCCGAAACGCGACAAAGTCGCTTCACGGGTGTTATATTCGAAAGTGGTGGTACTACCCCAGAACGGCAGACTGGACAAATAACCATCATCAGCCTGCCTACCACTCTTTAATAGTGCCTATAGGCACTGAGCGACCAAAGTACATATAACAAAGTTACATTGGTACCGGTCAGAATTAGCGAGGTTCGAACACGGGTCTCATCGATCGTGAGTTCACGCGTCTTACCGCTAGACCACGGCCGCTCTGTTGACCAATCTGACTGAGAAAGGTCTTCCTAGGGCGCCCCATTCCGACACTGTCATCCACTTTCGCACAATAGATCTTTTTTGTTAATCTCCTTTCATCCATCCTTTCCAAATGACATACAAACATATATAAAGAAATAAAACCAGGCAAAGGTTTTTTTAACTCGCAAGCTAGTGAGTAAAACTTTAAAAAAAGTACCTATGCTGGCAACAACACAATAATAGTCTTAATTCTATGTTTGATCTTGGATAGACCCTTCTTTATCAACTTATGGGTCAGTCACTCGAAAGCACAGAAGGAATCTTATACCTCCGACCTACTAACTAACTTTACGACACCTGCCATCATTTCACGGAAGAATGTCGCAATTTCATAACAACACGCCCTTTAATTGTATGGAATTTTGTTCCGTATGTAAATTGTTATACGGGTGGTAGTCGTCTGTGATGGTTTAATGGCGCCAGGCGCTTGCACGATATCATGATGATATGAATGATAAACAATGATAACAGTCGATGCACTCATGTTTCATAATTGCATGCCTCGAGACACGAGTAGGTATATGCGTCATGTTCAATATGTTTGTTATTGTTTTGATTTTTACTATGTTGTATTTTTATAGTAGCTCGGCATATGATAACATCCAAGAACGGATACAACTGCTGCTACTACAGATAATCTTCTACAGGCAGTAGCCGCCTCTGCTATGCAAGCTCGAGAAGACGAATGTGCACCAGGTTGACAGTGCACACTTCTCTCGTTATTCCTAGCTACTTCCTTAAGGTTTTGTTATATGATAGTGCAAAACTGGATAGATTAAGTATTGTGAATAAATAAATAAATAAAAATAAAAAAATAAAATTTTCGAATTCGAAAGCGGTGGTATTAATCCAGGACGGCAGACTGGACAAATAACCATCATTAGTCTGCCTACCACTCTTTAATAGTGTCTATAGGCACCGAGCGATCAAAGTACATACGAGTATAACATAATTTTACTTTTATAAATTCTGGGTAATCTATTTTAATTAGAAATAAAGAAATATTGGATTTAAATATTCGCTTTTCATAACCTCAAACTTTCTTAATAATTATGTAGGCACCTACTTCAAATTTTTTAAAAAATTTGATTTAATATGTTCACCGTTTACAATACACTTTGGGTTCAATTACTGTTATTTTTCTGTTGTGTATTTTATGCTGACTGTGGCCTGTTGTATTACCGAATAAAATAAAATAAATAAAAATAAATATATTTTTACTACAAGTCTAAATTGTTATAAAAGAATGCAATAGAAAATGACGCAACTTCCACCAAGATAACAGCTCAAATGCAACGTTCCGTAATCATGACCGGCTATCTATTAATAGACTGCGCTCGTCTACCTTATTCCTACGGAAATAGGACACTCCGGACAGCAAATCCTACTATCCCGCACACACAGCTAAACAGGCTATAATCACTCTTAAAGCTTAGCTTATATGGTTTATAATTGATTGGTTTTTTATGTAGCGGTTTATACGCAAGGGTTAGCGTCGACTTTGGCGGGAAATGTAAGCGGTTAACATGTTTGTAGTATCCCAGCTTGACGTACTACGATACGATTCTATAGTATTATTGAGTGTGTGTGTGTAAATGCATATAATTATGCGTGTGTGCGTGAGTATGAATGATATTCAATGTATTAAAGTTTACGTCATTTATTTACGTTGTTTCAGTTTGTGTTATTATTATGAATGGTGTTTGTTTTTGTTTTGTCTGGACGTTTTGCGTTATTATTAACTCAGTTTTTAGTTTAGTTTCGCGTTTATTGTTTTTTCTACTTTCTTCTTAAAGCGCGTTCATTTAGAAATGTTTTAATTCGTTCAGGTTTATTTGCTCCTCGAACCTTACTTTTTCATAACTTCCAAAATATACTATCGCAACTTTAGATCGAAACTTTACTATAAAAAAAATAACTTCGTTCACAACTGCTACTATACTCGTAGAGAGATTTCTACAGGCAGCAGTTATCTCCGCTATGACGGCTTTAGGAGACTTTCGTTACGTATACACAGAACTCGAAACGCGACAATCGCGTGTTACCCTTAAACGTGTGGTAAAATTTTATTTATTTGTACATTTGGATTGTTTCAGATGATTCTCGGATATTGTCGCCGAATGTCACGCTGTCGGCTCTCACTTGCAACAATGGTTAGTATTCTTATTTTATAAACTTTTTTTTACAATATCTTGGCATGTGATCACACTCCGTCTAATGTAAGCTAGAGTGCGGTGGAAACCACTGCTATCGCAGAGAAATGTCTCCGCTATTCCGGCTTGAAGACTGCTAAAGTAAGGTCAACAAAACGAGATAAAGAATGTAAACAAACTTTCAGGGGTTCAAAACATTTTTAAACATGTATTTTGAGTATCGCAGTATCGCGTTTGTGAAATGGGTAGGTTGTACATACTTTTTTTAAGCAAAAAATATAATTTAAGCGTGAATTTGGCGGCCTAAATGTTGACATCTTCTGATCTGTACCCCTAGCATGAACAAGTATAGTTATGGTTCTCGTAATCGTTATAGTATTATTTTGTATGACAGCCGAGCAGCGCCCCTACAGGACGTTCATAGAACTAACATTCGGTAGCACGAACCTGTGAGTCTCGTTATCGTTATTGTAATAGTATAGTAAATGACGACAATATATGGAAATTGAAAGCACGAACGCACTTTTGACAGATGGTATCGTGTTTTTCGATTACTATCTATCGTTTTCCGTCTCACCGAAGATTTTGCAGTGAGAAAACTATCGTTAAGGTTATTGTTGATTTTAGAAGTATTGTTTTGTTGATAATTAGCAATTTTATTAGTTGAAAATTATGTGTACGTGACTAGAAAACCGTCTTTTGCGTAGTTATTACTTCTTTTGGCGTTTAATAAATAGTATTAGACAAGAGAAAGAACAAAATAGAAGGTATGTTAATTGTTTTATATTTGTTTAATTCATGAGTAATCTTGTAAAATACTTATATTGTTTTGATAAACTAACCAAACTACAAAACAATTGAATGAGTACGTATCTATCTCTATTCAATTTTTTATCATATAAACAAATGTTTTGTAATTTTATTTGTTGTTTACAACATGGATTTTCTATGGTTGTTAGTTGTATAGACGGCTTGCACTTTCATATTAAAATAATATCATAACCAAGTATAACCATAATATAAGTGAAAATATCACCACCAAGAGATAGAACATTTTATCTTTTGTAAAAATCATTGTTATTCTTTAAATGACCAATTGTAATTGATAATACAAAGGAAAAATATTTCATAATGTTCTTAATTGAATCTAATTATAAAAATTTTTCTTCCAGACCTGCGGAAGCGAAGAAAGTGTTTAACATCAATGCGAAATATGTCGAAGCCACCATTATGCGTTTATTTAGGAGGACAATGATATAATGAACACCTTTACACAGACTGCATGAACTATATTTTATAAATGATTGGACTGTTGCCTGTGACATCACATCGGCTCTGCCTACCCCGTTTGTTGAATGTTTCTGACCTTGATTATGAACAAGTAGTAATATGGAGCCAGTGATAACCAGATGAAAGGGTAAACAAAACAAGGGACTATCAGAGGCAGGGCTATGAGGTTAGGTTAGGAGATTAGTAGAGAGAATAAATAGATTACAATAAAATATTAATTTATTAAAATTTACATAGTTTACAATTATTAGTTTTCATTTCTTTTATACATCCTACATCATTCAACCCTTTTGTAGATTCCTCGTAGGCTCCTTTTCCGCAATTGAGCAGCCATGGCCGCTTGTTGTGTGTGAAGTGCAACCCTTATTTCTCTTCCAGTTTCTCCTTGCAGTTCTGCCCATATTCTCTCTTTATTCTGTTAGTAATACATTTTATCTTGATCCCCTCCAGACTTCAAAAACCTGTGTTCCCACTCTTTCCATTTTGAAGCTTTAATGATGGCAGTGAGGAGTGTCCACTATGAGATGCCCACAACGATTTATCTCACACTAATCTATTCAGTTTAGCAGCCTTTCTTTTTGTATTGATCTTGAAGTCTGCCCAAACCTTTAAAAAATAAGTGAGTGTTTATATTGTGCATGTTTGTATATATATACTAGACTGCGTATATTGGACTGTAAGTAAAATAAAGTAAATAAGGAAGTAAAATCGCCAATCCACACATTTTCTCATATATTATGCTAAGATTGTTGAGGGTCTATATAACTACTTACTCAACCTATACGAGCAGGACGGGTGATGCTTTTGTATATTACTATTAATGTCAACTAACCTTTGGCCACTTCTCCACCGATTGCGACTGTCCAGTGCCATCAATATTTAACTTGCTGGAGAGTTCTAGTCATTCGTTTGTGACCCACCGCCCTTGGACCGCCAGTAGGTTTCAATAAATCTCCATTTCTATGTAAATGACAAGGAGGTTATATTTTGTTATTCAAATGAACACAAAGTATAAATTAAAGTGAATAGCAACGAAAAGAACTTACCATTCAATAAAATCCACAATCATTGCACACTAGGTTCGACTAGTCCTCATTGTGAGAAGGTTTATCAACAAATGCGTAATTTCCAAACATTTTGGATACACCACTTCATTTAATATATCCATTTCGAAAAAACTCAAGTTGCAAGCAATAAATTCTACTCAGATTTTACTAAACAATGTCAATGTTTATAGAAATATAAGTATTTAGGTTGATAAAATTAATAGTATTGTTTACATTTGTTGATTACGGACGTACGTTCTAAGTGTTAACATATGGTTCATGAACAAAAAACAAACCATTATATTTTAGCGTTAACAATTAATATGAGAGAAAGATCTTGTTACAATTATAATAGAGAGTTAAAAAATTATAATTCTATTTAATTTTTCATAGTAAATTTAGTATTATATGAATTAGTTATTACATTTATTCATAAACCGCAATAACAGTAAGTAAGTTTCGGAACGAACTTTACGAGAGTATTAGGTTCCTGGATCATATTACTGTCGAGCTCACGATACTATATTCGCGTTAGTTCATGCTACGGACATAATATGGTAATCGTTATCGTATAGTTAACAAATACGATTACTATACGATTACGAGAATTATTCATGCTAGGGGTACTGACCGCTTTCCTGTACCACGAATCACGCAATGACAGCTGTCGTCGACCAAATGACGACATTAATGCGTACGAGAGATAAGGACAGAGATAATAATCGCTAGCTATCGTAATGTAACTTAGTAACGGTCATATTGTTTACGTATTTTATCTCGTCACATTTGCCTTACTTTAGTAACTTGTCTACCACTCTTGCGCTGAGAAAACGTAACGGTTACAAATAAACAAGTAATTGCTATTTGCAACCGAGTGAATTTGTTCATAAGGGGTCTGCAAAGTTTGTTGTTAAAATTAAACAAATCAACAACGTACATCGCTTGTTTAGTACAAAGCTATTTACATATATATTTTTTTCCTTTTTTCGTTCTATTTAAGTAAATATTTTTTGCATCTAGTTAATAATATTGTGTGCATCACGAGTCATTCATCACACTAAACAGTCAGGTCAAGTCTCAGTCAAGTCAAAAAAGTAAAGTGGTAGAATCTTTACTGAAACTTCGTACGGAGTTTTGGAGGGAAAATGGAAACACAGGTTCTCTTCTTTTGGATTGTTAGCCCGCACGTTCACGAACACTTAATGGTTAATAATCCACTATTATTACACATTAACACTCGACGAAACACATGTTTAGGAAAATAATTCCAGACAGATAACCTAACGTATCAAGATGGCCGCTAAAACTAATATTTTTAATTAGACTTCTGCAACTGTTTTAAATTACGGATGGATTTTTGTGAAGTTTCTATTTTTTCTCAATATATATTGCAATACTATGTTAAATGTGATATATATGTAGATAACAAATGCAATCTATATTACATTGAAGTGGTATTATTAATGATATTACGTATTAATCTTTATTAGTGTGTAAAATAATATTATTTTATGATGCGATTAGCTTGTCTTTTTAACATACTTACCTACTTATAAATGGTGTTACAATTTTTTTAAAAATATTTATCATTCTTGTTATGAATTATGTTTACAATAATAGAGCGGTAGGCAGAGTTATGATGGTTATTAGCGTAGTTTGGCCCTATTAGGGTAGTACCACTTTCATATGTTTTGGAGGTCTTTTCCTGCGAGCTTATAAGAGTGAGTGGAGTGGACTGTGCATGTACAAAGAGTTAGAAAATTGCGTGTTCTAACAGAGTCCGTACGGATAATTTTCACAGAAGTGTACAGTGAACAGTGCGGCCCGAGTTAAAAGGAGTCTGTTGCGTCGTCTGACATTATGTTACACGAAACACAACCTACGAGTACGTGCGTGTTCCGCTGAGAAACTATTAATTTTTGATACTACTATATAAGCTTAGAAGACGTTTAAAGTTACATTCGTAATAATTATTATATTAAGGCTAGGATATATGTGAACTGCGCCGGAACTGAATGGGATTAAAACCTTTTTTTCTCCATAACCCGGAACGAAATTATCTTTAAATATATGTTAATCTACACTATACAAAACGTGTCCTCTTCATTTAAAAATAAAATAAAAATAGTTTTAAATATCATTAATATTCATGCAAAGTAACTCCTGTTTTAGAAATATAAAACCATTTTTCTTCTAAACTATTAATATGTAATGTAATTGTATGATAATAAGAAATAAAAAAAAAAAAAAAAAATGTAATAAAAACTAGGTTCTTTTTATTTTCATCATGATATTAAACAATACAATACCTAGGGATCTTCGGTTTATTTTTCCAAAAATAACTTTTCAAATTTTTTATTTTTACATAAATCGACACACAATCGCGTGAGCAACCCCTCTGTTGCCCAATAAATCAGTATGGGACGAACAAGGTCAACGGCGGATATCCAGCTCTTAAGTGTTTATTATAATCCAATAATACGTTTTGTATATATTTAATTTAATGTACAATTCATGGCTACCGTTTCGATTTACGATTGTGTTTGATTGTAGACGATAAGGTTTGATTAGGGAGGAAGCATGTACGCTATCATAATATGTAGGTACCTACTTACAAATATAAAAAAAAAGTGTACGTGTTTATTATATTGATTTTTTTTTGTTGTAGCTGCGCATATGAACGGAAACAACAGCTATCTGCAGGTAGCAGTTACCTCCGATACAAATGTGTACCATCCAAATTGACAATGCACACTCCTCTCGCTATTCCTAGCTACTTTCAAACTGATTACGAAATTCGTCAACGTCACTTCACGGGTGTGTGACTATAAAGTGGTGGTACTACCCAAAGTTTGCAGACTGGGCTAATAACCATCATCAGACTGCCTAGTACTCTTTAAATATTATACTTCGTTTTGTTTTTCAATTAGGTAGTTACATAAAAAAAAATCCACTTGACGATTACGCCTATCCGTGTATCGTAAGCGTCAGAAAGTCGTATGATAAAGCATGTTTAAATATAACAAAATAATTAATTAAATATAAATAAGTGTAAACATTTTTTTTTTGTTTTGTTAAGATAGTTAAATATTTCAATTAGAATTGATAATGTGGGATGACAACGATTCGTATCTGATTAAAATGTACGTTATAGCCCGTCCACACGCACGCGTTCCCACGCGCTCGCCTGTGCAAGTAAGACGGCGCGTGTAGCCGACAAGACTGCGACTCCTTTAACATGTTGAAAATTCAACTGAATTTTTTTGGAGTAGCGATTAGTATCTAGGCAAGTGAAATGAAATGAAGACACTGAAAGCCTTAATGGCTTAACAAGCATTTTATATTGATTGCATTTGATTTGTCAGATTGCTTCGGAAGGGCGTATGACGAAAAGACAGCCACAAAAAACTCATCGGTTTTAGCTTGTGCATATAATAATTATCCATAAATTTTGGATAACTAAAATAAGAAATGTATTTTTTTTATTGTAGCTCGACATGTGACAACACTTCGCCTGATGTAAAGCTAGAGTGCGGTCCATGAATAGAAACAACTGCTACTACAGAGAAACCTGTGCGGGCAGCAGTCGCCACCACTATGCCGCCTTGAGGAGACGAGCATGTACTATCTAGATTGACAGTGCACACTCCTCTCGTTATACCTGGCTACTTTCAAACTATTCCCAAAACGCGACAAGGTCCCTTCACGGGTGTTACATTCAAAAGTGGTGGTACTACCCCAGGACGGCAAACTGGGCAAATAACCATCATCAGTCTGCCTACCACTCTTTAATAGTGCCTATAGGCACTGAGCGACCAAACTACATATAAGTTACATTGGTACTGGTCAGAATTAGCGAGGTTCGAACACGGGTCTCATCGAGCGTGAATTCACGCGTCTTACCGCTAGACCACGGCCGTGAAATGGGGTCGTTAGATTGTGTGTGAAGTTAAGACGGAGCGTGTAGCCGAAGCTTTACGCATCATCGCTACGTTTTAAAATAAACAATCGTATACCTAATTAGATAATGTAATTTGACCTCTGATTACTATAACGTAAACTATTCTGTTACTTACGCTCCATTATCTATTCATTTTTATCCAGATACATTGTATATCGAATTTTATTATACTCTTCTATCAATTCTTTTAATTCTCCGTTATCAACTCCGTAAATTAACATATTAATATAATTTCTATATTCATTGATTTCTGTGGCTAAGAGAATGCCCACTCGCCTAAGAAAAAATCGCCTAAGTAATGTGTTAATTTATTTAGAAGCAAAAGAAGAGTACAAGAATTGGATATCTATTGTCATCTGTTACGGTGAACACTCGTCTAATTAAGCAGGCATAGCAAAGGCGACTGCAGCACGCTGTATCTTCGCTCATAGACGGCATTTGAGCTTTACATCAGGCGTAGTGTTGTCATATGTCGAGCTACAATAAAAATGATTTTTCATATAATCTAGTATAAAATATCGCGTGTAGGATTCGGTAATGGGGTGAATCGGTTTGCTTGTGTGATGTTGTGGGCGAATAGAGGCCGACTGACGAAATTGATTGATAACACAGCGTCTAGAATAGATAACGGCTCTGTTGCTAACCGGCCTATTTTTATACGCGTTTAGGTTTTTTTTTCGAATGGACTTAGGATCATAGTACACGGAGACGAAGCTGATGGATATTTAATTTACAATATCATACCTTTGCATTTTTTTTTTATTACAGCTCGGCATATGACTTTACGTTAAGCTACGGTCAATAAACAAGAATTGCCCCTCTGGGTTAATCCGTCCGTTTTATTTGTAATTGTGACACGTATGTGTATAAAATAAAATAATATATAATATGAAAACAGTAATTTTCCATTAATAATAATGAATATTTAGTGATACATCTGTTTTTACTTAGGATCGCATCCCTTCTTTGCCATTGTTACGAGGGGTATCGCGAATTTGCTTTTGTTTAAATTATTATTTTAACTGCGAGTATGATTTATTATATTTGTTTTATAATATTGTGTTACAACTGGCAGCCGAACCGCGACGTCGTACGTTTAAATACAAATTATACCGCTATACTGCACTGCTGCAAGATTTCATATCGGAAAACTGGTGATGGTTATTAGCCCAGTCTGCCATCCTTTGCAACATGCATGCTACTTGGAATATTTTTCTTTGTATAAACTAACCCTATGTGTCATTGATTCTCATCCCTTACTTCTAGAAGGAAATAAATGTAAAATGTATTTCTTAATATACTTGATTCTCTTCTTCCTTCTACCTTCTACAACCATAGAGATATGTACTAGAGGAGCAAAACTCATACAACAGACATGAAAAAAGCATAAGCGGCGTCAAACGATTTACATTGCCGACAGTCAAATACTAACTGTCAGAAAACCTAAAAGTGACTGCGATCATCTTTTCTTTCCCGTCACTTTGCGAGCGTTATATCAATGACTACAGCTGTCAAATCTGGAAGGTGCGCTGCTGCAGAAGCAACTGCTGCCTGTAGAGATTTCTCTGTGGTAGCCGTCGTTTCCGTTTACAGATTATACTTTAGCTTGAAAAGTGTTGTCGCCGAGTTACTGTAGAAAAATTAAATTTTAATTATAGCACTGCCTCTATGTAACCTCATCATTAAGATGTAGGATTTGGCATTCAATTCAGTTTAGTCATGTAGGCGTGATTGGGAGATCAACAACCAGTTTGTCGCGAACGTTTTACTTTCTATTTTTTTGTCCGATGTTTCATTCAGTCTATGAGCGAAGACAATTGATATCACACAGGAATGTGATACTGTAGGCAGTAAGTAGTTCGCCTCGGTTAACTCCAGTGCACCAGTTATAAGATGATCTGAAAAAAGACACGATTTGAGATTGCCAATTCCTTAGTTTTGTCATATTTTAGATATAATATTTTTACTTGTATTACAAGGGCGGCTGTGGTCTTCTAGCGGTAGAAAGTGTGAACCCAGGATCGATGAGACCCGTGTTCGAATCTCGCTGACTGGTACCAATGGTCACTTAAAAATGACTGTATCCGCGATAGAAAAATGAACAATAGTCAATAAAATTTATTTTACGCTAATGTTTGAAATTTTTATACCGATTAATAATATTTCTTTTGAAGTTTATTAAAACGTTAAGATGTCATCATTCAATTGAAGCGTTCGGTATTGTGTAATTCTTACGATGATTGGCTTTATTATTGAGCACTACAATGTATAGTTCACAGTAAAAGTGTGAACAAAATGCAATGTCATCATTCATATATCAATCTTATTTAACCCTCAAATTGACTTAATACGATCCGACCGTAAAATACTCTCATGTCATCAGAGTTGTCACAAAGCAATGGCTTCTGGGTGCCGCCCTGAAGTACTATTGTAAAATTATAAATATTAAGTACACTATTGAGTTTAATAGATTACGCGTCGTCATCGTTTTTTTAGTGTAGTGCCGTGACTCGAGTTAAAATCGTCATGTGTTCGGAGATTTTGTGCGAACAGTTTTTGTTTTTTTTTGAGGACAAATTAATAGTAATTGTGAATTACAGAAATAATATAGGTTAGAAGAGATTAGAGGGCCTAAATTATAATTTAATTTGTAAACAAATCACTAATTACATAGGTACTAGTAAAAATATAATTTGATTTCATTAAGTTTAATTATTTTTCACCATTTTGATTCGACGTTTCTGAGGCTATATATAATATTGAAATATATAGGGTCCCGTAGTAGTATGTACTATTGTCACTATAACATTATTTATTTATAAGAAATGCTGTAAATTAAAACAAATAATTAACCTTAAAAACACTATTATTTTTACTCGGGTTGTGTCGCATCACTAGCTTCGAGTGTGGCGAATATGAGGCAATGCAAGATGTTCGTGATATATTAATTTTCTTTACCCTTTTTGAATTTTTTTTTGGAATTTACTCGTCTGTAGTAATTGTTTGTTTTTATTAGTGGCTTCGGTCCGCCTTGAGTTAACTATGCTAATGGTCTTGGAGATTCGTGCGTTGCTATGTTGCTGTAATATCTATATGTAGAAATATGTTTCTTTTTTGTGGTTTTTTTTTTTCTTATAATAAAACTGTCTAACTTATTATTCCACTTTTCGTTTTATTTATTCATGAATTAATTTTCAATGAAATAAAACCTTTGTATTGGCAGATTAATTGATGATATGGTAGCTAGCCCAGTCTGTCTTCCCGGGGTAGTATAACGTGAAACGACTCAGCCGCGTTTCGGAATTAACTGGAAAATAGCTGGCCTTAATCTGAAATGTATAGTCTGTTGCTCATTAGATTCTAAACTGACCGATATAGCGAAGGCGGGTGTTGCCTGAAGAGATTCTCTTTAGCAGCAATTGTCTCAGCTCATGGACCGCATGTCAAATGGCGTCTGCTATAATAATAATAAAAAATGTGTATTTTCCTACAAAATAAATTAGTATCATCAACCTTTGTCGACCTTTGTGGCGCAATGGTTAGCGCATTATTCTGTTACTATATTGCGTTGGCACTCGTTCCGGGGTCGATTCCCGGTCGAAACAGACAATTCATTTATTTATTAATAGGACTATATTGTAAAAAGGTAGACGTCGCGGGTCTGCGTGTTTTATATATGTTTGTTTTGTCCTTGTCCTGCAACCCAATAGCACAGGTTCCATAGGGTATCCTAAATTGGTGACAAACTATTTTTTAACATAATTTTCTCTTGTTTCAGATAAAACAGCGTTACTAGGTGTCCAGGTCTCAGCGACAGCACGATGTCCACCTTTTCTACTCTTGATTTACAATAAATATGTTGTATATTTATAATGTACATATTTAACATCGGGAAGGTAGTTTTTGATACAATCGGAGTTTGCTATTTGTTAATTTAAAATATGTAATAATGTATTTCGCTTCGTTTTTCATAGAAACTTCTTGAATTGTGTAGAAACTTTCTCCTATTTTTTTTATGCACGTGTTTGTTGTAATGAAAAGATGTATTTTTTATAATGTTATATTGTATGAAAAGAATTGTATTTCTAGGTTATCGGGGAAAATATAAGAATGTATCATTATTGTGTTATTCGAAACGATCTAGTCATATTTTTTTTTTATATAACCATTTTTTTATTTTTCTCCACGACCTTAGTGATGTCCACGCAAATATTTTTTAATTATATTTTTTAATTTGTATTTTTATTTTTATAATAATGTTGACTAACAAATATGTACTAAACGTTTCTAACGCATGACTTCTACAATTTTATTTATACTCGCGAGTGTGCATGACAATAATCTTGTATTTTTTATTTATTATTAATTATTTTCGTTATTGTTAGACATTGTTTTGTTTTGTTGTATTGTGACTTGTTGTTTTTGAATTGTAAATATATTTACTTCAACAATTTAAATCAACGTTTGTATAGAGTACTTAGTTCGTAGAGATCGTTAACTGTGATCGTCGCCTTGCTCGTTAAGCTTGCCTTAAGTAATGAATCATAAATACTCGAGTATAAGCTTTAAAATTGCATGGCATCCTGGGGATTGCATTTTAGTTTTTTGATTAAAAAATTTGATTATGCAATCTGTTGATTTGAATTATTCGATGTTAATTATTGTAAATAGAAAGACATGATTTTATATAAAAATTTGGATCAATAAATAAATTTTAGCATGAATTACGTGTTTTATTTATGATTTTTTATTATAATGCCTTTGTTAAGTTAGTTCTTGTATTATAGGCACTAAGAAAATCAAATATATACATATAACAAAATCACCTCCTGAGATTTTTGGAAGATTCAAACACTTGAGTTTTTATCACTTAATTTTTAAATATCACTGAGAAAACGAAGCTGTAGCAAAGTATTAAAATGCGTATTTAAAACGTGTAATAAATACAGCTTTGCAATAAAGACTTGTTTAATTTTAACAACAAACTCCCTCTGAATAAAGTCACTCGGTTGCTAGTAGCAATCAATAACTTGTTTATTTGTAGCCGTTACGTTTTCTTAGTATCAAAATAAATTATAATATTTTGCTTGAAAGCGCTTATCTTATTAAGTTCTCTCTTAATTAGTGATAAATTAGTTAGTGGGTTATTGTATCTGGTTCCCAGAGGACTTCTCTGAATAAAACCGAGTAGGCCTCGAGGTCAGGTCTGAAGTCAATTTTTAATTAAGTCAATGTCTTTTGGACGATCTGACCTCCGAAATTTTATAATCAAGCGAATGTGTACTTTATTAATTCGTACATTATGATTAATATCGCAGGTATTCGAGTTATTCCCACTGTGTACACAGACTTTTAGTAAATTTGTCCAGCTGCTGTCGAATCTTATTCAAGATGATAATTTTATAAAGATATTGTTAAATTAATGGAAAATTGTTTTAATTTTTAGAGGTTACATTCGATCGGACGTTTAATGTGTTATTAATTGTATAAATAGTTTGAATGAAAATGTACTTATAAAAGGTCACCGTTATTTAATCTAAACCGAGGATTCTTTAAATGTAACACTTATTAATCAGATTATGGATTTTGTTATTTTATTAATCCTTAACATAATAATACTCTGCCTTATGTAAAGCTATTTTTCATGAACGAAAGCAACTGCCACCATTGCCCATCACAGATAAATTTCTACAGACAGCCGTCGCCTCCGCTGTGCTGGCTTAAGGAGACGAATGCGTACTATTCAGGTCCAGTGCCCTCGTTACTACCTCGGATACTTCCAAACTGATTCCTAAACGAAACTAGTCTTACTTAACCACCATCAGTCTGCCTACCACTCTTCATTATTAGGTAAGACACATTTATAGTAAAATTGAAACAGGAAAATGGATTTCGTGGGCGCAAAACGGAAGACATGGGTTCGATTCCCACTTTAACAATCAGTGTGTACGCGTCGTTTATTTCGTCGATTTTCGTCATAATCTATACTAATATTATAAAGCTGAAGAGTTTGTTTGTTTGTTTGTTTGTTTGTTTGTTTGTACGCGCTAATCTCAGGAACTACTGGGTCGATTTGAAAAATTCTTTTTGTGTTAGATAGATCATTTATCGAGGAAGGTTATAGGCTATATAACATCACGTTGCGACTAATAGGAGCGAAGAAACAGTCGAAAATGTGGGAAAAACGGGGAATATTGTTCATCTTTGAGGGCTTCCGTTGCGTGCGCTGCGTAAACCGTTCGAGATACCCAAAAAATATGTATGAAAGAATTATTCCTCTTTAAATTATCTAAAAAAATGTCCAAGACAGTATATGTCTATCTTTTAAGACTAACTCACAATAACCGTTTTTATGATAATTAAATCAAAATTGTTCATCTTTGAGGGCTTCCGTTGCGTGCGCTGCGAAAACCGTTTGAGATACCCAAAAAATATGTATGAAAGAATTATTCCTCTTTAAATTATCTAAAAAAATGTCCGCGACAGTATATGTCTATCTTTTAAGATTAACTCACAATAACCGTTTTTATGATAATCAAATTTGGTCGAAACATAATAATATTAATCTTTATCAAAATAAATGTGTTATTAATTAAGAGTATTTAACTGTGAACACAATTGTCTTTGACATCACCTAATTTCAATAAACATCTTATAAGATAATACAATTTTAAAATAACTCAAAAACAAAATTCACACGCGGCGTATGATGACGAGGCGGGAAGAGGCGGGCGGAGAGGGGTGTAGCTATACGAGGTACCATGCCGCTTTAAAAAATATATAAATTTTAATAAAAATTTAAAACTACTTTAAAATATATTGTATTAATTATGTAACTAAATCGTCTAAAATAAGTTGTGGGTAACAGCTATAGGTAAAATTTATAATAAAGCATTATCTTTATCTTATGTGTAACAATAACTTAAAAAAACCCGGGCAGCGCCGGGCACCGTCAGCTAGTTTTAAATAAAATCCCAGTATTTAAAGTACGACAAAAAAGTTGTTAAATTATTTAATGATTTAGTTATCTATTGATATATTAAAATTGCATCTACATTTTAAATTAAAACCACTAATTCAACTGTTTATAAATCCTATAATTAATTTTAAAAAGTTAAAATGCTTTCTATTTCATAATTAATATTAATTACAAGAAAATTTTAATTATTTATTTTGTAGTATATGCGAGCAAATTGGTCTGAAATCAGTCTAGGTTTTATCTTGAAAAGATCTAGACTTGCGGGCCGTTCAACTGAAGATATGTATCTTTATTATTAATGTTTACTTTAGAATGGACTACCTGATAATTATATTCATTTCAGGTGGTATTAGCAGATACTTTTTTTTACACATTTCGTCGCTTCGAGTCGGTATAGCGAAGGCGTCTGATGCCTGCAAACATTTCTTTGTGGTGTAACTTCGGTCGCTCATTGATTATTAAAATTTTGTTTGTCGATAGCGATCTATTAACTATTCCACGCGAAGAAAACTTAGGTCTAGGAAAGTAATTCGAGACCAGATATAAGCTATCACCAGAATCTCGCCAAAACTTCGTCAACCAACCACAATAATTGTCCGCAACATTTTCTCGTTAATAAAATTTCATAACCATATAAATTAATTAATTTTGTATAATTCCACGAGCGACAAAGAAATCCTATTTATATTTAAATTTAAAAAAAACCTCGCCATCACCACAATGTCATTTTAATCGTGCCAATTAATAAATCGATGACAGAAATATTCAGTGTAAAACTGGTCATAAAGCAACCAGCGAGACAGATAGCTCGCTGAGGCTGACCACTTTCACAATAAGCTATCACAATGCCACAGTCTAAAAAGTTACAATTAACTTTAAACTCGTTTTTACAGTACCCAATAATATCTAGGTATTGTCTTATTCGTACACGAACGAGTATTTCAAGTAACCTTTTGCGAAAATTTGTGTCTGTATAGACATGACCGGTTGCGGTTAATTTTGTGAAACGAAATTGGTCGCGCGTCGACAAACTAATTATTATAAATATATGTATTACACAATTTTTATAATCAGACACTTTTCAATAATAATAATAAAATTTCAAGAGTGGTAGGCAGACTGATGATGGTTATTTGTCCAGTCTGCCGTCCTGGGGTAGTACCACCACTTTCGAATATAACACCCGTGAAGTGACCTTGTCGCGTTTCGGGAATTGTGTGAAAGTAGCCAGGAATAGCGAGAGGAGTGTGCGCTGTCAATCTAAGATGGTACATGCTCGTCTCCTCAAGCCGGCATAGTGGAGGCGACTATTGCCCGCATAGGTTTCTCCGTAGTAGCAGTTGTTTCCATTCATGGACCGCATTCTAGCTTTATATCAGGCGAGGTGTTGTCACATGCCGAGCTACAATAAAAAATAAATAATTATGTATCTATATAATATTTTATTATTTTATAAATAATTTATTTTATTTATAAACTTTATTTTGTATAAGAAATAATTGAAGACAGAAGTGGATAGAAGTTTTTACAGTAAAATAAAATTTACAATTACCTACCTAATAATTTCAAGAATATTTTGGAAGCCTGACCGTGGTGTCTGAGTATAGGCGAAAATATAATATGAGCAAGATAGCATGAGAATGGAAGCTATTTATAAATCGTGTCTTTATTGACACGGGTTATATTTATATTTAATAGACTACTATAAAATATAACTCCACTATAAACACGTCATCAATAATGTCAAAGACTAGAAGCGATGACAAAGGCAATAAATTTTATTTACAATTACCTTGAATGTCTGATATTTTTCTATTAGGAACTCAATTTTTTTTACTAAACTACGAATTATATTGTCATAATAAACTATATATGTTGATTCCATAATTATATATTTGATGTTGAGGAACAAAAGGTCGGCGTCTGTAACTAATCAACAGTTAATTTGTTATTTAAAAGTTAGTCTTTAAATAGATTAATAAATAACTTTATTGTTTGTCATACAAAGGAGGTACAATGAAATGATCTTTACATGAATATAGTAAAAACAACAATTTCTCTTTCCCTTAGAAACTATTCCTTTGGTTTTGAATGTCAAACATTTGATGTTCATCGCGTCGTTTAGAAATCAAATTAAAACTTTATTTTGTAAGCTCTGTGCACATTCGTCTCCTCGGGCCGGCATAACGGAGGCGACTACTGTCTGCAGAAATTTATTTGTGGTAGCAGTCGTTTCCGTTCATGAACCGCACTCTAGTTTAACATCAGACGGAGTGTTGTCACTATATCGAACTATACAATAAAAAAAGTTCAAAGGATAACGTATCGCTGATGTATATACTCGTATAAGACACCTATACCTACTAAGCATTCTTCTACGAAACGAAGTCTAGACTGACAAGGATAACCTAAATTTGAGCAAGGTGATCCAGTATTTTGTGGTCCAGGTATAAATCGTGCCTTCTGATTTTTGATAGCAAACTTTATGGTGAGATTTAACTTAGGTATATTTTAATCTTATATACATGATAACCTAATAATATATAAATAGCTGCTAAGAGAAAAGCTTTTGAAAATTGTAGCTCGGCATATGACAACACCCCGCCTGATGTAAAGCTAGAGTGTAGTCCATGAACGGAAACAACTGATACCACAGAGAAATCTCTTCGCAAAGCAGTCGCCTACGCTATGCCGGCCTGAGAAGACGAGTATGCACCATCTAGATTGACACTCCTCTCGCTATACCTGGCTACTTTCAAACTGCTCCCGAAATGCGACAAAGTCACTTCACGGGCGTTACATTAGAAAGTAGTGGTACTACTCCAGGACGGCAGACTGGGCTAATAACCATCATCAGTCTACCTAGTACTCTTTAATAGTGCCTATAGGCACTGAGTGACCAAAGTAGATATAACATTGCCACATTGGTACTGGTTTTTAGCGAGGTTCGAACACAGGGCTCGTCGATCGTGAGTTCACGCGTCTTACCGCTAGACCACGGCCGCTCTTTAGTTAAGCTAGAGTGTGGTCAGTGAACGAAAAAAACTGCTGGTACCACAGAGAAAAATATGCAGGCCGTCACATGAAGCTAGAAGTCTACTACTGCAGAAAAATGTATGTATACTGAAATCATCTTCACTGTACCGGCTTGATGAGACGAGTTACTTTCAAGATTATCCCATCATCAGTCCGCTTACCTACCAGATTGCGTTTTGTAACCATTTCCCTGTTTGTTTAAAAAACAAACCAAAAGTTTATTTAGGCAGTATTTTAGTTTGTAGCTCTTTGTTGCGAGATGTGGGATGAAGACGTGTAAGATCATCGGTGACAGGTGGCCGACGTGTAATATCTTCTCCTTTTTTTTCAGTCGTGAGGAGCATGTCACACGTGTCAGTTTCTAGAAAGTTTGATGGCTTAAAGGTTCAATGACATTTGAAACTAAACTCTTAGTTAAATTTAGACCAGTTTTAAAAGTAACGCAAAAAGTTGACATAACTTCGTTTGGGATAACGTACTCAAAAAAAGTTACAATAAAAAAGTCTAATCTATCAGTTGGTAGTAAAAAAAAATCGAAACACATGATCTTTATTATTATAGACACATGGTTTAAGTTTGTATGACAAATTAATTTTTAATCTTATATCGTAGGGGTAACATTTCTAATTAATACATTGTTACTTTTTGAAAATGTCAATTAATTTATCTACGAGATGTTTTTTTATGTGCTAGTTTTTTGTCAGTTTTATAATACTTATTAATCTATATTTTAATTATCTACACTTTGATATTAAACTCTTTTCGATATGATGCACGTTTCAGCCACAAATCATTAAAAACCATCTACCCTTCTGGAACTTTTACGGTTTAATTTATTTCTATTAATTTACGTATAATTTATCCAAAATTTTCCGACTAACTATTTAAAAGTTACTATTAAGATTTTTTAAAATAAAATCGGCTATTTAAAATCGGTTTGGCACTGGACTATAGTGCCCAAGGATTCCCTGGACCGCTCACCGGACAAATTCTGTCGGAATTGGGCATCGAAAATCAACCGCGTCTATCATCGCTTTATTTATTTATTTATTTAAATCTTAGTGTATCGTGCACACAGGCGAACTTAATGCTAGCATTCTCTTCCAGCTAACCTCCGTGTTTCTGACAGATGTGAGCGAAGAGAAGCAGGTTTTTAAACAAATATAATTACATTAAAAAAGATACAACTAAAGTCTAGATATATATAAATATATATATATACACACCTTTACCTGCGCCGCATCCTGAAGTACTTCGGCCACATAGCGCGCAAGGATGGCGACAATCTAGAAAGGCTTGTGGTGACAGGGAAGGTTGATGGCAGAAGACCGCGCGGTAAAAGCCTCAGCCGCTGGACAGACCAGGTTTCCATTTGTCTGGAGATGCCGGTCCAAAAAGCTCTCCATCAGGCGAGCAGTCGCAGCCGATGGAGATATTTAATTGAGCGAGCCACCAGGAGTCACGATCCTCAACAATGAGGGACCGACGAAGAGAGAGAGAGAGAGAGAGAGATAGTGCCCAAAGTACATTATAACAAAATACGCTGGGTGGGATTCTATTGACAGGGCACACTCCTCTCGTATCCTCCTTCTCTCACTTCTTCATAAGGATTTGACAAAATAAAAAGTAATGAAGTAATTGCAATGAAAATGTTTATTACATTGGAGTCCTAACACTTGGTACAGATTTTAGTGCGTGTGGCGGCACAGCCTACGCCTTCGATCTAGGGTTCGTTCTGAATCGACATTTATTCGACGCTAATGTATTAATTTTAGTAAAGCATATAATATAGAAGAAGTGTTTCATAACGTCGATTTTTTTATGGTTTTCAATGTTAAGGTACGCCTACACGAAGCCACTTTTGAAATTTCAGATTGCTAGTTATCATAGTTGTGGCTGTACGTTGATTATGTATCAGTAAGACAGCCAGACAGGACTTCTTTTATACATATAGAAGATAAAACACATACATTATAATATAACACTAAAATAATAATTATATGTAAATAATAAATATTAACTTTTGTCTATTTGAAGATAATATTAAGTTATGTAAACTTCCTTTAGTTATTATTTAAATCTATATTATTATAATAACATACTTACAAAAGCGAGTATTCGTAGTTTCCTTCGTGGACCATACAGTTTCTAAGAGGTAGATGATTTATAAGGTTTTAGCCTAGCCCACTGCTTTCAAGTGATCGGGATCAGTTTGGAAGTAGCCAGATATACGAGAGAAGTGTGCACACCCAATGGTGCACATTCGTCTCATCCAGCCGGCATAGCGGAGGCGACTGCTGCCTGTAGAAATGTCTCTGTGGTAACAGTTGATTCTGTCTACAGATCTCACTCTAGCTTTACATCAGCGTTTGGGGAATAGTTTAAAAGTAGCCAAGTATAACGAGAGGAGTGTGCACCGTCGATATGGATGGTACATGCTCGTCTCTTCAAGCCGCCATAGTGGAGGCGACTGCTGCCTGTAGAGACTTCTCTGTAGCAGCAGTTGTATCCATTCATCGACCGCACTCTAGCATTACATCAGGCGGAGTGTTGTCACATGCCGAGCTACAATAAAAAAACCGATTACGAAACGGGGCACAATTTATTTTTTCATAATATTTTTACTATAGAAAAAATTTTGTGGGCTTTTTTGATGGGCACAGCACTACTTAATCTAAATTTAACAAAATCAACAGAAAAATATAGATGCAGAACAGGAGTCTCCGTTGCAATCCATAGCATTCCACGGATGTGGTGGTACTACCCCAGGACGGCGACTGGGCTAATAACCATCATCACCTACCACTCTTTAATATTGACAGAAAATGATTGAAGGTAAAATAATTTATTGAGACTATTTTTTTTACCGTTGAAAATTTTACATAGGGAACAAAGTTTAGTTTACAATAAAAATCGTGTACAAGTAAGTAGTCATATATTTTCAATTAACAAGTGGAGGCTAAGTGAGGTAACTTGCGACATGCGAGATGATATAACAAAGATTTTAAACTTTTAACTTTAAACAAACAATATTTCAGTATATGACGATGTTAAGCTAGAGTGCAGTCCATAAACGGAAACAACTGTCGCTACAGATAAATGTCTACAGCAGTCACCTCCGCTATACCGGCTTGGAGAGACGAAATGAAATGAAAATGAAATGAAATGAAAATGAAAATGAAAAAATCTTTATTGCATGAAACATGGTAAAAGGGTCTTAATACCGAATATCCAGTTAACCATCAGGCAGAGTGTGAGTGAATCTATTACTAATTGATATAACTCGTATTGCTATTTTTCAATAATTCAAAAAAAAATTAACATAAAAGTAGGTCGAAATGGGAACAACCCGTCTACAGAGCGTACTGGTCGACCGGTTGCTATGGGAAAGTGATTTATTTTAAGCGTACAACGTAGGCGACTCTCTCCGCATTGTTCCCGACTACAGGAGACCATATTACAATAACGTAATATGATCGTTGCGTGTGTTTGCTCAATGTACATACATACATATATACTTGTATATATTTACATATCATTCCTTATTAATATGAAAAAAAAACTAAACTGCGGTCCATGAGCCAGTCGCGTCGCTATGCTGACTTGAGAAGACCAGTGAAGCACTACCCAGCTTGACAGCACATTTCCCTCGTTATACTCGATGCTAAAATGACTTAAAAAATTAATTAATTTTTTAACCCTATAATAAAGACGAAATCAGTTTTTCAAGCCAGTACGGTATAAAAAACAGAATCCCATCCTGTTAAACCTTCCTGGCTTAAGACGCTGGTTTACTAGCTTCCTCACTAGCGTACTGATCCTGATTTTTTAGTATAGTTTTCTTAATGCCTTTACTAAGTACTTGTATCAAAGGCATTAAACAATCAAAGTTTTTTTTTATTGTAGCTCGGCATGTGAAAACTAGAGTGTTTGTACCTGACGTAAAGCTGCTACTACAGAGAAACTTGTGCGGGCAGCAGTCGCCTCCACTACGTGCGTCGGCTTGAGGAGACGAGCATGTACCATCTAGATTGACAGTGCACACTCCTCTCGTTATACCTGGCTACTTTCAAACTATTCCCGAAACGCGACAAGGTCACTTCACGGGTGTTAAATTCGAAAGTGGTGGTACTACCCCAGGACAACAGTCTGGACGAATAACCATCATGAGTCTGCCTACCACGTACATATAACACAGTTCCATTAGCTCCGGTTTTATTTAATAATTTTACATTAAAATAATATATGCAACAAGATAATATTTTCAGACTAGTCTGTATGTTCTAAGAACAATCTATATTCTAAATATCATCTGTAACAATGGAACCGGTCCATCGCTCTCAGAATCTCATTCATGTTAGTGATGTTATTATACTTAAATGCACTTTTGTAAGTTTCTAAAAAGTACTCGAGTAATATTACGAATGATTTAGCCAGATGCCTGTGTTCTTTTAGGTTGAGGGTTGCTTTTCGACACGAAGAGAAATTGGCTCGAATTGTTTATATATAAAAAAAAACTGTATTTTTAACAGCTAATCGAACTCGGGCTCCTCTTGTAACAGTTTAGTACGCTCTATCTATTGCGCTAGAGAGGCCAACAAAATAATAATAATAATTTTTGTTTTTCAAAAAGACTTAAAACTAAGAAAGAAACAAAAAATAACTTTTAATTAATAATTTTTTTATTAGCTTTTATTGGACTATACATTGGTTAGAAGTGAAGGTCCTCTTTTGAAAATTTGAAGTCAGTTTAAAAACGTGACTCACTAACTGACTTGCAAACGGAAATTGACTCGAGATACTAAAGAACATTATAGTAACGTTCGCATCACTAAATCAAATAAAGACCGATTCATCATTGGCAAAAAAACATATTAGGAGAAAAAAAAGTTGATAACCGTTTTAGTTTGGCTAGATGTAGGTGTGTAGTTCTTTGAACTAGTCTAGGCTTGCCAAAGTGCTGATTATGAGAAGTCTGGCTGTCCGTTAGCGGCTTGATTCTTACAGAGAAAACTACTAAATTAAATATACAGCGCATGTAGTATTTTTATGACTTTTCTCCGAATATGTTAGGCGGAATACAAAAACAATTGCTTAATATACTTGTACGCCAGCCAGTACGCCTGCATATAAATATTTGATACATACAAATTGCCGCGTACTTCTTCGTTCACATATTTTTAGTGATTTCTTAAGTACTAAATAATATAATGTATGATCCATTAAAGAATTTTTTTACACTCTAATTTAACATATGTAAAGAATCCCATTTTGGCGATCGCGTTGTAGCTTAACAGCTACTCACGGTCGTTGCGCGTTCGTTTGTTAAAGAGTAAACTGAGAAAAAACGAGATTTTCACCGTAATCGATACCATTATCCCTCTCTCCATTTATTATCTCTTCGTAGAACCTCTCTTTCTCCATGGTTTTCTTTGTTTTTAAATACATAGAAGCGTAAATTATGCATATAATATATATTTTAAATAATCTTCTACTGTGTGTAGCAATAAAAAATTAATATATTTTGTCATTTTTAATTGAGCGAATTGACTTGAAAATAGAGGTCGGATCGAGCAAGTCTGTTGCCGTGGCATTATCTTATAACGAGGAACTCGCCAAAAGAAATGTTTGTATGGACAATACATACGCACAAACGCTTATATGATATAGAATATATAATAAAAGAAGGTGTGTATATATTTTGTTTAAATTAAAGTTGCATGAGATCGTAGTCACACACCATCTGAATGGAATTGTTTAATTTATACGAGTATCAACATAATGATACTATTAATATTTAAAAACTATCTTAGTCGACTTTTTCTATCTTTACATCCACTTTTTTTAACTATTCAAAACTATGTAAAAATAATCATAATTAGTAGCAGGAAATTATAGAAATTTTCCCTTTGTATTATTTTTTTAAAACATTATTTAACGCTTCTACTATTATTAAATTATGGTGAAAATTAAATCGCAAAAAATGTAATTTTTTCTGTTCAATTTTTGTCATAATTTAATAATAATAACAACAGTAAGTTTTATATTTATGCCAAAAAATTGTAATAATATTATCTATTAATTGTTAGAAGTATAAAAAATATATATTAAAATATTTATATAGAAGTTACACATACATTTGTCGTACGAACAATCTAGAATTCGCCTTTGCAGATACATCAACTCCTGCGCATGTAGGTAGGTGGAAATTCGGTGCTTGCGCGGGTATTGACCCCTCAGGTGACGCGCGGACCTGTCCAACAGGTAACTAACGAATGATACAATATTTTATATTTAATTTATTATATAATAATGTAATTAAATCAAATATAATGAGTCTCGTGAGAAAACATTTATTTAATTTTTATTTACGGATGTTTATTTTTTAATGGTGTCCAGTCTGACATACTGGGGTGTGGTACTAACCAAGATTCAAGGCACAAGGTACTTCGTGAGGTGACCTTGTCGCTTGTTGAAGTAGCAGTGGATGGGGTCGGCATAGCGGAGGTGACTACCGCCTGCAGACATTTCTTTGTGGTAGCAGTTGTCTTTGCTCGTAGACCCCAATCTTAATTTTAACATAGGCGGGGTCCAGGTTTTTAAGGTAAAATCGAGTCTGTGAATTCTGAGTGATATGATAAAGAAAAGAAAATGTTTTAATTCAGTTCTATACAGGTAGGTACTTGTGGTTTTTTATCGTTCTTTATCGCAGCCAAAGTGGAAAGTTTTATGTAAAGCCAAAGTCTAACTTTGTTTAAAATCGTACTGTACTTTGAATTTGAAGGTTAATTTAGTTTTATTTCTATTGTGACAAGTGTCTTATGTTGTTAATAATAAGGTTTAATATCCATTGAAGTCAAAATTTATAGTAAAAACCAAATCTGTGTCAACGCAGAATATGCGGTATATGAAGTAATTTCAATGTTTCTTTTTTTTGTTATACGCGTCTTTCACGCTACGCTTCAATGGATATTGAGTCGAAGATACAAGTAAAAACATCGATATAAAAGAATGGTAGGCAGACTGATGATGGTTAATAGCCCAGTCTTCCATCCTGAGGTAATTAATACCACCACTTTGAAGTGTAGGTTACACTCGCATTTCGGAATCAGTTTGGAACTAGCCGAGTATAACGCGAGTGTGCACTGACAACCTGGATGGTGCACATTAATCTCCTCAGGCCGGCATAACGGCGACTTCTGCCTGTAGAAATTTATCTGTAGTAGCAGTTGTTTCCGTTCATGGATCGTACTCTAAGCTTTACATCAGGCGGAGTGTTGTCGTATGCCGAGCTACAATAAAAAATTTGCAATAGTTAAAAATTTAATGTTTTGAACTAAAATTTGACCCCCGTAGTCGTTAGGAAGTATAAAAATAACTATACAATTCTGCATGGATGCGTTAGACGTCCTTTTTGGCTGTAGAAAGATTTCCGTTTCATAGTCATCACTTCGTTAAGCTCCGGGACGATTTTAGGGAATGTTATATATATATTTAACTGCCACCCACAACAGGGCAAGGAACTCATGTCCCTAAATACAAACCGATCAACTCTGATTTCATTCTGCGCAACAATTCTAATTTCCCTCCGTTATTTCGGAGACAAAGAACGAAGTTTCATCTGTCGCAATTTTTGTGGGGGAAGATAAACGCAAGTCTTTAATACCTATACTAGTCAGTGCTTGTATTAAAATGTATACAACGAGAGAAGTATGCACTGTCAATCTAGATGATGCATACCCGTCTCCTACTTGCCTGTAGAGATTTCTCTTTAGTGGCAGTTGTTTCCGTTCATGGACCGCACTCTAGCTTTACATCAGGCGGAGTGTTGTCATATGCCGAGCTACAATAAAACAAGTTACTAAAATTAAAAAGGGGTAAAAAGTGATAGTCCGACTGATGATGGCAGACTGGCCGTCTGTAGTCGGGTGTCAAGACCTTGATCAAGATTAAGAGACAGTACAAATATCCTTGCTTGGAGTCAAGGTATTGTATATGTAGGTACATATATCTAATATTAATAGACCAGAATATTTAAACAAAACAATTAATTAAAATTTATTTTAAAAATAATGATTATTCTTGTAAATAAATTTGCGTTTGCGCATGAAATATTTTTCATGTGTTTCCTTCCTTAAAAAATTGATAGGGAAAACCACGCGACGTCTTTGTTGCTATTTTTACTTGTTTACACAATTTGCATATTTAAATTTAATAAAATAAAAAACATATTAATAATAATTGTCACGCCTTTTTCCCACAGGCATAGGCAGAACATAGACCTTTTAAATTAAATTATCGGTTATTTTTAGTCTAGCTATACTTATTTTATTACAAAAATTATTTAAAAAAAAAAATAAACTGAACTGAGGTACATTGAATTCGAAAACAACCTGATCCTTCTCTTTTTTTCGATTAAATTTTCATTAAATAATAATTTAATAATAGACATATTTAAAAACATTTTTTCGTTAGGAATATAAAAATTAATCTAACTAAATAAATTTACTTTTAGAATAGACAGTAGAAGTACGTTACTAAGCGGCTTTTACGGTTGAATAAATAAGTAAAAAAAACTTAATAATTTATCAGACAGTGTCGGCATAGCACTGTCTTTGCATCGCCGGCACCGGATCAGCTGATATGTACACTCGCACGCGATCTTACAGCCATGTTTTTATTTAAAAAAAAACACAAAAGTTCATACAGATATTATGAGAGCTTCTGCGAGTGGTTCTGTAGGAATTATAAAATTATTTATTCTTATTAAAAATTGAAATAAATAATTTGTTATAATTTTTTTTTAGTAGCACCGTTGTAAATTAAACCTTTGAAAAATAACTTTCTTAGTTTATATTAGAATAACTAAATACTAAATAGATAAACTGTAAAGAAAGGAACCCTATCGAAAAATAGTACTGTAAAACCACGTATATATTTCATTTGAAAAAATAAACACTAAACCACATTAATATTAAGTTCGTTCTACATGGATAACTATTGTATTAATTATTACCATTGAAATAATGACATCAGTTTTGAAGTAGCCACGTATAGCGAGAGGAGTGTGCACTGTCAATTGGATGGCATTCACCTCAGGCCGACATAGCGGAGGCGACTGCTGCAGTTGTTTCCGTTCATGGACCGCACTCTAGCTTCACGTCGGAGTGTTGTCATATGCCGAGCTACAATAAAAAAAAGGATATAATAAGTAAAATAGGGAATGAAAGATTGTATGGGAAACCTATCACTAAGTTGTAGATATGAAAAATAATATTTAGGCTTGTGTTTCAGTATTTTAGCGAAATTAACCTGAGACGCGGTAAAATAGAGGTTGTTGTGTACGTATGTACGTATATATGTATGTTGTTTTTTTAATGCCTGTACTAAGCTGATGCTTGTATCGGCTATACAATGACATCTCAATAAACAATAAGGAAATTGACATATTTAATGAAAATTACATAACCTATAAGAGGCAGATCCAATCTCTCCTCGACCATGCATCATCATATGCTCTTTATTAATATTGTTAACACTGTATTCCTGTATAAATATAATTTAACTTTTGACATTGATTTTAATTTTAAGACATTTGTAATTCATATAACTTACTATATTATAATTTGTAATATTGCATGAATCATGATGTGTACATACGTGTAGGGTAATAATCTAGTTCTGATCTGTGGTTTCAACTATTATTGTATTATTATGATTGTTACCTGTTGTATATACCTATAAATTGATAAATAAAGTCACGGGCACTTATAACATAGTTACTCTCATCTCGCCGATCGTGAGGTCCATCCTCTACCGCTGGACCACGGCCGCTTTATAAATTTAATACATATTGACCTGATTAATCAGCCACAGAATCCTCCGTCCCTTCTCAAGAGAATCATCTACGTAGAACGGCGATGTGTCGGCGTATTACAATTGATGTTTGACAGGTAATTTGCGTGTGATGCCTGCCTGACAGCTCAGACCGCCATTAGCAAAGAAATAAGTGTACACGTTGAAAAAGTCATGATCATAACTTATTATTAACCATTTTGTACATTGATATAGACAACTGAAGTGCGATAACGCTTCTAATGTGACACGAGAGAAAATATGACCACAGTCGCGTTTAGGTTCTCTGTCAGACTTGACGGCAACATTGTCAAATCGTTTAAAGTGGCCTACGCTTTTTTTATGTCAGATGTATGAAGTTTGCACCTCTATGATTTGGTAGTCATTTTCATTTTAATTAATATAAAGTAATATCATATTTTCAGTATGACTGAAAGTTTTAACTTAAAAAAAATTATCTACACAAGTCAACATGATTGTGCCATCTTTATAGTGACTTCAATCGGCCCGATGGTAAGCAAGTTCGGCGACTGGAGTACTTCGACATCGCCACGATTACCTTAGTCGCCGCCACTGTGCTTGGGATCTTAAGCTTCGCTTAAAGGATCTAAGGTTAAATCAGTGGGAGGATAAAATGTACCATATATCACACGACAAACTACAAACTTCTAAAACTATTTTATTATAACCTATAAAATGGTCACCTAAATCGTTTGGTCGTGCATACACTGCGAGAACATAAATAAATAAAATAATAATATGTACATATGTATTTGCATAAAAAGGTAGGCATATAATAATCGCAATCAAGACAAAGTGTAAAGTTTCATTATTAATGTTAAATAAACCGTCAAGACAGTGGGGGTAGAAACAAAGTTCCCAAACCCGCCGAAAAAGTTGCACTCACCGAGAACTCATTAAGTTAATATCAGTGGACAGGAGCGAGCGCATTCCGATGGCCGCAGGTTCCCAAAACTGATCCAATTAATAATAATAACGCGGAGCAGGTACCGCGGGCGAAAAACAACGATACGATGTGCGATTTTCGACTCGAAATTGGCCCAAATTCCATAGCCCGAAGCACCCTGTCCGGTGGAGGTCGATGAACCGTCTCCAGACTGGTCCAAATAACTTGGCGGAAAAAACCGCGCCCAGTGCGGCCCTGGCGTGGGACAATCGCGCTATTACCTCTCGATATACACTCAAATACAAAACAGTTATGACATTTCGGTTTAATAAATTAAATAATTGTGATTGTGTTTTGTTAAATTTTTATATTATTTAAAGAAAAAAAGTTGAGTCTACGAGCATCGTATTAAGAAGCAAGCGGATACACCACTTTCTAGTACAACATCCGTGAAGTCGCGTTTTGTAATTAGCCGGCATAGTGGGTGTCCCCTTCTCTGACAGCATTTGCCTCCGTCCATGAATCACATTAGGTTAACATCGACATTTCTCCTGCAACAAATAAGGAGATTTCAGTGAACTCTTAATTTGTGCGGCCGAGTGTACTTATAAGTATAGAAGGGCTGCTCCGTGCCACTCTTTGGGTGGTTCGCCGATACCGCGGGGATTTTTGGGGCTTAAACGCCTTGGCCTCTCTCACTCATACATTGTTGCTTACTTCATATATGGTAGTAATAATGCTGAACAATTAAAAGTTATTAAGATTTCTAGATTTGTTCTGAATTGCTTTTAGTTCGTTGACTTTAAAGTTTGTGTACGTATATGATTTTGTTTTTTGTTATTATAGCCTTATTAAGTCCATAACCAATAAAAATATGTACATAAGCAAATGAATTTGTCTTCGTATTAACTAGATCAATATCATAAATGTGATTTAATAGTAACTCGGCATATGACTCTCTGCCTAATGTTAAGCTAGAGTGCTGCCCATGAACGGTAACAACTGCTACTACAGATAATTCATTACAGGCAGCAGTCGACGCCGCTATGCCGGCTTGAGCAGCATGTTGTCGCGTCTTTCACAGGTCTATGTTTGTTTGACCCGTTTAAACGGCTGAAGATAGATTATAGGCTAGAATAGAATACGATTTTTTTTAAAGTTTTGAATTAATTTTGAGAAAGAATTTGAGCATTTTATGTGCAGATATTTTAATCGAATAAAGCGGATCCCTAAGGATGGAAGGGGAACGGCTAGTAGGCAATATAATTTTCTATTTATTTATAATAATAAATTCTAATACATTGTAAACAGACGATGACAAATTGCGATACAAAATAAATATAAATTCTATAAATAAACGCAACTGTTATCAACGCATTGCCAATTTAATATGCACGAACGGCAAATTGAGTCGCGGTTGATATTTTTAGTGAAAAAAAAATTGAAATATGATAAAGCGAATGGTGTTCGAGTTTTGTTAAGTTAGGAATGTGGGTGGACTTGTCGCACCGATAAGATACGACTACATCACCTATTTTAAGGATCATTTACACGATTCAAGTTAAATTATTTTAAAAAAACTGAAAAAAAAAATGCCTTAGCTCCGATAATAGTAAGTAAGACATATATGTAAATATAATATATTTTATAAATTAAACAAAGTTTATTTTAAAGAGTGATAGGTGCCGTGACGATTTCTGATAGTCTGCCCTGTCTCCCGTCTTAGGTAGTACGCGTTTCGGAATTAGCTGTTAACGTGAACGGTATCGTTCGTTTCTTCGAACTAGCATAGCGAAGGTGATTGCTGATAGAGATTACTGGTAGCAGTTGTATTTGCTCATCACATTTTAATGATAAATATTCGATTTGAAATTTTACTTGCGCAGTGTAAATAATCGCCAATACTGACACTAATCCATTTTTTCTGTTTTTTTTTTATAATATAATTTTCTTGTCGCTAAGATTAACTTCTAAAAAGAAATATATTAAAAGCTTTCAATATTTTAAAAAACTTACATGAGCTTTTTCATTCAATCTTCGGATAATCTTTCAGGAAAAGTTTGTAATTTGAAAACTCTAGTAGTAGTTTTTATATTGAGAAGTTATTAATTTTAATTAACTGACTTTCCTGTCTTTTTTCTTATATTTTAATAGTTAAAAATATACTTTGGAACTTATATAGTTTTTAAGCGACTTATTGTAGTGGTACAAAGTATATAAAGTACCACAAAAATAGGGGATGTACGGTACTCGAACGGAGCCTAGGGCTCGCCGTGAGTAGTTGGCACAAACCCTGATTTTTGAAATTAGAATGCGTCAATATTTCGTAGTTGGATTGGTCTTGGATACATCGGATACGGTGTAAGGCTGGTCGCAGCTAGAATAGTGGCCGGATTGACCCACGCAGAGAATACCTATACCTGCTGAATTCACACGGAGACAAATACAAGTGGACTTACTGCTTGAGGAGTAGACAGGACACACTGATTACACGAAGATTATACACATTTAACTCTCTCGACGTTGATTGAATAGTTTTTAGCATTTTCTATACAGTGTTATGTACACAAAGTGGTATAAGCAAAATTGGTTCATCATTATATGATGAAGGAAACCGGCCTTCGAATTATAGAGCAGTCTAAGTCTAAGTTTTATCTTAATGAGGTTATCGAAGTTTATTTTCAATAATTACTTGTTTTATTTTTATTAATTTGTTAATTTGCAATAATTAGTGTAGGTTATTCGTATGATAAGTAAACAGCATCAAGTAAAACAGTAAAAACAAGCGGTCATGTGTGTATGATCCAACCGCACACATACACATACCGGGCTACTGTAAAAAAATTAACAGAAGCTAGAAAAAAATAACCAAAGTACATAATTTGACAAAGGTGCTGGCACTTAGCGATCAAAGTACATATAACTTAGTTACATTGGTACCGGTCAGTAAGATTTGAATACGGGTCTCATCGATACTGAATTCGCGCCTACCTATTGTTTAAATAAATTAAGTTTTTTCAAGTATCTAAATTATTGATTACACTATACGTCTGAGGTAGTCGTTTGAACTGGTTCGCAGGTCGAGGCGAGCTTTCGGCTACATTTTCACCCATATATTACACACAAACCTTACACTTAGCAATTTTGTAAGTAATAAAAAGTATTTTATAATATAAACCTTATGGCTTTAAGAATAAAGACGTAGATTAAGATTGTTGCGAGTTGTATGAATTTGTATGAAGGTAAATGATAACTTTATGAGTATAAAGTATGTATGTATGGCGTTAAATAACGAGGTTTTTGACTTACAAAGGAGAATGTCCATCCAAAAATTGGGCCCACATTTTTTTCTCGAGTCTGTCGATGATTTTTAGTTCATTTTGTAAAAAAATTAATCTACGTTCCTGTAGATTGATTGTTAACGATGATTGAAATAAATTAATGAAAAAATAGGAAATTATATATTTTAGAATATTATTTTGTTAACAAATTATTACATATCAAGTGAGCCCAAGAATGGGTGGGCATTGTCCTTTAGAAGTTATCTTAAATTAGTATCCAATTAACACTTTATGTTTTATTAAATTCGTTTGATGCGTTGCGATTTATATCTCGAATAAAATCAAGATAAATTACTCCAAATTTACAACATTCAATTGATTATGTCTAAAGCGATTATAATATTGGAAAAAAAGATGATTTAATACTAAAATTGTAACGGTACTAAATATATTTTAAAATTAAACAATTTGCTTAGAAATATTTTATTTCAAATATACAAGCAATCATTTATAGAGCGGTCGCAACCGTGGCCTGGCGGTTGAAGTCGTTGACTTACGATCGAAAGACCCGTGTTCAAATTTCGCAACATTTAACTTATATATAACGTATAACCTAAAAGAGTGGTAGGCAGAGTAAATATGGTTATTAGGCTGGTCTGCCGTCGAGCGAAACAACCGCTGAGATCGCGTTTCAAGTTCAGCTCGGACTTTTTGTTGGATTAAACACGTCTGTCTACTCCAATTTTATTGTTATCCGTGAGGTTTTACAACATCTATACCTACCTATCATCACATTTTACCCAGACACTAAGAAGTGTTATAAACAAAACCTGAAATAACGAGGGTCCATATTTTATTTTATTTTATTTTATATTATTAAGTAGGTCAAATAATACATTATTCTAAACGAAAAAGAGAATGCAACATTAATAATATTATAACATATCTGGTTGTTTAATTAATTAACTTATTTATTATTTAATTTTTAAACAACATTTATAGAATTATATAATAAGTATCGTGGGAGGTGATGATCAATTGACTCTGCTGTCAATAAGACACAAAACGTGGTAAAGACAGACAGATTATGAAAGATATTATTGCTAACGAAACGAAATTGTGTTCCAAGAATCGGATCCCCAAGTTCGTGCCTACGTAATATTATAAAGCGGTCTGCAATTTTAAAGAAAGCAGTACATACACGGATAGTTATCTTCATAATTGCAAGACGAAACAAATTATACACTTGCCCTTTGCTGAATTTAAATAAATTCCCAGTTGCGATTAAGTAATTTTGACAGTTTTTCCATTAAAAAAGGATAAAATACTTAGCTATAAAAATCATACGATAATAAATAACATGCAATGTACACAAGTTTAATTTCTTTACCTCTATCTATCGCAATTATAGATTCTTTATCTACGCTAATAATTTTAGGTACGCGCTTATAAGTAAGCTTTACTGTACGTTTTTAATTAATTAATAAACTAGAAGTAGTAAAACGAATCCTAATGTAAAGTACTATAAAATTATTTCTGAAAAAAATTAAACAGACTCCTAAAAATCACTAAAAAAGTAAAAAAAATTATATTTTAATTGAGAGTACCTACACACAATTTAATAAGCATAAACATGAATAGATGCTTATTATCTATTTATAAATTAATTGTCTACATATTATTTAGCATATTTCTGAAGTCAGTGCATCTATTTGAAATATGTTTTATGATTGGTAATGTACCTAGATTCAAACAATGTGGAATTTCATATTTGGTTGGCAAAAAAAAAAGAATAATACACGATGAATTGATAACCTCCTCCTCGGTTAAAAAGTGGTAATCTGACTGGTGACGGTTATTAGCCCAGTCCGTCCTGTCCTGGGGTGGTACAACTATTTTCAACTGAGAAGTGATTTTTGAGGTCAGCTTGGAAGGTGCATTGATATGGTGACTGAGGCGACTGCTGCGGTCATCGACTGCACTTTAACTTAACATTAGCTATGTATATGTATGTGGTGTGAGTGGTACAAAAAAAATTATAAAAAAAGCTTCAAATATTAATTATTCTCATTATTTACTTATTATTATATTATTTATTAAGTATTATAAATACTTTGATACCATCATCACACTTTTTTTTTAATGTAACATAAAATAACTTTAAGGCTTTCTCTACCATACAAGGCGACGACTTGATTTTTTTTAAAACTCGTGAATTCCATTTAAAATAAGTGCAGTATCTCGAATTTTTTTCTCCTTGAGAGTTTTGTATAATTATCTTGATACTCCGGCGTTATTGAATAAACATTAATTATAATTAAATTATATTATGACGTACATATTGTGTTAATTTGCTTGAATGTTCCTTTTTTATATCAAAAAGATATTAATTAGCCCAGTCTGTCCGTCCTGGAGTAGTGCCACCACTTTCAAGTGTAACTAACATCCGTGAAGTGACCTAGTCGCGTTTCGGGACCAGTTTAAAAGAAGTCAGAATATAACAAGAGTCGTGTGCACTATAGCAGAGATAACTGCTGTCTGGAGTTATTTCTCTGTGTTTCCGCACTCAAGTTTAATATCAGGCGAAGTGTGACATCACATAAAAAAGATAATATTAAATAAACTTCCTTCATTACTTCACAAGTACATGTTGCAATTACAAAATTTTCCAAGAGAAAGCATCAGGTGAGTGTCAGAGGAGCTTTTGTTAATAAAACGTTGACATATTGTTTGTTTGGAAAAGATTATTCCTATTTTGCTTGTTAGTTGTCCCATGGGCGGAACTAATGATATTTACCCACATTATTTTTGTGTTCAATTTTTTAGGATTTTTTTCTTATGTGATAATGGTGATCATCTGATTTAGAAATTTTTTAGAACGACGTCGTCTAATATAGCACGTTTCGTCAGAGGGTTTTTGAAAATTCGGCACTTAAAAAAAATCATAACGTACAGACCTGGATATCGGTGATGTGTTAAACCACCCCAAATATCATCAAAAACAATCAAGGTTTAAGAGTAAAAAATGGCCTTTTGTATGGGATTTTGAAACGAGACCAGTCTTAAGATTCAATAACATTTAAAACACGGTCATTATGTTACAAAATGTGGCTTCACAAATTACGTATGGATGCACCTTTACAATTAGTTAAAGAAAAGATAAAAATGCCTCGCAGTATAGAATTGTTCTACATATATTTTATATGTACACAGACCGGTCGACTTTCACGGTTTATCGCTGAGAACCCGAAATTAACCAAAATCTCTTACGGACACTTGTGACAGACAGAAAGACGGCGGCGCGCGGTATCCCAAATTAAGATGATATGTCAAAAACTGGAACATTTTTTGTATTTCAAAATATTTTACTTAATTAATGATTTAAATATGGTTTTTACTTTAAAAAAATTGTAATATTGTAAAATACGCGGAGACAATTGCTACCACAGAGAAATCCTCCACTATGCCGGCTTGAGAAGAGGAAAGTGCTCTCGTTAACTGAATATTTTATTAAACGGAAACCGAGCGAATTGGATATGTATGCCGAAAAAAAAATTTATAGCATTTGACATGATTACGAAATTGAGCTTTTTTTTCATAACTATCATAAAAAATAGATTTTTTTTTTTCAGTATCACGTTTCGAAGTAGAATTTCTTCCGAAATCAAACCGCGAGCCGCTTGCGTCAAACAAATGTTTTAATTGCCTATCCTATACTATTCACCTCTACTTATTTCTTATAGTTTTGATATTTGCTATCAATCTGTAGTCAGTAAACGCGATGTGTGTTTGTTTGAAAACAGGGTTGTAGACATAGATAGCGAAACCCGCAAACACGCTCGACCAATAAGCGTCTTGCTAAAAGATTATGAATTTCGTGCAATTGGTCACAGTCAAATTCCATATATTATAGTTTTCTTGTAACAAAAAGTTAATAGAAAAATGTGACGCGTCTTTACGCGTCACCTCACAGACATCAAACGAATGCCAATTTTTTTTTTCAAACGCAAGACGTGTCGACGAACTTGTCAAAGAAAACTTTGATCTTCCTCTGGAATTAGATGTAAGTAAACCAAAATAGGACAAAGGCATTGTTAAATATAATTTGTAATTAGGGATATTCAGTTTTGAAATTATGAAAAATACTGAAAATTTGTCACCATACGTCACTGAAAGTTCATGATGGCAAGCTTTTTAGAGATTTCTTTTCTGTAAATAATTTACCACTAGAAAATGCAAAAGTTTCTCTGACTGTCTCTTGCGGTTTTACTGCGAAACCGCTGTACCGACTTTGATGAAATATAAAGATAGGTTAAATGAATCCTAGTAAAAGAAATAGATCTGAAGCAATGAAAACGATCAATGGAGGTATTGTGTTTAAATTAAAATTTTTCGTGACTGGTGTCTGGAGGATCAGAGACATAGAAGCTTGAACCAAGATGAGTGAGTGTAGTTTAGGGGTAAAATAAGGGCCGGGATAATGGGAGTTTGAAATTCGCAGCAACCCGGTTTTCTATAGATACAAATGCAAATGTTAAGTGAAATATATTAAGTAGAAATTGTAAACTTTGTAGACATCTGTAAACTAAATTAAATTGTATACAATTGCGTGTTGGAGACAATGTAACACAATACAAGTGGAGTTTAGGAGTTATAATCAATTCACAACTTGCATGACACCCACATTTGACGGTGACATGGAATAGCGCGTAACTGAAAAAAAAATTGTTTTTTTTTTGCTAGGCAAATGGATGATGTATATAGACTATACAAACATCTCTTAAGCCAGCATAGCGGGGACGATTATTTATCTGTAATCGCAATTATTTCCGCTCATGGATCACGCTCATTGTCTAAAAACAAGTACTAGATTTGTATAGGTATTAAAAATATATATTCTACAAAGAAATTCACTTACGGACTTTCACATTCGTACCCTGAAAATACTGCACTGTGCATTCAATCTGTTCATTGTAAATGAATTTTGTTTGCTATATTATTAACGAAAGGGTGTATGTCACAAAAAATAAAAATATCGAATCGAACTTCGGTATTTATTTGTATTTGTTTGCATGTGTATGTTTATGTTATTAGTGATAACAGAGTTCTTTGTTTATTGTTACTATGGAAACGAAGTTAAATATGAGGTATTCTTTTCTTACTTTTCATACTTCGAGAGCTGTTAAATTGATAAGCCCGGGTAGCACCGGGGACCAACAGCTAGTATTAAATAAAATAAAGAGTTAGTTTAAAAATGAACATAAATCTCTAAAATTATGAAATTATAAATAATTTTGTTTATTGATTTTTGGTCAAGAAAAAGTCGCACACAAGAGCTTTCACTCAACTGCATATTTCACTTTTTCTGTTGATTTCTCATCATTATTTAATAATAACAAATCTATTAATGCCAAAAATAATAAAATAATTGATAAGTGTTTATTTCATAATTATTAAGAAAAGTTTTTTTTTTCAATAAAAAAAATTGCAAAAATATGTTTTTTTTTATTTTATTGTAGCTCGACATGTGACAACACTCCGCCTGATGTAAAGCTAGAGTGCGGTCCATGAACGGAAACAACTGCTACCACAGAGAAATCTCTACGGGCTGCAGTCGCCTCCTTTTTTTTTTTGTTGCTTATTGCTTTTTTTTTATTTTATTGTTATTATATCAATATTAATATTGCTTAAAATTGGACATACGGGGTTTCGCTTTTTATCACCCTTTGTAATTTAACTTGTACCTGGTAAACCGAGAAATCAACTTGAGCTAACTTATTTGTGAATTAAGTTAAGTATGGTAAATACAGTTAAGGGTAGGCAGAATAATAATAATTACTTGCACATTGGTCCTTGATGATTTAAAGCTGAATCCACGCCACGTCAAAAGTGGCCGTGGTCTAGCGGTGAGACGCGTGAACTCAAAATCGATGAGACCCGTGTTCGAACCTCGCTAATTCTGACCGGTTTTTTTTTATGTGAAGACTGCTGGTAGCCGGTCAAGGCTGTTTCAGCGAAACTGAATTGGAGGATCAGGCGTGAAGAGGAGTGTGCACTGTCAATCTAGATGGTACATGCTTGTTTCCTCAAGCCGGCATAGTGGAGGCGACTAGACTGCTGCCCGTGGTGATTTCTCTGTAGTAGCAGTCGTTTCCATTCATGGACCGCACTCTAGCTTTACATCAGGCGGAGTGTTGTCACATGACGAGCTACGATAAAAAATAAATAAATAAAGGGTAGTTAAAAAGTCGCAGGTTCAGATCCACTTTGGAACCGAACAGTAACACCGATAGGACACTAAGATGTATATAGGCCTTCACCATGCCGACCCTAAATATTATCACAATAAGAATTAAAAATCATATCAACAAATAATAAAAATCGTCAAGGATATTTAAATATTTAAACTTTAATATAATTATAAACAATCGTAAATTGAACGGGGTTAGTGTTACTGCGTTCTGCATAGGAAATACGACTTTAAGACGTTAACTTTTAAGTGTTATTTTCGTCTGTAATCATAATAAATTAAGAATAAAAACATTCGACATCGTGAGTTAGACTCACTAACAATATTAAATGTATAAATAAAAAAATAAATATTAAAACTGATTAAGGAATTGTTATTTGTGTAAAACTAATTTCTTTATTCTTGACCTACTCTGCTGTTACTATGCCTACAATGTGCGACTATTTTACGTACTAATTTATTTTTCTTCGATATATCTAATAATTTCGATGCGGTCACGTAAGCTGTGTAGCTTAGCAGTTGGAGAAACCGCTATGTTCGATCTATGTTTCTGGCTGTGCACCATAAGTTTAATAAACTTAAACTTATTTTTAACAATGATGGTAAATATAATAATTAAGAATTCAAATTCAATTTTTTTTTTACGAAAGACTTCGATACAAGTGGATACGTAACGTGATAAATTTTTTTTTCTCAAAACGAGAGGAATGTGCACTGTCAATCTAAGATGGTACATGCTCGTCTCCTCAAGCCGGCATAGTGGAGGCGACTGCTACCCGCACAGGTTTCTCTGTAGTAGCAATTGTTTCCATTCATGGAGCGCACTCTAGCTTTACATCAGGCGGAGTGTTGTCACATGCCGAGCTACAATTAAAAAAAACATTAAGTTATTTATGTCAATAATAGGCCCCAATCCATGATTATTAATAATTTGAAAATATCTTTTTATTTAATTTAATTAAATGTTAAAAATTATACAAAAGGGACGGACAGACGCGTTCAGAAATTATCGAATCGAATTATCGAAATAATCGAATTATTCGAATTATCGAATGATTTCGTGTCCTCGTTAAGACATATACGAGTATTTTGAGCGAGATTTATAACAAAAATTATCAATTGTCAGTATTTTAAGGAGTTTATTACAAACGATTTGCTGATGAAAAACTTTTTATTATCATAAATGATATGAGTTATCAACTTGGCTTACTTTAACAATCTATTCATAAAATATGTACCAGTTAATTATTATAAATATGATTGTAGATATGTACATTGTACGCCCTCAAACAATCAGGTATTTATCAGGCATAGCGAAAGCAACCGTGGCAGCATTTGTTTCCGTTCAAGTGCCGCACTCTAGCTTAACATCAGTAGGAGTGATGTCATATGCCGAGCAATAAAAAAACGATTTAGTATGAATCCTCAACCTCTGTGGGTACAATGTACACGGAGACGCGGGTTTTATTTCTGATCAAAATATTGTAGATCGTAGATTTCAGCGACCACCTTACGCATCAGTACAGCCACCCGATATCTTCCAGTAAAGCCAGGAGACTCTACACATTCTTGCTTACCCTGCAAAATGCGAACTTAATGCCTTAAGGTATTTTCTACCAGTTAATTGGGGAGATATGAAAACGGTTTTCAGTGCAGAAACAAAAATAAAAATAAATAAATCTGAAATTATTGAATAAAACAAGAATTGAATATGAATTTTATAATCTAACCTCATTATAATCTAACAAGAAATATACATAAATACTAGCTGACCCGGCAAACTTCGTACCGCCTCAGAATCAATAAATAGAAAAGCAAAAGCTTTTAAATTTAATTGATTTTTAAACGACCGAGACGAACATCAAATGTTTGACGTTCAAAACCAAAGGAATAGTTTTGTAAGGGAATGCGAAATTGTTGTTTTACTATATTCCAAGCATTTTTTTCATATTATTCACCTTTAAAACCTTCCCTGAACTTCCACAAATAATTCAAAACCAAAATTAGCCAAATCAGTCTAGCCGTTCTCGAGTTTTAGCGAGACTAACGAACAGCAATTGATTTTTATATTATACATAAATAAGTTATGTTATAAATAATTATTATGTTCAAATACATTCAAATAGTTCCTGATATATCGTTTCTTCATTTATTTGAGTGCGACATTTTTTCAGCGACGTCTATATATTTGATAATTAGGATTAAATGCGTTAAGTACATATAAAGCTATATAAATAAAAATTCCTCACCTGGCACGATAACGTTATCAATGATTATTTGCATTTACGTACCAGGAAATCATGAGTTTCCTTATATGCTTCAAACACTGCGCCAGCGTTGTGCACCTGTAATGTACGGCTGTCTCGCTTACACACTAGTCTTTACATATTTAGCTATCTCACTCTTGGACGGTAAGGAAATCTGTGTTTCAACTTTAATAGAATGAGACCCGTGTTCAAACCTCGCTGAATACTACCGGTACCAATGTAATTGTTATATGTACTTTGTTCGCTCGGTGGCTATTAAAGAATGGTAGGAAGTCTGATGGTCTAAAAGCAGCCAGGTGTAACGAGAAGAGTGTGTATTCGTCTCCTTAAGTCAGCATATCGAAGGCGACTGCTTTCTGCAGAAATTTTGTGGTAGCATTTGTTTCCGTTCATGGACCGCACTCTAGCTTAACACTAGGCGTAGTGTTGTCATATGCCCAGCTATAATAAAAAAATCAAGCATCCGCGGAGAGAACGGGCCTTCTTGGATCATTTTCATTTCGTTCTTATTGCATAGAGTATACACTACGATTGTGAGTGTCGACGAGAGTCAACATTGCGGAGGTGACTGTCGCGTTTTGCCGACGTTGTATACCAATTTCTGATAGGATTAAAGCGTATGTCTGTATAGGTATATGTATAGCAAAAGATAATTTATATAAAACCTTAAATAAACGACATTATTCGTTTCTTGGCGCCGAAATTTATCAAATTTTATCGCAAATGAGATTTGAAGCAGCTCTGTTAAAAAAATTCGCGACATGTTAGGGTTGCCACAGAGAAGACATTTGAGATATTATAACAAATACTAAAACGTCGTACTTTTCATAATCATTCTTAATTCGGTTTTTTTTTTCAATTAAATCGTATTTTTTATTTAATTTTTATTTTTAATATTAAATTTTAAGCGGCATTTAATTGAAAATCTGAAAATTTAAGGAATCTTCAAAATTACTCAAAGTAAACCCTAAACCCGCTCATCACGAAATAAGACCTTAACCTAACTAACCCATAACCAGTAAATAAATTATTTAAAAATAAAATATGTATTTTTTAAAAGATAAATTTTATTAATCATGAAAAATGGTAGGTTTATTTTTTTGTGACAACCCTAAAAATATGGGAATTTTCTTATCGTATGTTCACCATTTTTAAATATAGATTTGATAAGAAATTTTCGGCATAGTTATGTCTTAATCTATATTAAAATGTCTAATGATAATAATTGTTTACATTGCTCTTTTTATTCTGAGTCATAGATTGATAAACTCAAGAACAGCATCAATGTATGAATTTATTTATATGTATTTATTAAATAACCGAAAATTATAACTATTTAATCAGTGATTGTAACTTATGAAACAAAAGAAAGGAGAATACCCATTCGCCAAAAAGAGAAGGGCCCACAATTTTTTTCTCGAGTTTGTCGATGATTCTAATTAGTGAAAAAAAAGTTATTATTTTAGAATATCGTTTTGTTAACAAACTATGTATTAGATGTCAAGTAGGCCCATCCAAAAATGGGTATTGTCCTTTCCAAAAATGGCAAAGAATGAACGGATTACAAACGTCAAAACCCGTCTTGTTAAGGTCAGGCCACATCGTAACGTACGCGTACAATGACATTTGCAATGTATACAACTGACAGATGCAAGTTGCAACACATCAAATAACTGCTTTTTTATATATTTTTGTTGCTTTTAACCTTTTTGCATTTTTTAAAACATAGTAAAAAATTATTTTAATTATATTCATCTAGGCCGTAGTTTCATAAGGATGGACTCTGCTAACTCGACATTTTCTTCTGGTTATGGGCACTACGGATCCCGCTAATTTCTTTATATTGTAGTATAATTATGAAATTCAATATGTTATCGTAAAATTTAAATGCACGTAAAAGATAAATTTTATTATAAAATTGAGGTTCAATATATTTTTATAACTTCATGTCAATATTAATTTAAGATTAGGGAAATTTCATAATAATTTTGTTCCGTTATCTATCAATACTTTTGCAATATTTATAAATGATAAAAAATGCGGCAAGTAGCGAATAATGTGAATCCCATAGGTACTTGAACAAATTGGCATCTACTTCGCGTTATTGTTATCTATAATAATTATATCTTCACGTCTTTATTTTATAATAAATTATAAAAAGTATGTATTTTTAATGATAATAAATTTTAATAAAATAAAATAAATAAATTTCCCTTTTATTTTTTATTTTTTTAATTGTTTTATTGTAGCTCGGCATGTGACAACACTCCGCCTGATGTAAAGCTAGAGTGCAGTCCATGAATGGAAACAATTGCTACTACAGAGAAACCTGTGCGGGCAGCAGTCGCCTCCACTATGCCGGCTTGAGGAGATGAGCATGTACCATCTTAGATTGACAGTGCACACTCCTCTCTTTATACCTGGCTACTTTCAAACTATTCCCGAAACGCGACAAGGTCACTTCACGGGTGTTACATTCAAAAGTGGTGGTACTACCCCAGCACGGCAGACAGGACAAATAACCATCATCAGTCTGCCTACCACTCTTAAAGCTTATTTTATTTGTTATTTATTGGTCTATTAAAAAATGTCTAGATGTGTTTAAATAAAAAATAAAATACGCATACAACAGCCTGAGCTCAAATACAAGCTAATGGTCCCCGGCGCTGCCCGGGCTTATCAAGTTAACAGTTCTAGAAGTGTGAAAACTTTTCTCCCCATACTGCTAGCTCTCGCCTTATGTAATTAATTAGAACGAGACGAGAGTATAGTCGAGAAATAACCGATTTGTATGAGGATTTTTCTCAACAATTTTTGTTCCAGAACAACCTCCTCGACTTGTTCAGTTTCCGAGATATCGCGGTCACTTCAAAGGTCCAGATCAAAATTTTGCAACATCTTTTCTTAGTGCACTAAATGTAGCTACCCTTAAAAGGAGAATGCCCATTTTTGGGCCGCTTGAAATATTAGTTCGTTAACATATGATATTCTAAAAACATTATTTTTCATTAATAAATCAACACATCTTTTACCCGATATTATCAGTTTTGGTTGTACGTTGATTATGAATCAGCCAGTCAAGACTTCTTTTTATATATACATATATGTACAATATTAATATACAGGTATTTTTTTTAACTGGGACTGTATGGGGGAATCCTAAATCACAGGAGATACAGGAAAACCGTCTTAGGAACCATTTGCTCTTTTTTTATGAAAACGAATTTGGGATAGTAATTTTTGCGGTCAAGCTTGATGTAGTCCATGGAAATGGGTCATTTTGATGAAAAAAATTTTTGATGCGGTTCGACTCTGTTTCATGTAAGGATCATTTCATTGTATAGGAAGAAAAAAATCGGAGCACAATTTTCCCTGAAGTTTCCCTGCATCTCCTGTGGTTTAGGATTTCCCCATACTGTCCCAGTTAAAAAAATTACCCTGTATAGGTAGATAAATATGTAATATGTATATGACCTGTTATAAATTGTGTCCGTTTAGCGAATGTGTTTCCGAAAATTTCCAACTCTTCGTGATAGGTGGAACAATAACCAACGAAGGTATCTAATCAAATATTCATTGACGGATTTCCTCCAAGAGCACACGTGCGCTGTATGTTGTACATTAAATACTTACAAAGTGTGTTTTTTTTTCTACATTATTTAGTAGATGGGTTTTTGGAATTAGGGAATAACCGTGTACATTGTATATGAAATGAGGAGTCGTTCCAGAGATTAAAAAGAAACTCGTACCATTATTTAGAGGAAACAAGCTATTATAGGCGTAATCCGGAAATTTGCAGTAAAATAAATCAGAAGTTACATGTGTTTAAAAGTGGCTTCTCATCCTATCTTATTTTGTTTTAAGTAGCGATTTAAAAGAGATCGTCGTTTGTGGGCCCCTAACGTCTATTGATCATAAAAATAATATTATAGTAAATGGGTGGTATATTATATAAAAATGTAACCGGAATTATGAATACATTTAGGTTATTATACTTATTGATCTATTTATCATTATTCCGGTTAGACACAATAAAACTAATATTACCATTATAATGTAGAGATTATGAGGAATCGACATATATTTAATTAATAGACATTACAAATTACAATTTAGGTATAGTAGGCCTATTTTCCATACAAAGAAAATTGTCCCCTTTGGAACTATAACATACGCGTATACGAAATCGAAATACAAGGTATTTGACGAAAATCGCTTGAAGTCGACCCGTGCGGGCAATCGAATGCATCGTCTCACCATCGAAACAATCTCCTCGCGGATTTAAAAGTTCGGGCAGCAGTTAAACTGTGGAACGATCTTCCTAGCTACGTCTTTCCTCCTCCCTATAACCTGGGATTCTTCAAGCGCAGTGTGAAGAGGCATCTCATCAAGTCGTCTGCAGATTCCCTTCTCTGACAGCAGTCGCCTCCGTTCATGGATCGCACTCTAGCTTAACATCAGGCGGAGTGCGGTCGTATGACGAGCTAAAATAAAAACATAAAAAATAACTTAGTTGCGTTTCGCTATTACCTTGGAAGAAGCAGGCTCAAGAAGGCAGATATTTTCTCTCTGGTAGTAGCAGCTGTCTTCGTTCATGAACGGGACTCCTGCATTCGATGGTTCGTAGTCAGATGGAAATGTGTCTATTTATTTATTAAATTAAACACACAAAACGGCATGCAAGCGTATACATGTCAAAATAGCAATACAGTTAAAGTTTGGGCTGGCTCGCATGCCAAAGCAAGTGCGCACACCATGGCAGCAGTGCTTACAATACAATTATCACGCCTTTTCACATTCTACAATTTTATGCAGTTGTCTCAACATTGTCATACGGGAAATTACGTCTTTAGTTATCGCATGTATCATACTATATTTATGCAACGCACACTGTCTATTATCGTTTGTGAATTTAGGAAACTGCGTCTTAACATTTCTCTATCTAATAGATTGTTTTTAAGGTTCTGCAGTAAGACAAAATATGTTGTTATATATAGCTCGGTATATGACAACACTGATACCATAGAGAAATGCACACTCGTCTCCTCAAGCCGGCAAAACGGAGGGGACCGCCGGCTGCAGACGTTTTTCGAAGATAGTTTAACATCAGACGAAAATACCATACATTTTTTAAATTTCTATACCAATCAATTATACTTCGCAATATTATAAAAATATGAGATCGACATAGGTAATATAGTTATAGTATATATTGTGTTAAAATTAAATATATATATTTATACGGATCGGCATAAAATTAACATCTACTTAATTCTGAATAATGTATAATATTATCATTTTTGATAACAATATGCATAAAAAAGCAAATGCGCAATTTTAATTTTATCATCAAGAAGAAAGGTGTATTAGATAACTATGTTTTTCTATATCTCTAATATTATCGTGGATATTTTTACAGTACATTTCCTTAAAATAATGATAAAGTAGGGAATTATTTCTACCTAATTTGAGTAATTAATTAATAATTAGTAGCAGGGTATAAATTTCGTATCGATACCTATAAAATACCGTTAAAAGTACCGGTAAATGTACCGGTTGAAGGAGAAATGGGCCCAAAAAAATTTTCCGGAGTTTTCAATGCTTTTTACTTCATTTTGTTGGAAAATAAATCCACATTCAATATCACCAATCAGTTTTAAAATTTTTACCCGAATCGTATATTAAATGCTTTAAAAATTAATTATATTGGGTATTGTTTGATAAATGATGTGTTGATATAAAATTAAATATTAATGAAAAAATAAGATATTATTTTAGAATAGTTAACAAATTATTATAAATCAAATGGGTCCAGAAATGGACATTGCCCTTTTATAACATAATCCGATACTTAATAACGTTAACTGTTGTCTATCTCTTTCTTATGAATACTGTTTGTCTCCATGATGATGAGGTAACGTTATTTTTTTCGTTATTTTCGGTTGAAGGTGTGAACTCACGATCGATGACTGTAGTTACATGTATTTTGGTAGTTCGGTGCCCATATTACAAGCACTAGCTTAGTATAGACAATTTAAAAAATACTCTCAGACTGTAAAGAAGAATTTTTTAATTAAAAACAATGACCAATACAAAAATAGGTGCCTGTTTAAAATGTTCCCGTTTTTCTGCAAAATTCGAAGTTCCGAGAAATTGCAAAAGAATAAATTCTTGACGTTTTTATAATTTAAGATTTGTTCTCGCTGTAAATGTGATAATTAAAGGATACGTAGCGTTGTTTTTGCGCCGTAAAAAGTCATTAATGTGTTTGGTTTGGTGCTACAAACTAATTTATACTTCCCCAATACTTGCCAATGCAAAATATTTCATATATCTATTAGATTACAGTTCAAAATAATTGTTTATATATTTTTTATTTGACATGTGCAATGTTGTTAGCGAAGTCTGATGTAAATTGAAAAATACAACAATCCTTATTGAAGAACCGTGCGAAAAACACTCACCGGAATAGGCAGTTTATTTTTATTTATTTTTTTAATTAATGAGTATGTAATTTATAAACATTTAAGTTATATTTCTTAATAATAACTAGAACTGTTGATTTGTTTGTACATACAATCTATACCTATATTATAAACGTGAAAATATGTGTATTTGTTCCCCAATAAATATTTTTTTAATTTTACCTCGGCATTAATGGCAACACTCCGCCTTGCACCAGGCTAGAGTGCGGTTCGTGAACGGAAACCACTGCTACTACAAATTAATTTCTGCAGGAAGCAGTCGCCTCCGCTAAGTCGACTTGAGGAGAAGGATGTGCACCATCCAGGTTGAGAGTTTTCTTTTTCAGTTCAGTTCATCATAATTTAATACCTTTATTTTCCTTCGACCTCCAATTAACAAAGTACAACGACCGTGGGTCTGTAAATATATTTCACAATTTTGAACTAAAAATATAATATATTGTACTAGATCAATGTGTGAGCAGCTTGAAATCTTAAGCCTTGGATTTTTGTGAAAATACGTCACCTCAGACCTTCAATGGAAATTTGAGATGTATTGTACACCTACACATCCTTTCATTGAATATATGTACAATGTACATACGTCATAATGTGTAAACGTGGCTATATTTATGTTTTTTTTTATTGTAGCTCGGCATATGACTCCGCCAGATGTAAACTTAAGAGTGCGGTCCATGTATGGATACAACTGCTACTATAGAGAAACCTGTGCAGGCAGTACTCCACTATGCCGGCTTGAGGAGACGAGCACTGACCATCTAGATTGACAGTGCACTCTCATGGCTACTTTTAATCTATTCCCGAAACGCGACGAGGCCTCTTCACGGGTGTTACATTCGAAAGTGGTAGTACTACCCCAGGACGGCAGACTGAACAAATAACTATCATCAGTCTGCCTACCACTCTTTAATAGTGCCTATAGGCACTGTGCGATCAAAGTACATATAGCAAAGTAACATTGGTACCGGTCAGAATTAGCGAGGTTTGAACATGGGACTCATCGATCGTGAGTTCACACGTCTTACCGCTACCGTCTCCTCAAGCCGGCATAGTGAAGGCGACTGCTGTCTGCACAGGCTTCTCTGTAGTAGCAGTTGTTTCCAGGCGGAGGGTTGTCAAATGTCGAGCTACTATAAAAAAAATTTTTTTTTCAGCACTGGTGATTGCTGCTTTCAGATATTTTTCTGTGATTGCAGTTGTTTCATGGACTGCAAGCGTACAAAATAACGAGTAAACCCTTATAATTAGAAAAATAATTGTAACATTTACAATAATCTGTATTAATGAAAATTTCTTAAGAACATTTTTTTATACACTACGATGCAATTGTCGTGTAAAAAAGTAAAAGAAAAATTATACAGTTAGTTCTCAGGCTTTATCCTCTATTCTGACCATAACCCAGTGACATCGGTATCTTAAATGTCTACGAGTACAAGGATTTATCTCACAATTACAATTTCTTACTAAAAATAATATATACATTAACGGTTTTGTATGTAACGAATTTTAAATGTCCGAATTAAAAATAGCGATGTAATTATAAAAGAAATATTTACATTCAATATTGGTAGTAGTTGTGTGATTGAAGCCGTGGGAATAAGTTTGAAGGAAATCCATGGGAAACGGAAAATTATGTTTCTTTTTTATATGTGAATTTACAATACATATTTTCAGTAATAAGTTAAAATTATTATTTTTTTAATTATCGGTTATTTTTGGCATTTTAAATGATATATTTGTTTATTATTAGATTATGATGTATATAGAATAGAAAAAAAAAATCTATTTTTTTAATATAAAAATAATCGTCATATTTAATTTTTAGTTTTTGTGTCTTTTCGCGAGTTTTTTGTTTCAAGATAGAATAAAGTACACTTGTCAAATATAAAAAATAAAAAAATCGTGTAGAACTAGTTGGAATAAGTCAATTTTACTTTGCTCTGAATTTAAAAATAAATAATAAAAAAATATTTTATTTGTCAATTTAGCAAATAATTTCTAATACTTAATTAATGCTAATTAGTGAAAAATTAAATAAAATGATGTTATTTATCTAGAATTCAAATGTACAGCAAAATAAAAATAAGATTCGCAAAATTAGCAATTCTATGTTACTAAATTCTAACGCTAACGACAATTGTTTTTCTTTACTAAATGGTAACGTTCGTTGACCTTCTCTCAACATTATAAACACATAAATATGTTTTGTAAAATATTAATTTGTTTTCTATATACAATATATATTTTTATGTTATAGCTCTTATGGTTATTTGCCAAATCTGCTATGTTGTTGACGCTACAGTGCGATTTATGAGTAGAAAGAACTGCCACTACAGAGAAATGTCTGTAGACAACAGTCCCTTCCGCTTTGCCGGCTCGACAGCCTCAATACTACATCCAGTATTTTTAATACGTCTACACCGACATTACTTAAACTGTTAGCTCAAGCACATGATATTTCAATTGTATTTCGCCTCCTTGCGCTTCGACGATGTCTTCTTTATCATATTAATTACACACATTCTGTGGCCTTTGTTAATATAATAAATAAGAGATTGTCGAAGCACTAGGAGCTCATACAATTATCATCGAACTGCACTTATAGGTAAATTCGTTTGATTCTTAATTGGTTTATGGTTTTTTTAACAAATAATGATACTATAATGTTATGTAGTTGATATAGGACTAATAAATTAGGAAAAAAGATGTTTTTTTAAAAATATGATCTCAAAAATAAAGAAGATATGCGTGTACTGCATCAATGTCTGCAACTTCTGGCTTCCGGGGTTGCTATGTATCCTTTTATACCCGTTGTAGTTTTATCTAAATATAACTCTAATATTACAAAATGTACATCTTACCTAACTCAGCAACTATTATTATTTAGTAGGATATATACTTTAGTACCGTTTCTCAAACATGTATTTAGAATTGGTGTGTTAATCAATGTCGTGACAAGACGAGGACGTTGTCACCACGCGCTCAAAGACTACATTTGTATAGCGGATCTTATAGCGGATAGCGTTTTATTTTAATTTGATAATTTTTAATATCTACATATACCTGCTAAGTTTAGATTTTATTATTGCTTTTAACTTAAAAAAGTGTAAATAAATAAATTAATTAATAGATAAAAAACATTGTAGTCCAGCACGTGACCATATTCCGTTTGAGTGCGGTCGATGAGCGGCGACAACTGCTATGTAAAAAAAATTATTCTGGCAGCAGTTACCCCTGCTATGTGGGTTTTGAGGAGACGAATATACACTGTCCATTAACAGGGTACACTTTTTTCTTTATATATTTTTTTACATTGTTACAAAATACATTGGTACCAGTCGGAGCTCGGATTGTGAGTCACAAGGGTTTAATTATATTTTTACATTTACGAACTCTAGTTTCTTCATCCAACCCGCTATCTCTAACCGCCTGAACTAGGGCCATGGCCTAAAATCTACGAATGTGTGTGGTAAAATATAGAGCCTACTCATTGTATAATAATTTTAGTATGTTAACATTGTCGTGGATTCTTAAGGACATGGTTTCTATAGTTGTTCTTAAAATGTATTAATTTTGTTTTGAAATATACATCTACTATATGAAATAATTTTTTCATAGTAATCCATCAATGGTAACAACTGCTACCACAGAGAAATGTTTGTAGGAAGCAGTTGCCACCGCTATGCATGCCGGCTTGAGGAGAACAGCCCATTGACAGGGCATAATAGTTGTCTCCTTATACTTGGCTACTTCCAAACTGTTCCCGAAACGCGACAATGTCACTTCACGAGTTTTACACCTGACATCTCTACGGGTGGCAGTCGCCTCCACTATGCCGGCCTGAGGAGACGAATATGCACCATCTAGATTGACAGTGCACACATATCTCGCTATACCTGGCTACTTTCAAACTGCTCCCGAAACGCGACAAGGTCACTTCACGAGTGTTACGTTCGAAAGTGGTGGTACTACCCCAGGACGGCATGCGGCAGACTGGGCTAATAGCCATCATTAGTCTGCCTACCACTCTTTAATAGTGCCTATTTCGACCAAAGTACATATAACAAGGTTACATTGGTACCGGTCAGAATTTAGCGAGGTGCGAACACGGGTCTCATCGATCGTGAGTTCACGCGTCTTACCGCTAGACCACAGCCGCTTATTTACTAAACCTATGGGAAAATTTGAGACCTACATAATTATTTATTCAAGTGTTTTAACTTTTATTTGTTCATATAAAACACGTATTATGTATTATTTGATATGAATACTGCGTCGCACGCGCATTTATTATATTATTGTTGCTATGGGGAGTGATAGTTTTCGTACACCTGTTGCTATAGCCGGTATAGTGAGAGAGAATTACGAAATCCACAACAAAAATTATTTTTTAAACACTACTTTGCAACGAATTTTCGCTAATCAATGTTAGTGAGGGTACACAGTCACATTAGCTGTCAATGTTAGACCCTTCACCAACATGCAAAAACCTCTCGACGCGTTTCGCCACTCCACGTGGCATCCTCAGGAGACGTGTGGTTCGACTTCGCTCCGACGAGGTCGTCGTAGTGTTTAAAAAATAATTTTAGTTCCTATTATCGCTAGACTTTTTAGCGACCATAACATTTTGTCCAATCTTTAATACAGGTATAATTCATGATTTGATTTAAAAAATATATATATTTATTTTAAATTGTATTACAAAAAAAAAAAGAGAAAATGTAATTTTGCAATAAGTCTAATTTTTCTGAGCGACCGTTCACTTTATTGCGCACTGATCATATTTTGGAAGTAAAATGGCTGAGAGGACGAAATGGATATAAAAATAAATAAAACATTGCAGTCGATTTCGTCCGCACGAAATTGGAGACGAATGGTATACCTAAAATAATAGAAATTAGACGTCCCTTATTTTACTACTACTACTACTACTTAGCTCACGCCTTGTTCCCACTGGGGTAGGCAGAAACTATGGAGCGCCAGCGACTTCCTCTACATACCACTATTGCTTCGACTACATCCATTGCACGTCGGTTGTGGGTGCTCCTCATCAGACCCTTTCTGACCAATTGACCAATCTGACTGAAAAAGGTCTCCCTAGGGCGCCCCCTTCCGAACATCCATCCACTTTCGCACAATAAATCTTTTTAGTTAATATCCTTTCCAAATTTTATTTTCATTATAATTTAATAATAATGGTAAAAAAGTCCTTATGTCGTTTCAAGTCAAATACTTTTCATACGATTCATTTACATACACAAACTAAATTAAAATTCATAGTATTATAGTAGTTTTTCTACAAATAAATTGTCAAAGGCGGTGTTCTAGAAAAACTTACTTAAATATTGACAAAACGTAACTAGGATGTTAGTACATTTATTTCATACTAATTTATTATTATGTAAAATTGTATCATTATCGACTAACTTTGCCATGTAGGGTCATGGCTTGACCATTGAACTGATTTTAATAAAATATAGACGAAAGTATAGACGAGTCTTAATACGCGATAAAAGATAATTATAAGCTTTCGAAACGTAGCCCCAGTCGTCATAATTATTGAGTTTATTTTATATTTTTTCGTCATTTTTTTTATAAGCAGCGTGGTTAGGTCAGTGCGCGTCGGCCTGTTACGCAGAGGTCCTCGGTTTGATTCTAACAAAAATATTTATTTATAATTATAAATAGGATATTATTGACAAAAAGGTAAATGTTTGTTTCGGGTTTAGGTAACGAATAATGTTTTTGTACGTACGAGTTTTTGTTATATTGGGTAAAGTAGGTATATCCTATTTTGTATTTGTATAATTTTTTTATTTAAGTAAATCGAACTAATAAACTACAAAGGGTTCTGATAATGCACAAAAATATGTTTTCTTTTCTACTTTAAAATATATAAAAAGCGGGAATTGGCAACCCTAATAAAGCGCAGGAAACGGCTACATTTAAAAATGGCATTTGCGTCTGGTCGGCGTCTGGCAAATAGTATGCGATGTATTCAACTCACCTACCAGCCTTCCGCCCTATAGTGTCAACAAACTCGCAACATTTTGACCAGAGGACATGCACATTTTGCATGTAGCATCTAGTGAGAGGTTTAAGTGTTTTTGCGAAATATCTAATGCTACGAAGATGTTTATATGATAATGGGTAAAGGTATAATTATGCAAGTGTAATTTTTCGAAAATCTTTTATGTAGGTTTCAAAAGATGCGGTACAAAAACATCTAGTGTTGTATTTAAAATTCTGGAGTAAAAAGGATGTGCGAAGAACTAGTCGTTTGTGAGATATTGATTATATATTTTTTTTAGGAGTATGTGTTACTTTGTTTCTTTTTGTTATAGTAGCTCGGCATGTGACAACACTCCGCTTGATGTTAAGCGAGTGATGTCTTCATGTTTGTTAAGGTTTATAAAAAAAAAAGGAATAAATTTTAATTTATTTTTTTGTTATATTGATGATATTATAATTTAGTTCTATGTGTAAAGCAAAGGGCGGTGAGTCCCCCGATTATTCTGTAAAATTATTTAATTATCTAAATTATTTTTATTAAGTAAGTTAAATGATTTTGTAAGATATTATCTCATAATAGTATTTATTGTATTTTTGAAGAAAAAGGTTCTTTTCCTTCAGTTACCCTGCGACATAATGCAACATTTTATTTTTATAAGATGATTGGGTTTATGAATGTGTTATCCGGCTTGTTTAACATATGGTGGTGCGTGGGATGAATAACAAATATGGGATTCGATTTTATACTACAACTTTAATGTGTTAACTTAATAAATATTTTTATATAAACATTCCCTGCCTCTGCTTATCCCTGTGGGAAAAAGGCATGACAATTGTATGTATGTATATAAACATTATATTTTCAGGAAAATGTACAAATCTGAGCAAATGTAGAATTCAAAAAATAATACAATATTTATAATTTTGTAATATTCGTTTTGACCGGATATCGAGCTGGGGACGACCTTTGCGCTGTAGTCTAAGTAAGACCCGGGAGACCATTTGGTTTGACCAGTGGGGCAGTTCACGAATGTTGTAGACTTAAAACGCGATACGTCATATTTATATAAACTAAATATATTGGTTAACCATAGTATACTTTATAATTTAAAAAGTTTAAAATTGTTTTTAAAAATTATGATACTGAAAAAACGATTTCCTTTTGCCTAAAAATTCGAGAAAAAAAGGAAAGAAAGCTTTGTTTAGCTCACCTTTGTACAATTATTATAATTTTGTGCAATAAAGAATTTTATTATTATTATTATAAAGAAAGGCTAAATAGAAAAGTGAGAAGAATGAATATATACGATTTAACTGGATTGGAGAATTAAGTCCAAGGCATACAAACATACAAATAGCGTCGAATTAGTATATCTAACCGTAAATTGTGGGCCTCTATAGTAAGAGAAACTGTGTAAATAACATATATATTAATTATTACTATTTACATTGTTTCCTTTGCATTTACGAAATATTTGGTTTCTGGGTTACCGATACTGTGTGTGATACCGGCTGAATAAATTTTATACTACGGCACTTGTTAATCAACTCCTTTGTTCCCGTAGACAACCTTCGTTATAGAACATGTGTAAACGCATTTGTATTGTAATTTAAACATATTTAATTATGAGTAATAGATTACATTTTTTTGTGAATTAAATTAATTCATCAAAAAAATATTTCCTATAGTAACTCGGTAAATGGACACAGTCCACCTGAAGTTAAGACAAGTGGTACTACAGATAAGTGTCCTCATGCAACAGCAATCTCCACTATGCCGGTTTTAAGAGACGAATATGCACGTCATTATGATGATAATTATAGTTTATTAAGATGAAGATGATGTGATTGTTTTTGCTTTCAAGTATACACATGGAAAATGTGTAAGCCTAGAAAAACAAATAGAATTACGATAATAGCATATTTCTAAGGTCATTTATCACACACACAAACACACAAAAAAAATTGATAAAATTGCAATATTGATAAAATAAACAAAAAATAGTTTAAAAAAAAATAGAAATAAGTAAATTCCAATTGTGAAAGTGCGATTTAAGGCAAACGTGATATTATTATCATATCTGTCATTTAATTAAAGCAAATTCGAATTAATTATAAATACAATAAAGTGTATTTTCGTTTATGCTTTATAATTCGCAATTTATTGCTGATTTAACTTGTGCTAGTATTTAGTAGTAGAACTCAAAAATGTAAGGATTGCGTTTTTTTAAATTAATAAAGGACAATGTCCATTTTTGGGTCCGCTTGATATCTAATTGAAAAAAAAAAAACAAAAAACAAAACAACATTATAAAATAATACCTTGTTTTTTCACTAACTTTTTTCAATTTCAATGTTAAATTATATAAAATTTATAATTAAAACTCATTGGTGATTATAAAAGTAGATTTATTTTTCTATAAAGTAGTTGATTCCGTTCATGGACCGCACTCTACCTTTACATCAAGCAAAGGATTGTGATATGCCGATTGACAATTAAAAAAATTGCTTCAACCTGGAATTGAATCTAGGACGATATTATTACTTATATGTATGGCGTACAAAATGATGACAAAACACTTCCGAGGATAACCGTACGGAATATAATCGTAAAAGGGAGCATTATTTAAATTGTTCAAAATAAAAAGGTCATCGTTTCCTCTTTTCAGACTTAATTTATTTCCTAACTTAATTTCCATATGTTGGCTATTCGGGACATACATTGTTACTTCTGGGTTAGTCTCGTTTAACCATTAATATATAGTTTTTTTTATTTTTGCTTATACCAAGAATTGAGAGATCAAAATGCATACAAACTAATTTATTTGATATTTGTTGCAACGAATATTAATAGTATAACATTTTATTCTGTATTTACTTTCAACTTATAAAGATATGTATATAAAAGTGGGTACAACAGGAACGAACCTAAAAATGTCTGAGTTTGTGCGCCGGCGCATCGCAATTTGTGCACGCGATACTCTCTGTCTTATTAACATTTGAAAAAAGTACCGACCTTTAAAGCCCACACGCTATTGATACATTCGTTATGTCTATACGATTATTTCAATTTAAAAAAAAAACTGTAATATGTAAACGCACCAGTAAAAACTGTACAAATTATTCTGCATATACGAACAAAATGCTTAGAAGAATAATTATATTTATGTTAACTTTATATAAGTCGATCTCTCTACAGTAACAATATAATTCAAATTCAAATTCAAATTCATTTAATCAACAAGTAGGCTGTGATTCTCAGCACTTTTGTACGTCAATATTTACAATAAAAACATTTAAAACATTTATAAATAATAACAAAATAATAACAAAAACAGTAACAAATTAATAGTAGCTGCTGTAAAGAGGCATATAGGAGGTCTACTACGATCTTGCATATTTTAGTTCTACATTTTATCGCATCGGATAACGATAAAACAAAACATTGGTCTAATCAGAAATTTCTGTCGAACCGAAATATCTGATAATTCACTAACGCAAATCGAGTAGGGCCTCACGATTTGTGACAAGATTTGGTATTATTTAAGTTAAGAGTACTAACGTCCGAATTGTTCGTTTTCGGTCATTTGAAAGTAGACCCCCAAGAAAATGTCGAATCCACGGAATAAAATAATCAATATGGTAGGAAAAAAATAATTAATTCAGACAATGAATTATATTGAAACGCAGAAATTATTTTAGAAAAAACAACGCACGAATTAGAGGAGTTTATTAAATTAATAAATTTAATCAAATCTAATTACTTTTTAGGTTTTAGTCTCACAATATTTTACGTTCATTACATACTTGCGTCCAGTGACACCCCAATATGAAAGAAGCAAATTCTGGTGGCATCCTCAAGAGCAAATAAAAAAAATGTAAAGGGAATTATTTCTTTATTAAAATGCAAAGAATAACGTAATAACATTGCATAAGTTAGTGTTCCCACTGGGTGTTCAATTACATTAATGCAATAAACAAATCAAACTATTCCCTTCACGGATAATATATTTTCCAATGTAAACGGGGTCTTATGAGCTATTCTCGTGTTAGCTTCACACTTCATAACAAAAATATAGCATACTTAGCTAAAGAAAAAATTAATAAATGTAAATTGGGTGAGGCGAACTCATCGAAGGCAGAAAATATTGTCTGGTAGAAAATAATTAAATTAATCAAAAAAAATCTATACAGAATGGAGAAATTGGGAGGAATCCCAAGTTTAGACTAGTCCTGGATTGGTGTAGTATACAATGTCGTCATATCCGTACTCGTACTTTTAAACTGATCCCGAAACACGATTAGGTTACTGCACGTACGTTACATTTCAAAGTGCTGGCAGACTGGACTAACCATCATCAGTCTGCCCAGCGCTCTTTGAAAACCACTGTATTGAGTATCTAACAGAGGTTGTTGTGTTGTCTAACATAAATATATATATATATATCTGTATATTATATATAATCACCAGGGTGCCGATTACCAACCGAGTTCGCCGTGAGTCACGGTGAGTACCTGTCTTCCTTCCGGTTCGCTTTGTACTACAATTGGACGAGCCACAATGGACGTTCCCTGTTGACCGTGGCTCGTCCAATTACATTATAAAACGAATTCGAAGGAAGTCAGCTACTCACGGTGACTCACGGGGAGCTCGGTTCGTAATCGGCACCCTGGGCACTGTTGGATTTTGAAATAAGCTTTGGGTGTATATCTATACAGAAAAATAATATCATATATATTGATTAATACCGTAATTGTGCGGCCGAGTGTAATCTACACGGCATCTAGCATTATAATTGGATTTTTCTTGCATATTACTTTGTATTAATTAAGAGGGCAGCTTTTAATTAAGTCTATATTTTACAATACTTATGTTTTACATAGTAATTATACGATTATTGCTGGGTTGGTATTTGTATAATGCGCACAGGTGCCAATATTCAAGTGTTCTTTTTTTACATTACTCCCTCCCCTATAGGGACTCTTGGGCGGCACTTTAGTATATTATTATAATTTTAGGATAATTATCCTCGGTCTGTAGCCGGTTGTGAACGTGTATTTAATAATAAATAATTAAAAAATGTACGTCACCATATTAACGATTATGAAGACTGCAATACAATACAATACAATTGTCACGCCTTTTTTCCACAGGGATAGGAAGAGACAACGGAACGCCACTTACCACGATACCTGACACAACACCCTCGCTTCCTTCACATCCACAATTCTCTTCATGCACGCCCTACGGTTATGGGCACTAGGCAGCCCAGCTTTCATGAGGATGTCTCCTATTTGATCGGAAAACACCCTTCTGGGTCTGCCTTGTTTAACGCATCCATTCACATCAGATTCCTTTCGTCAATATCCTTTCCAAGTGCCCAAACCATCGAAGCATTCCTTTCTCAATCCTCGTCACTACATCATCTTTCAAACCACATCTATCGCGCACAACACTATTCCTCATTCTATCCGCTATCGTGACTCCACATATGATTATGAAGACTGCAATAGAACAAAATTAGAGTAACCAAATAAGTTTTTCTCGGAACTAAAGTGTCATTTTAAAAATATAAACACGAGAAAAACTCTAGACCTTATTACACAACAAAAACGAGACTAAACAATGATTATTTAAAAACAATATTTAAAAAAAAAAGTGCTAAAAAAATTAATTAGTAAAATACATTTCGGTTTTTGTTCGCGTTAATTTGTTATATGTAACATAAAAGCCAGTAATGGTTGTTGTTAAAAGCAAAGTTTTCGTACGTTATAATAATGTGTGATTTGTGCCGGCGCGACACTGTGGCCTACTTGGCACAATATTTTGGGAACATCTCAGTGACGGCTGTCATTTGCAATCACACGACGGAAATTAAGCGACACTGGTCAAATAAGTTATTTCGAAAAATGTACATACATACATATATACAGTGATATAGGCTAGAACTATATTATAAACAGTAATTAAAGAGTATTAGGTAAACTGAGAAAACGTAACGGCTACAAATGAATAACGCAATCTACAAAGTTTGTTAAAATTAAACAAATCAACTTTGTTAACGTAAATTCCTAGCTTAATATTGACAAACCTGTTTGCACGTTTTGAATAAATCTTGGTTGTATATTACCGTATATTTTACCAAAAAAATTACCAAGCCAAATTGGTATTTTGCTAGAGCTTCGTTTTCTCGGTGTACACAGAATGACTTTAGTTATAAATCTAGTTTTCGGCTTGGGTGCATCATTCATAGACAGAGCACAATCCTCTCGTTATACCTACAAGCTGATCCCAAAACGCGACTAAATCGTTTTACGGATGTTACACTTGAAAGAGGTGGTACTACCCCAGGACGTCAAATTGGGCTAACAACTATCATCAGTCTGCCTACCCCTAATTATATTACTCTCAAAAAGATATATGAATATCACAAATAAATAGGTCAATTCACAGTAACTAAGTACTAAAAATACACAGTAAAAAAAAATAACAAAGTTACATTGTTACCGGACAGATTTTTCGTGGGATTTGAACATGGGATTCGTCGATTTTGGATCCACGTTGTCTACCGCGTCACAAACGCTCGAGTCAAAACAATATATGCAATGCGCAGGTAACTAAGAATAGATTCTGCAGTTAACTAGATTTGGAGTCCATTATCAGAGTCACATTCATAATTAAGTAGATGTGCTTTATAATCAACAAGGTGGCGGAACCATTCCTTACAATACTTTTTTTTTAATTGCAGCTCTGTATAAACTACACTCCGCCTCATGTTAAGCTAGAGTGCGGTCTATGAACGGCAACAATCGTTACTCGTGCCTGCCTACTTCCAAACTGATCAAAAGTCAGTTCACCGGTGTTACATTTGAATCATCAGTCTGTTTACTATTGTTTAATAGCTACCAAAGTACATATAACATGTTTACATTGGTACTGGTCAGAATTTGGCAAGATTTAAAACCAGAGTTCTCGCGTCCTACCGTTAGACCATAGCCGCTCTTTTATATTAATTCAAAAAAGAACCTATATTAATTCTAGAATAAAAACTTGATCACAAGTCAGGTATGTGTTGTCTGAACCACCATTGAGTGTGCTTGGAATAATATTCTTGTGATTTCCGCTTAAGATAGTTAAGTATTTAGTGTTTTTACATTTATACATTGAGCGATCAAAGTACCAGTGGCGAAGCTTTTTTATATTTTTAATAGTACCTCGGTATATAAGACACCTCCGCTATGTTGGCTTGAAAAAAAATACGCGTGTAAAAAGAGAGCTAGCAATCACGCGAACCAAAAGCTGATACATCATGCTTTGAAGACAATGTTTTTTAATTGTATCTTTTTTTACATTAAATTTTTGATCAAATATTAATACATAACATTATTTATTGAAAACACAAAATATCATCGAAATATCAAAAACAAGCAATGGAAATGCAATAATATATGGTCGGTGTTACGACAGCCTCGTAGCACGCGCGAGGTCATTCAACTTACAACTGATAAATAAACGGGCGCGCTTGCTTAGCGATGTTATTATAATATTGCGGTTTAATTTTACATCCTTAAGAAGCTATTAATAACAAAAATACCTTACAATAACGTTTTACTATAATATTAATTGTGTACACGTGATTAAATGGATTTCTGTGTATATAGTCCCTCCATTTTAACGATTACACTATTTTAGTCTAGATAGTACGATCAATACGGCTAGAGTACGGGATAGTGGGAATACGGTAAGCTATTTTTGTAGTGTGAAAATATTTTCATTCAGGTTATTATATTCCGATATCAGAATCCGAGCTGTTTTAACTCGTATGTACCCAATAATAATGAAAGATCTACCAACTCATCATCACATATACCAACCATCAGCAAGATAAGGCGCGTCTTCGGTATCATCCACTCAAATTCCAGTTGTATTCAGTAATTCGTCGGAAAAGCCTGATGCATGCAAATTTCTTTATGATAGTTCATGGATCATACTTAAGATCGTACTCCGCTAAATTATAATGTTATTATACAAAGTTACCTAATTAGCGTTCAAATCCTCATATGTAGGACTCTAAGAAATGTTTGCGTCCCCGTCACAATTTAATCCAGAAAAATACATGTTTCTATCTAGAATTTAAAAGTTGTTTGCTTATGAAATCTACTGGTAGTTAGTAAAGCTTTTCGTTGGAAAGAATGACAGTACAGCTCTTCGTATTTTAGGCAGAATATTTTGAAATATGTTTGTATGTATGTATGTAAGTGCGATTGATTTTGTTCATAACTATTATAAATTACAGAAATGAAAAGTAAAAAGTAGCTAAAACAATTATAGAAAATTCGTCGAGGTGACCCGTGAGGTGACCTTTTTGCATTTCAGGATCAGCTCGCAAATAGCTAATTAAAGAGAGTATGTGCGTTTCAACCAGTACAGTACATATTCGTCTCTTCAATCCGACATAGCGGACATGTCTGCAGACATTTTTCTGTATCAGAGCCATCGGAACTATAAAAAAAAAGGTTACTTTGGTTAAGTATAGTACTATTTTCTGTGACCCTTCTAACTTAGGATTATAAACTTATCTCTACAATAAGTATACGAATATCTGTCTAAAGTATAATAAAGTGATATTTAATCCTTAATCTAACTGAGTAGTTACTTTAAACATAGTTATCAAGTGAAGAGGTTCAATCGATACTACTCCTTGGATTTCCGGCGAGAACTAATATTTATACAAAAACTTTATTTATTTATTGATAAATCGTAAAAAAATCTACCCGTGAGATACGATATTATTACATCTTGTACTTTATTTATTTATTTATTAAATTCGACGCATAAAACGGCATGCAAGCATATACATGTCATAGTACGAATACAGTCGGGAGTTAGGCTGGCTTGCATGCCAAAGCATGTGCGCATACTATAAGTACAATACAATACAATACAAAATAATACAATTCAATACAAATTTAAAGTATACAATTGAAAGTATAGTGTAAATTGACAGCGAGCGAATACTGAAACGTTATTGCAAATTATTTTTTATTATAAGCCTTTAAAAGACTTTTAAATAAACCAAGCCGCAATATCATAATAACATCGCTAAGGCAAGCGTCCTCGGCTGTCCATCAGCTATGAGTTCAATGACCTTGCGCGTGCTGAGGTTGTCGCGACACCAGCCGTTCGATAGAAGAATACTTGCGTTTACATTGCTTGTTTCGATGCTGTTTTCTTTTTTAACAAATAATAGTACTGTAATGTTATGTACTTGATATTAGACCAATAAATATAAAAAATTTCTTTTTTTTTTAAATTATTAACTTAAAAATAAAAAAGATACATTTTTACCGCATGAAATGATGTTGTATGTATACATACATACAACTTCTGGTTCGCGGGTATACCCCCTTTCTTCTTACATCCTGCATAGAGTGTTTGGAAAAGAGTTACGCCTAATTTATAAAGTTCTATGCACTTGGGAATAAGGCCTAGTTACATTTTGAGCAGCCGTTGTGAGACGCGTGAACTCACGATGAGACCGGTGTTCGAACCTCTCTAAATTCAGACGTACCAATGTAATTATGTTATATGTACTTTGGTAGCTCGATGCCTGTAATACAAGCACTAGTTTAGTGCAGGCAATTAAAAAAATATAACAAACTGGCGCCAAGACCACTCCGCCACGGAAGCCAAGAATAAGTAAACGTATATAAGTAAATTTATAAATTAAGTTAAAATCTTGTGTTGTAATACGAAAACGATGTAGGTCGTTGTGGGCGTCAGGATAGGTCAAAAGGTCGCCGGGCTCCAAGGTCACTCCCAAAGGCCAATGGGACACAGTATCAAGGTCGTATGACTCACAACTTAGTCCCAGTAAATCAAAGGGAATGATAAAAAGGAATAAAAAATTGTCGAATGAATTTGTGGTTCAGGCGGTTTATGGCGGTGACAATTTATTGGCACTTAGTTAATTTATTCTATATCGTTATTATTAAGTTATGTGACGTCACGCAACGCTTTTCTAAGAAATATATCAAAACAACGGAAAAAGTTGACACGAAAACATCCCGAACGGATGGTGCACATTCGTCTGCAGCCGTCATAGAGGAGGCGACTGCTGCCTTTTATTATAACTCAACCTTTGACAATATTTGGTTTCGGATCTCTTCATACAGTCTCAGTTTAAATAAAAAAAGCGCGGAAAAAATTGGTTATACGAGTCAGTATTAATTTCACAGGTGTTTTCTCTAAATCTGACTTGGAATATAATAAAGTGTAATAGTACAAAGATATTATTAGCCAATCGTGGGAAAGCATGCAAGGTGTGTTGCAAGCAATGGATAAGTAGCAATGTGTGTTATTAGAAAAAAAAGGTCGTCTATGGTTTGAGGATTTACCAATTTACCTACATTAAAAGGAGAATGCCCATTTTTGGGCCCACTTGATACCTAATAGTTTGGTAACAAAACAAGATTCTTTTTTTTTTTTTTTTTTTTTTTATTGTAGCTCGACATGTGACAACACTCCGCCTGATGTAAAGCTAGAGTGCGGTTCTAAAGTAATATCTTAATTTTTTATTAATTAATTTTAATTATATTAACACATCATTTACCAATCAATAGACAATGTTTAAATACATAAAAAACAGATAGTATCAAAATTATTAAAGCATTTAAAATAATAATAACCTCAAATATTGCATCAGAAAACATCTAATTAGTCAATAACCCGGGTCAAATAATTTAAACTGATTAGTAATAAGAAAGTAGATTTATTTTTCTACAAAATTAACTAAAAATCATCGAATAAATCGAGAAAAAAAATTGTGGGCCCATTTTTCTAGGCGAATGGGTATTCTCCTTTCTACTGGGAGTAAGTACGTTAATTTTTTAAATTGTAGGTCGGCATATGACAACACTCCGCCTGAGTTAAGCTAGAGTGCGGTTCATGAAATGAAAAACAACTTCTACTACATATAAATCTCTGCTGCCTGCATTCGCCTCCGCTATGCCGGCTTGAGAAGACGAATGTGTCCAGGTTAGCAGTGCACACTCCTCTTGTTATACCTGGCTACTTTCAAATTGATCCTTAAACCCGACAAGTTCGAAGCGAAACTTCACGGGTGTGTAAGTTGGTGGTAGACTGGGCTAGTAACCATCATCAGTCTGCTTACCACTCTTTAAATATGCATGCTCGTCTCCTCAGGCCAGCATAGCGACGCGACTGCTGCTATTCATGGACCGCACTCTAACTTTACGTCAGGCGGAGTGTTCTCATGAGCTGAGCTACAATTAAAAAATACCACAGGTTATAACGAGAATTGAACAGAGAGTTGATGTGGCATCCGAACCCGCGCCCTAAGCTATGTACGCGGATATTCTGACCTCTAAACTATTCCGCTATTTGCGCCTCGCGCGTTGTAATTCCTCAATTCTGTCTTTTTTAAATTTTGAGATGTAACTTTAAATTAATGTAAATAATTAAAATTTATAATAAAATATAATAAAATTCAAAATAATGTAAATTATATTTTCATTTTCCTCTAAGAAATTAAATCCGTAAGCGAAATAAAATGAGGTAAATAGGTGCATAATAATAAATAATTTAATTCTTAGATTCGCAAATCTTTTCTTTTTCGAATATCTCAACAAAAGCAAAATTTTTAGCTGATATTTATGTACTTTGGTCTCTTAGGGTCGTTTGCACCAGAAAGCCGGTTAAAGTAACTTTAACTATTACTTTAACCGTTACGTTTACATTATGGTGTATATTTACTCCACGCGAGTTGCACCATCGTCGTGCCTGTCGTTTTTGACGGTTACTTTAACCTTAACCTTAACCAGCGAAGTTTGGCTTGGTCAAAGTTAAAATAATCGTCAAACCAATGTTGCTAAAGTCAAATGTATGAAAAGAAGCCAAATATGTTTTTTATTATTTTTCGAGATCAGCCACCCTTTTAACGATAACAATATGATTTTACACGATATTGCAACGCGTGTGGAGTAAATGTAAACGTTTAACGGTCGTCGTAGCCGTAAAAATAATAGTTAAAGTTACTTTAACCGGCCTTCTGGTGCAAACCACTCTTGATTAGTGCTTATGATTGAAGCCCTAGTTTACTATAATATATAAAGAGTGGTAGGCAGACTGATCATGGTTATTAACCTATAATCCTGGAGTACCCACCACTTTCGAATGTAACACCCGTGAAGTGCCTTGGTCGCATTACGGGATCAACTTGAAAGTTGATTTGATTGAGGTGGCCGTGGTCTAGCGGGAAGACGCGTGAACTCGCGATCGATGAGACCCATGTTCGAACCTTACCCTTGAATTTTGACCGGTACCAATGTAACTTTGTTATATGTACTTAGGTCGCTCAGTGCCTATAGGCACTATTAAAGAGTGGTAGGCAGACTGATAGTGGTTATTAGCCCAGTCCGACGCGTGAAGTGACTTAGTCGCGTTTCGGGAGCAGTTTGAAAGTAGCCAGGTATAGCGAGAGGAGTGTGCACTGTCAATCTATAATAGATGGTGCATACTCGTCTCCTCAGGACGGCATAGCGGAGGCGAGTTCTGCCCGTAGATATTTATCTGTAGTAGCAGTTGTTTTCGTTCATGGACCGCACTCTAGCTTTACATCAGGCGGAGTGTTGTCATATTCGACATATGACAATTAAAAAAAAAGTAACCGGGTCTAAGGAGCGTCAGTATAGCGAAGGCTACAGGAACACATATTGATTTAAAAAAATATAAATTTTACAAATCCAATTGTACTGAGCAAACTTGTCTTTTGCATAAAAAATTATCAAAAATTATATAAGACTATATTTTTTATACGTATAGTTACTATACCATATAAAATCACATCGTTATCAGTACCTACATATTTCGTCATTTGATAGTTTACTTAGCTTTACATTAACATTTTAAAACCTAGGTCATTAAACTTATTTCGGTTAGCAACGTTATCGTTAAATTAAAAAAAAAACCACTCACACTATCTCTTCAATCATAGTCTAATTTTACGGTTAAAATATTATGTGTTACCAGCGACTTCGTGTGCGTTATCACATGAACCATGAACGGAAACAACTACACCACAGAGATTTTTTACAGGCAGCAGTCGCCTCATGCCAGCTTGAACAGACGAATGTACACTATCCAAATTGACAGTGCATACTCCTCACGTTATACCTGGCTACTTGACTACTAAACTGATTCCGAAACGCGACAATCGAAAGTGGTGGTACTACTCCAGGTCGGCAGACTGGGCTAATAACCACCATCAGTCAGCCTACCACTTTTTTTTATTATCTAGTGTCTGCTTGCTTGACTCAAAATAGGATTAAAGGCATGTTTAAACCCAGGTCGTTAAACTCACATCGGATAGAAACATTATCATGTAATATAACTCTTCAATCACAGTCTGCGGTTAAAAAAATATCAAAATTTCTTTTAAAAAGTCAACTTTTTTGTCACACGTCATTTTGAGATAAATTCTGATAAGGCAAGTAGGTACACTAAACTTCGGGGTATAACGACCTAACCAATTATGCAAGGAGATATTTTAATATCATTATAAAAATGCCATAAGAGAAATTATGTCGGTATAAATATTTTTGTTATTGATTTTGGTATAATAACTGTGTACGAGTAATATGCCTATATGACTATATTGCTTTAAGTTTTCTTCTCGGTTTCTTTTACTTAACTTTGACAATGGCAAATTGTTAGAATGCCATTAAAAAAATTTTTTTTAGTTAATGTAACCTAACCCTATTTTATTCGTCATTTCCATTTTTTTCCATTCATGAACCGCACTCAAGCTTTATTTACATCAGACGGAGTATTGTCATTTGCCGAGCTACAATTAAAAAAAAAATCTCTAAAATCACTTCTTATTTTTCTAAACACAATGCTGCTCGTATTTTTTCGCTTTAGTTATTTATTTAATTTATTGAGATGACAAAGACGTATATTTATTACTTTTTTCTGTTTTAAATAATGCCACGGGAAAGAATTAAATACTAGAATTTTACATTCTACTGACCTAACAGGTTTGTATACTTTTCTATTTTACAAAAGTAACGGTCGTGAGTGGTGTTATGAAACCATAAAAAATAGATCACACCGTATTCGATCGTTCAACCCTATCTTTAGAACCCTTCAATTAATTTCCAATTCAACAACCCTTTAAAAAAACTAGGAGAACAGGAAGCGGATTTCACTTCCTATTTCAAATTTTTATTAGGGTTGCCAGTACAGGGGTAAAAATGTCAAACTTATTTGTTTAAGGATGCCACAATCGAGTTTTTTTTTTAGTTTTTTTTTTATTAAACATATGTCACTTCTTGTTATTATTATGATGAGTAAACGTTAAGTTTTGACAATTTAAAATCACAGCAGGTTGTCATGGTTACAAAGGGATTATAGATTTTAAAGTAGGTAATAAAATTTGATGGCCCTCAAGACTCAATTGAATATATTTTATTGTTAAAATAATTTATTTCTTTGAAGGAGTACCTAACTCTTTTCCAATTATGTATTTTATCTATCCTAGGTAAGCGGGTTTTTTAGAATTTTAGTCAGTTGTATTGTTTTTTTTCTAAATAATTTAACAATAAACGTTTCCTGAAAGTTACGGTTTAAAAAGTATATTATAAACTTCAATATTTGTTTGTTAAGATTTTAGACACGGTTTGAATGACGTACTAAAATATTGTTTTTAAAAGTATTTCTTATTTAATTGAATATTTTTTTGAATAAAGCGGGACTCTGTCTCTGCCTACCTCTATGATCAATAGCGTGACAATATACTTAGATATTTAAATACGTAGTTTTTAACTGAAAAGGAGAATGCCCATTAGACTTAGAGAAATGGGCCTACAATGTTTTTTTCGAGTTTATCGATGAATTTTAGTTCATTTTGTAGAAAAATCAATCTATATTCCTAATTACCAATCAGTCTTAACTTTTTTCACCCGGGCTATTGAATAATTAGACTTTTTCTGATGTAATATTTGAGGTTATTATTTAATTAAATGCTTTAATTATAATTAATGATATGTTTATGTTTATTATTATTTGTTTTTTGTGTAATTAAACATTGTCTAATGATTTTTAAACGATGTATTGACTTATGTATGTATGGACACTATGGATTGAAATAAATTAATGAAAAAAATAGGATATTATTTTAGAATCTTGTTATGTTAACAAATATATCAAGCGGGCCCATAAATGGGCATCGTCCTTTGATAAAAATATATCAGCCAAATGTTTATTTTATTTCTATTTATGTATAATTTATAAGAAAATCTACATAATAAAGGTTGGAAAAGTAAGTTCCCATAGCAGTAATCTTGACACAGGAAATGCATTGGCGAAATAAATAATTCAAATTAATTTAACTTGAAATTCAAAAGGGTAATTTTTTTTTAAATAGGGGTTTGGATTAGTGTAGTTATGTCACGGAAAGTGCACTTAATCCTTTCTTAATTGGTTCAGTGATTTTTGTAAAAGATTCTTTGGTTGTTTTCTAACAATGACACGCACGTGGGGGACTCACGTGACGACCGCGGGTTTTTTAACGCGAATACAAAGTGGACCCGTTTTGAGATTTTGGCTCATATTTGACGTTGTTTTATTTCTTGTGTCCCCTTTTTATCTCATTGTGAATTAGACAATCGTGTAATTTGTGTTGGTATTTTATTTTTAAGGATGTCTAAAGTGCCGCGGTCATGTACTGGATATTATGATGAAAATTACATTATTTTTATTGATTTTAATGTTTAGGTTTGAAGGAAAAGTTTAATAAAAAATTATAGAAACTTTGCTTAACATCAGCTTGAAGTAGGCCCCCTGAAACGGAGCCATATCGTCACCGTAAGGTTTTATTAAGAAAAAGCTGAAATGTTCTAAATTTTTTTTATTATAAAGCGGCATATGACAACACTCTGCCTAATGTTAAGCTAGAGTGCGGTCCACGAACGGATGTGCACCATACTTCAAAAATGATCCCAAAATGTGACAAGAAATATGTATATATTAAAGAAAATGCGTGACTTTTATATATTCTAAGTACCAAGATAATGTACATTTCTCACGTTTCTATGTCACAATGATTAGAATAATCAGTTAAATACATTCATACTTCAATCAATCAAGTTTGATAAAACAATTTATCTTATATCAGTTGTAATAAATATGTAGATATATGTAAAATATATTAACCTTCAAGGCGTGAACCAGTGACACATTTTATAGAATCGTACACGTAGCAACGACCTATAAAGCCTATGTTGTGATAATTGATTGTTCCACTTCGTCTTCTCAAAGCCGGCATAGCGGAGGCGACAGCTGAGCAGAGAGACCGCGCTCTAGCTTAACATCAGGCGGAATGTTGTCTAATTAAATAAATCATACGATTAACGCTGTTAATGTTACCAGCGTATTTTTTTTCAGTTTTATTCAGTAACTATGGGTGATGCACCTGTCCTGTGGCTGATTGTAGTTATTAATAATGTTAATAGTAAATATAATAAAAACAATTTAAAATATATTTTTTTATAGCGACCGTGGTCTAGCGGTAAGACGCGAGAACTCACGATCGATGAGACCCGTGTTCAAACTTCGCTAATACTGACCGGTACCAATGTAAATTTGTTAATGTAAATGTAATTTGGTAGGCAAGATATAGTTTTTCAGATATAGTTTGAAAGTAACCAGGTATAACGAGAGGAGTGTGCACTGTCAATCTAGATGGTACATGCTTGTCTCCTCAAGCCGGCATAGTGGAGGCGACTGCTGTCCGCACAGATTTCTCTGTAGCAGTTGTTTTCATTCATGGACCGCACTCTAGCTTTACATCAGGCGGAGTGTTGTCACATGCCGAGCTACAATAAAAAAAAGAAAAAAATTATTACCTGTTTCATAGTAAGTAATGACAAAGAGAAATCCCTTTTTACTCAAATTCAAAAATAATTTTTACAGCTGGCAACCCCATCATTGTCTAAAATTGTATGGAAGTTACTTTTACAAAAACAATACCGTGAGCAACCATTGTTAAGTATTTACTTTTTATGGAACAAACTAAAATTCTACCTGAGTAGGAGATTAACTAAGATTTCTTAAAGTTTACCTACCTACCTACCTACATAAAAGTAAAAACTAATCGTTTTTTTTAATTGTTAATATGTACTTATTTATTATTCTAGGTACAATCTAAATTTTTTTTTTTTAAATTGTAGCTCGGCATATGCCTATGCTCCGCTAGGTCAACTACTACTACAGATTAAACTATACACGCAGCAGTCGCCTCCGCTATGCTGGTCTAAGGAAACGAATTTACACCATCAGGTTAATAGCACACATGCCTTTTTTTACTATGCTACATTCAAACCGTTTTCAAAACAAGGTTTATTTAATAAAAGAAAGTACGGTTGGCAACTCCAGTTTGAGGGATATCTGTGCTGGAAGATCTAGCTAAGAGGTATGGTGAAGTCATGGGCAATTGGGCACTCATGGGTTATGAAACTGCACACCCCAGAAGCTCAAATGCAGTATCTATGAAGTATTAATTCAATATAGTTTTTGAGACCTAAAATATAATTGTTAATTTAATGGTCGAATGGCTGCAGAATAGTGCCCACTGGGAATTGCTTTTACTCATATATGGCCAAGCCTTCGGTAATGCTAATTGTTACTGCGCGGGTGCACAATAAATAATGAGCGTACAATTCATCAGAATCGCTCAGGTATTCTCGCTTCGCGCCATAAACCGCTGACTTTGGAATGTCGACCGACCGGGCGCGCGTGGACCTCGCAAAGCAACACGTACACCCTCCCGCCACGACCGCCGAGGCCGGTCTGGTGCTACTCGCCGGCCGGCGAAATGCGAATACCAACGAAGAATTTCATACGGCCGATGGCTTCTCTTCGTCCCGTTTCGTCTCTACGGGCTCTCGATTTCCCTCCCGCCGACATACACTGCGTCTCACCAACACCTGTGAACCCACTCACACTGCTATACGCTCGCCGTATACTTATTCTTTGCCGCCATTCCTACCGCGCCCCGCACCCCACTGCGACGCCGAATTGAATTTGCGAAAATCTTAAAAATTGTAGGCTCAAAATTCGCGGAAGACATATTATATCTTTGAATATCGAATCGAGGTGATATTGTGGTGAAATAAGTTGTAAGATACGTGTATTTTCAGAGTTTTTAGTGTATAACACGATATTAGCCGGGCGGCGGCCGGGGCGTGCGGGACGAAGCGGGCAGTTCCCGCGCGCGCGGGCTTCTCGCGCAATCGCGACTACGCGGATCGCAGCACAGTCGTGTTAACGGCGCTACACGGAACGCACGCGCGGCTCTCCTCGGACCGGCCGGTTCCCGAATAATGTTTCAGTGTTTGTCAAATTCAACCGGAGGTCTCGGAAGAAGTATCGTTTTTAATAGTATACACTGTACAAACAAGAGCATATTCTCAGTGAGTGTCACACAGTGCGTGCGGAAAAAACTTTGTCGAAGATTTTGAAGAATTTTGTGTATAATTGTGTAATTCGCCGGCCGCGGTCGGATTGCCCTTTGCACAAACTTTTTTGGTGAGTACCGGTGTCCGTTTCATATGATGTAGTGTATAAGTAGATGTCGGTATATTATATTGGCTATCATAAGGGAATGATTAATGTGGGTAGTGCAAATGCTAGATGTACTGCGAGGGCGTTGCCGGTACTTTGATACCTACTAAAGTTATAGGCGTTTTTCCGCGAACTGGCGGCGCCCAAATACCATAGATTTTATTGCTCTTACAATAGTGTTATGTTTCATAGTTTAAATTCACTGATTAAATATTTTTTTATAATTAGCTTACAAATTCTGCAAAGTTTGGGAATATAAAATTTTGCTAAGAAATATAAAAACGAAAATCATAAAATTTTAACTTAAAAAATAAATTTAAGATAAAAAACAGGCAAATTTGACAATACCGACATCAAATATTTTTGACATTTTTCTTCTAATAATTTATTTAAATATGAATAAAATAAAATAAAAATATTGTAGGTAAAATTAGTTTTTTTAAAATTAAATTATTATGATTAATAGAAAAATTCTATCGATATAAAATAACTTTTATCTCCATCGGAAAAATTGCATTTAGATATGCACATAGATTTTGAACAATTTCGAAAAAAAAAAGTTTATTCATCAGGCAATACATAGGTATATAATTCAGGTAATTTTTTAGCCGCATTAGTGTTGGTAAACATGTTTTCCCGCTATTTCTCGATCGCAAAAATAAACAAAAGTGCGTGTCTACTGGCTAGGTAACCTGTTTTTTTTTAATAACAAAAGGCGACGGCATGCAATTTATGAAAAAAACCCGCGGGATTACGTTGAGCGATTTTATTCGGTAGATTTTTGAGTGTTCGGGAAAATGTAAAAATTCAAGGACACTGAACGTTTTAATACAGCGTGTATGACATCCAGACATCAGTCTAGGATCGGACTTCGACTGAACAGTACATATTTAACACAACATTGTTAAGTTTGCAAATATTTTCGCGCCCGATCTACTTACTGTTTTGAATCGGGTCGGTGACCGACGCGCGCCTTCTATTTATTTACAATTTAATTGTGACTTTTTCAAAAGCTATTTTATTCGTGTTTGAATTTTATAAAAGTTTACTAATTAGTTAATTATTCTACGTTTAGTAGCAGGTACGTACTTAATTAATTAAGTAGTTAATTTATGAGTATAGTTACCTGTTCGGTGTACAAATTATTATTAAGCGGTTGTCAATTTAGTTAACGATGATAACAGATTATTTAAAAGTTCACCATTAATATTCTCGTTTCCATTGTTTCAGATCGGTGGGCGTGACATAGCGCGCGCGCATCGTTCGTGTGATTTGAGCTCCTGTGATATAAACAGACGAATTCGTCTCTAGCTTTAAACCTAATTAGTAATAAGAATATACAAAATGTTGACGCCGTTGTTCGAGGGACAGAACTTTTTGTTCGACGACGATATCCAAGAAGGATGGGATATGACAGACTTTCACCGAGAGGCCGCCGCACTGTCGGACATGGCGGAGTTTTGGGCCGACGTCGAGGCCGAAGCGGAGAGCCTGGTCATGGTCCCGCCGGCGAACACTGACATCACTCCCGATGGCGACTGGGCCATCAGGCAGGAAGAGCCGGAGGACCGCAAAGACAGCAAACTAGTCAACCACGATTGTATGTGGAACGGAGTGTGCGAAGACTCCGGGCATCCGAGCAACACGTTCATACAACCCGTGCAATCGAACCTCGGACGGAGCCTATTGAAGCGAAGTTCGTCTCCGCCTCGTCCCGAGACTCCGCCGTCGCTGGACGAGGAGGATCCGCCGCAGTTCTTGCACACCGTGGACGTCGCCGGCACCGCGCTCAGACTCCTGCGCGACTCTGCAGCCGTCGCCGCGGACCATTCCTACACACTGGCTAAACCCATCGCCAAGCTCAAGTACGAAAATCTCGGTGTGCAGACTCCTTCAGATTCAGGTTAGCGTTTATTATTTATCTATTTTAATTTAAATGATGGCAGCGGAACTTTTATTTTCACGTGACGGATCGCTTTCGCTATATGCGAGAAGTTTTGTACAGACATATGCAAATATTACCGTTCCAATTTAAATCTGCGTAATAGAAATTTAAAAGTGATCGCAAATATGTTAAGCAAAACGGAAAGCAATGTCGACCCGATTTGAATTTCAAATGACGTATGTCAGGGCCGCTACGGTTATTGGAATTCCGCGAGAGACGCGAACCGGAGACGCTCTCCTCTTCGACTCCTCTTATAGATGCCCCTACGACTTCGCCTCGCGGAGAGTTCTTTCCGCAAGTTTTAAGTAAAAAATCATGTACATAGGCCGCAGCCGCTTCGGGCATCGGCTCATATCGGCCGAGTCGAGAGCGCAGGATGCGAATCGCGAGTACATACTTGTAGTACGTCGGGTCTCGCGAACGCAGGCGCTGTAGTCGACACGGGTATCGACCGACACGCTTCCCCCGCGCGCGTCTAGACGCACCCGCGATTCCCTCTTCCGGGACCTTCGCCCATCGCGACCTTGAATGTCCCAACCTTCCTTAATGTTGCGCAACCCCAGCATCCGCGACGCTGACTCGCGACCCCCGCCGCGCTCGTCGGATGCGTGAAGGATCTTATTAGCGAGGTCGAGACCCCTGCGTTCCCGGCGGGTCCTCCAGGACGCGTCGAGGTCGGCCGTTCGTCGACCGTCGCGCGACCTTCGTGCATCCTCCGGTCGGGATTTAGTGCGTTCCGTCGCCTGCGACCCCGGGTTAACATCCTCCCTTGTGAGCACATTAAATTGACGAATTTGTCTACGGAGCTTAATAGAGAATAATATAATAGTATAATAAAACTTGCCCGACCATTGTAAAAGGACGTTCGTTGTACGAGGCGGGAGTGCTATATCGATGATATCGGTTTGTTATTTTAAATGAAAACTATAATTTCCTATTTTCCATCCGTGTGTGATCTAGTGTCGCCGGGGTCGTGATGCACATTATATATTATGATTGTCGGTTACAAAGTAATATTTCAGTTATCAGTGATGCGGGCAAGGTCGTGCGGCGAGAGCATGCGTTTGATCGGTCAATTTGTTTACAAATTATGCGCTCGTTGCTCAGTACCTACCTTCCAAAAATAAACAAATTTTGTTGAAGAATTTCGCGTAATTTAATTCGTACTCTATAAGTATTTCGGTTCACAATATTTATATTTTAAAATTATTTACATTACCGGTATGTGTAAAAGTCATTGTATATGTGGTACATACCATAGTCGGTCCGTTATTCGTATAAGAATGCAGTGGAATGAAATTGAATCTCATTGGCTGACGGACCGGTTCATGCAACACTTTGTGCACTAGACTCGACGGCCGACTATTTCAAAGACATCTGAATAATTACAGATTTTCCGTGCTTCCACTTTCATTCATAAGAATTTACTTCGTATCGCGGCGGCGTGCGTCACGTTACAAATTTACGAGCGAACATTTTGGCGCGAAATGCGTCGTGCTCATCCTTTTTACTTATCAACGAATATTGTTACTGTCGATGTGTGTGTGGATGTTTGTATGTGTATGTGTATTAATAAATACCTACCTATTTAGATGATATTTTGATGTTGCCCACAAATACACCGGCCTTGTGACTTTTTTTTCTCCTAAAAGATCAGCCAACATTAACCCAGTAAACTCGTGTGATAATTAAGATAACCTTAATTTTAAAGGTTCATACGAGTAGTTATGTTTCTGGTGTAGTGTCACTATCTCGACACGTAGCTGCGTGATGTATGGTATTAGTTCATTAAAGTGGGTCGCAGCTTGTACGTTATGAATTTTAGCGCCCAGTAAGGGCAATTTAGGGCACTATAATCCGGTTTGCGAATGGCCGACGCCTTAAAATAGTTGAGGGTGTCAATCTCGGCGATATCAAGGCTGTGTTCTACATTCGTTGCCGAACCGTTCTCCTCAACTGAAAATTGCTATTATTTCATGAGTTGCACTAAAACTTTTGTAATCAATTTAATTATATTGATTTATATCTTCTCTACTATACTGGGTGGAAATTTGAGGTTATAGCTACAGAAAACTAACTGAATTTTTGGAGATATTGTTTAACTTTAGCTTAAGATCAGACGGAGTGTTGTCATATGTCGAGCTACAATTAAAGAAAAAGAAATAGTGACTTCGTGGTTACATTCCAAAGTGGTGGTACTACACTAGGTTTATGGAAAGCTAGAGTGCGGTCCATGAATAGAAACAACTGCTACTACAGAGAAACCTGTGCTGTCAGCAGTCGCCTCCACTATGCCGGCTTGAGGAGAGACGAGCATGTACCGTCCAGATTGACAGTGCACACTCCTCTCGATATACGCGACAAGGTGTTACATTTGAAAGTGGTTGTACTACCCCAGGACGGCAGACCGGACAAATAACCATCATCAGTCTGCATACCACTCTCTAATAGTGCCTATAGGCACTAAGCGACCAAAGTACATATATTATTACAAAGTTACATTGGTACCGGTCAGAATTAGCGAGGTTCGAACACGGGTCTCATCGATCGTGAGTTCACGCGTCTTACCGCTAGACCACCGATTATAACCATCATCAGTCTGCCTACTTATTAAATTTTTACCCTGTTTAGTTTATTAAATGATTAAAGTTTTCGTAATCTTCTTAGATCTCTTAGTGAGTGGTAATGCGGCAGAATTGGGTGTTGGGCCGGCGCGGGCTAGCGGTCTGACCTAAATACTGATATCGCCTCGCAAGACCCACACAAACACCTGACGCGTAGACTGGTGCACTCGATTTTTTATTACAACACCTCACCTACAATCTATTAGCTAGATAGTGGGTATCGGCATATGACAACACTCCGCCTGATGTAAAGACGGAATCAAACTGAAACAACTGCTGGGTACTACAGATAAATTTCTAAAGGCAGCAGTCGCCTCCGCTATGCCTGCTTGTGGAGACGAATGTGCACACTACTATCGTTACTGACTTCAAACGATATGTTTCAACGAACCTCAATAAAGGTTGCTTATTCAATTTATATGTTAACATGCGTTTAACAGAGAAATGATGGGTTCCCTATACAAGCTTTCGTCGCATATTTCACACGCTTTTTTAATACAAAAGATAGCCTATGTCCTTCTCTAGGATTCAGTCTATATCTTTGCCAATTTTTATCGAAATCTGTTCAGCGAGTTAGACATGAAAACGTAACAAATAGACAACGTTACAATTATAATTATTTTAGTATAGATTGGCGTGGTTAATGTGGAATTTAATCATGTAACTAAGAAAAAAAAAAAGTCAAATAGCATAAAAATTATATTCCGCGACGCAAATAAGACGTAGATATGTAAATGACCTTTCTCTTATCGCATGTGCTAGTACGGTACTTAGTATTGCGTTTAGATGTTATTATACATTTCCCCAGTCGCAACGGCCGTGCGTGTTCCGCTTTGGCGCCTGCGTCGACCTTCAATCGAAAATTATCAACGATAACAATAAAATGTGACATCCTAACATAAATTCGCACGTTCTTATCGTAAAGCAGCTAAAACCGCTGACGAGTGATAACATTTCACTCGGCAACAGTAGTTTATAATTTATTATCTAATCATTCATTACGCCGGCCGTCGCGGTACCCAAAAGTTTTATCGTCGCACGACCGCGACGCGACGCATGCAACGGTTTGATCTCGCGTACGGTGCAAATGAGCGACCAAAGTACATATAACAAAGTTACATTGGTACCGGTCAGAATTAGCGAGGTTCGAACACGGGTCTCGTCGATCGTGAGTTCACGCGTCTTACCGCTACCTACCACTCTTATTAAATTTTACCTTGTTTAGTTTATTAAATGATTAAAGTTTTCGTAATCTTCTTAGATCTTTTAGTGAGTGGTAATGCGGCAGAATTGGGTGTTGGGCCGGCGCGGGCGAGCGGTCTGACCTAAATACTGATATCGCCTCGCAAGACCCACACAAACACCTGACGCGTAGACTAGTGCATTACGCCGGCCGTCGCGGTACCCAAAACTTTATTGTCGCACGACCGCGACGCGACGCATGCAACAGTTGATCTCGCGTACGGTGCTAATGAAATATTTGAGCTGCGACCGTGAGAAACGCACCAGGAACAATATTTATAACGCATATTTCTACCAATTAGTGTAGGCACGTTCGTCTAGCCGAAAATATTATAAAAATAAAAATTCCATTGGCCTTGAGTGAATTAATAATATTAAGAATGTCAATAAAACATATAAAAATCTCTTATCTCCTATTAAGTATCTACACCTGTTTTAGTAAAAGACATTAAACCCGGTGACGCAACGCCCGACGCGGAAATAGTCTGCGATCTTTCGGAGAGTGCTCTCGGTCGGTACGGTGAGCGGTGTCCACTTGCGCTTCTAAACTTGGTCGGGTGATGCTAACGCACCGAAATTAGTGGGCGCACGTCACTGCGGGGAGGGGCCCCGAGCGCCCATGAACTTCCGTCCGAACTCCACAAGGCCACATCTAACCGAACCCACGAACGGAGCGAACATCTATTAATCGATACTAACTAATGTCTATTTTGATAACGCTATTCCTCTAATTTAATTTAAAGTTCTTATGAAAGAATCGAAACTGCGCGTCCGGGAATGAGTCCAGAAGTCGTGTTGCCGAGTTATTGTGTAATAATATAGTCGGGCGTCTCCGTTCCGGCGCGCACGTACATATGTATACATAAAACGTCATTAGCTTAGCGTAGCGCTGGTAAGAGATGAATTTATAATATTACTCTAGTATGTAAGTAGCTTACGGTCTCTTGCGCACCTGTACTAATTAACACGAGCGAGAGTACCTACGTCCAGCAAGCGAGCAGTACAGTGTATAGGCGCGGCACAATCGCACGCACCTGCCCATTATGCAACAGTTAATATTTACCGATAATTAGTCGATACGTATAATTTGGACGATAAGGATTTATCTTATTACGAAATCCTTCAAGATACTCGTATATTATTATCTTAAATCCGTTTCATAACGCATTGGACGTATCATCTTGATAAATGGGGCTGCTTTATCGATCACTTTATTGACTTTTTTATCTTATCAACGTTTTAAGAATTTCTGTACGAATAAAATGTACCTACTCGTGTATATACTTAGCGTCTTTATTGGTAATTGAGTGCAAAATAGGTTATAATTGATGTTTTATTCTTGAGGTACAAAATATTTTCTAATTAAAAAAAAAAAGGATGCGGTATTAGAAAAAAAGAAAACAAATTCAGCTTATTAAGCACGGGCGTGTTGGCGTGAGCGGCCAACGTCACGATATTTTTTAATTATCGCATGAAATGCCAGTGAACTTGGCCTCGCTGTGGTGTTTGCTCGACCATGCATCAGTACAGGTCACAATGAGCGGCGGCGACGTTGTCGTTGTGGGAATTATACTCATTTAAAACATCAACAAATAATAATAACGACCGAAATTTATTCTACCAGAAAAAAGTGTAAAATATCACCCGTTAAAATGCTCACATTCGAGTGAACATTTACTTAATGAATAAATAAATGATTCCGATGTCTAAATGAGTAGCTAGTATTTACAACTAGGCACTGACTACATTGTTGCATGAGTCATAGTCTCACGGAGACACGATCGTTTAGGTACTTAGAAATCTATGACTAATTATGAGACGCCAGATGATTTAAGGATTCTAGATTATAGATATTGTATGGACTTTATATGGATAATCGGAACAACTGCTTCTTGGAATTTTGGATAATTGGAAATATGATTAAAATTAAAGAGAAAAAATGTCAAAACTTTAAGCGCCACACCAATTGCAAAGAGGAGGATGTGGTGAGTTCGATTTCCACATCAACTCAGACTGTTGTACGCGCGTTGATCTTTTTTAGGTTCAATTTTCATCATAATAGTCATAATTTTAGTAATAATAAAACCACTAAAATATAGTAAATTAAATTTTAAAATATCGAGTGAATGAATATTGTTGAACGCTTTTTATTCGTCGAGCGAATAACAAAAAGCGGATTATCTCTGGTATCATTTAAAATTGGAACGGCGGCAGATCGCGGTGAAGACGATATAATAGATATGCACTAGACCGGGAAGCGACGTCGCGACGACTCCACAACGGGACAATACCCGTATCGCTTACACGCGCTTTCCTCGTTACGTGAAAGTTACAGGAATAAAAAAAAAATTATCACGACTGCGTTTTCTAGGATAAACTTTAGAGAAATAACAGTGACGTTGCCTTCGGGCACTTGTAGGAATAATGTACGTTTCGTTTAATGACTTAGTGATCCCTGTTGTGACATAAATAGACAGACGCGTTGAGCGATAAGCGACGAGAACATGCGGAAATAAAATAAATGATCGTAGGTGCGTACATTTATCGCGCAACTTGATAATGTTCGATACGCAGTTCTATTTCTGAATTCTGCGCACTTTTCGTTAATTTAATGCGACTCTGATGGAAACGTTTTATACAATTATTTAATAGAACCTGTTCATTTGGGAATCTTGCGCCTACATGGTCTCGGTTCTAGATAAGACAGGGAGATCATACGAGTGAGACGCCCGTGTTGAGGCTGTTACCATTGACGCCAACAACTCCGTACGTTTCTCACATCTTCGTGCGTAATAAGGTCTAAAGTACCTAAATTATTTTCTAAAAGTTCCAAATAAAAGATCAGTTAATCGGTCGAATGTTCCTTTATTATAGATTATAATGCAAAAGACTGGTAAAATAGGTCGTCGGTTTCGTATCGCAATACGCGATCTTTCGGATAGGACGCCAACACGAGCGACGCAGGGCAGCACGAGCCGCGAATGCCGGCCGGCTGCGTCCATTCAGTGCGGACTCCGAGCGCTGCGGCACACCGGACCGCGCAAGCGCTCTCGTTTTGGCGCGAAACCCGCGTCGTGACGTCACTCGTCTGGATCGATATGTCGGCAGACGCTGCAGTAGTACGCCGCCGGGGTCGACGCACTCCCCCCCTCGACGATCGGCCGCACCTGAATACTGCAATCTCGTCGCATCACCCGTCTTCCTCTATGCGATATCGCACAGAAACGTGATTCATGAATGGAGGCGGCGTAGATAGCAGAGACGGGAATATTAACAGTGGTTTTCGTTGTTACAGAGGAAGAGATAGACGTCGTGTCCGTCGGCGACAAGAGTCCGCAGCCGCCGTTGACCGCCTGTGTACTACCACGCGCACCTTCGGCGATGGAGCGCCGTCACATCCAGCGCACGGTGGCCGTCGCCATGTCACCGAGGCACGGTCGCGGGAGACAAACACCCGGACGCAAGCGCGGCTCTTCACAGATCGCATATTCGCCGCCATTGAAGCGCGCTCGCGGTCCGGGTCGCCGTCCGCGTCGCTCCTCTCCGGACACGGACTCCGATCCGGACGTACCAGATTTAGAGAAGCGTTCTTTGCATAATGATATGGAGCGCCAGCGCCGCATCGGCCTCAAGAACTTGTTCGACCAGCTCAAGGAGCAGATCCCGTCTATCCGCGAGAAGGAGCGCGCGCCCAAAGTGGTGATATTACGCGAGGCGGCCACACTTTGCCGACGGTTGCAAGCCGATGACGGCGAGCGCGACGCCCTGCTCCGTCAGCAGGCCAAGCTCAAAGCCAAGTTGACGCGGCTACGAATGCATTTCGCCGCGCGTTATAATACGCCTTGAGAATTTCGACACCGGGATCGATCGTAGTTCGATCCGAGAATATTTAAACCACTTCCGAGTACTGTAGATAAGAACTGTGAGAGACTGTCGCGAGGCGGTCTAAAGCTAGATTTATATAGTTGTATAGTTGAGAAGTGACACCGTGAGCGGTCGGAGGAGTGATCCTCTGATCATTTCGAGGGTGTATACTAATATCTAGTTTCGCTTGCTGAAGTCTCGAGGTGTGAGAGCTCGGTCAGCTTTTACGGCTTACTCTGCTTCTGTGGATTCCCACAGCGGGTGGGTTTTGCTCAAGAGATGTCGTGCAGTGCCAAAGTGAGCCATAAAACTGTTAACCATAAGTCGTCAGTAAATATTCCCTTATCGTTTTTATTCCACATACTGCTCGTGAAATGGTAGACTGCCCTATTTGAATAATATACATTATATACAGTTATATATACATTTTATACGCCTCGTTGACTAATCTAAAATATATAAAATTGTAGTGTTTTGTGATATTGATATTTTACTGATAGTTTTGGTTAACGTGAGTGTGGCACGGGCGAGGCATGGGGGAGGCGTGGAGCACACGGTCATGTGCGGGGGAGAGTTGTGAGCGGAATACACGTAGAAAACTGGCCACTTTTATATGTTTTCGGCCCGGATTTATTAAGATTTTTCTTTTTTTTTTCTCTCTCTGATTACAACAAAAGACGTATACAAAGAGGGAGATAGTGATATCATACTTGTTTTATATTAATTAAGATACGATTAATTAGACTTAGTTTTTTGCTTATGGTTTTCGTAGTGTTATTTGTTATTCAAAATTCTAACATGAGACTTTTTTTTTTAACATTTTGTCTGCATTAACTATGTATCGTTTATTTATATAATGTGGATATATATAGGGTGTATTTTTACATAATGGACCACATGGATGTAATGTAATCATTAGAACTCACCAATTACCTGTTTAATGACGTTATAAGATTTAATGTATATTGGTACACTTAAGGGATAGTGCAACATTTTTATATTCTCTAATGCTAATCGCATATTGTATGTCTTGTTTATAAATGCTTTTATCATTTAATTTATTAATTATGAAACACAATTTAATAACCACATTTGTTATAGACCAGTGTCTAATTAAAAATATAATTTAAAAAAAATACGAAGGGAATAATCTCAGTACTTAATAGTGCAGCTGATAATGACATCAAAATCTATCTCCAGTTTCGTTGATGTTAGACGAAACAAATGAGAAGAAAAAAAAAACAATCCACGAGTTCCTCACAGTACCTATTTTACTAGTAATTTTTGCATTTTTTTTTTCTTAATTTTATACCATAAGTTTAGTGATAAAAGTGATAGTCGATAGATATTGATTGTCAATGTCATGCGCGCATAGGGCCCGTGCTCTTCGTGTGAGGAATGTGCCTTGATGTACTATTGGAGAAATTTATACCTCACTACTTCCATAAAAAACTATTAATTTTAATTTCTGTGCATTTAACGTCGAAAATTATATTAGTGTTGTAAAATGAAGTGTAAATTACATAACGAACATCTCGTCTGTAAAAAACAATCGTTCTAAATTAATAAAATTCGAACTATATATATTTTTTAAATCGAATAATATTACATAAAATTAATTTCGATTTTGGTACATTTAACGACCAAAATTATTGAACGGTTTTGTTTATATATATGTTGTAATAATTAATAAAATTCGAACCGTATTATTCGAACAATATTCAGAAAAAATAATTAAATTTTAGTGCATTTAAAGATGAAACAAAATTATTGAATGTTTTTTATTGGTAGAATATTGTACGTTAGCGTGCTTTAAGATATAATTTTATAGATCGTGGTCAAGTGTAGATTTCTCTAGTAGTACATAGTAGTATTAAGTTAATACTCGAATTAGTTGCAATTATAAAGTAGATTTTGTAACAGAGTGTTTTGTAGCGGAGTTTAGTGTTAAAGATTCGCAGTTTATCTTCCATTAGCTACGACGATGTATATACATAATATAGTAATATTTTTTTAACATTAGATTATGACGCAACGGTTTTTTATACAAAAAAAAATATTTGTCGTAATTTTTATATGATTTATTTTTGTCTTAACTTGGAGAATAGTGACGGATTCTCGAATGTTGTACCTGCATTTAATAATTGTTTAATCGTAACTTGACATAAATTTTAAGAATTATCGATACACACGATTTAGACTGCAAGTTTTTGAAGTGAGTTTCTTAGGTTAAGGCCACACCGGTTTATTAATTTCGATAAAATAATGTAATTGATTATGTTTTTTTTTTGTAATACGCAACGAATTTCAATTATAAAAGAGTGTGGTCTTAGTGATAGATACATATTGTTTGCAATTAAGTGAAAGTCAGTAGATTATAACTGTTTATATATACCTATATATATACATATAAGTAACAGCTTTATGTTCAAGTGTACACAAGTGACAAGGCACATTTCCACCACTGCCAAAATAACTATGAATGTTTCATAGGGAGTTGATTTGTAAATTATATGATAAAGGAAGGATTAAGTCATAGAATAATTTTTTTGATGAAATGTATTTTGAATATTCGTGCGGTGTCACCCAACCTTAGAGGGTTGCTCGCACTGTTGTGAGGATTGCAAGGCACAGTTCGGATTCCGCCTACTGTTGACACGGTGCCTTACAATCCTTGAAGCCGTGCTCCAACGAGACGAATGTTGATTAAGTTTTTTTTTGGTTTTTGTTCCTTAATTATGTGTATGAAAACATTTAAGATAATCATTAAAATATGGTAAATAAATAAAAGGGCCAATTTGGGCAAAGTTCTTAAATAAGTGGGTAGTTGGTTATTTTTGACATAATTATTGTGATTTTACCTTTTAAAGGTATGGGGTTTTTTTGATTGAAGATAATCAAGTTTATTTGTGACGATGCTTGATGCGGATGGCTATTTTAAGAGCTCTGTTCGGTTGGCTAAAAAAAATCGTTTGTTTTTATTTTTACCCATTTAACCCTTTCCCGCATTATTAGTGATAAATATAAAATTACACTATAGTTTTGAGAAGAATACAATTTAGAGCTTATAATAGTAATAAGATCGTAGGGATCTAAACTGAGCTTGGGATCGCTGTTCGGTTATGATCTAATAAAACAACATTATTCGTTTGAATTGAATAAATTAGTTCAAAATAATAATAATATGATAAATTGAATATGTACACCCAAAACTTAATATTTAATTCGAAAATTAATTATACACACTGAATAAAAATAGTATGGCAGCAAATTGGAAGCCATGGCCTAAATCTTTATGACATCTCGCGTCGCTCAGCTGTCATCTGTCATAACATTGTTTCGCGCGGATGGGGTGTACGATGGCCCTTCGTAGTGCTCCGCGAGTGCCTATGGTGGTGATTTTAGGTGCAACAGGGACAGGAAAGACTAAGTTAAGTGTAGAATTAGCTCAAAAGTTCAATACGGAAATAATAAGCGCCGATTCCATGCAGGTGAGTCTTTTTAATTCTAACCTCGAAAACTTTTCGGCATGTCGTTATTATGTATTTACGATACTTATAAGTATATATAATGCTATTTACTAGTTTGGTTTTGTATTATTGTACAGTGTAAATGAGTAACTTTAGTTTATAACTCCGTATTACTTCCAAAACATTAGAACAACATAACCTCAAAATCTTCTTGGAATATTCTTGACAGAAAATAAGTACATTACTAATACGAATGTATTTGTATATGTATACGTATGTAAAATGTATTTTTATAATATTTACTTTTCCATATATTACGCACATATTTTATATTATATTTCTTAATAACAAAATAGATTTTAAAATACATATAATTATTATCTTAATGCTCAACAATTAGATAATTAGTATTCATATATTAATACATTGTTTAATTTATAAATATAAAATAAAATGAAAAATATAAATGTATCTGTCCCCGGAAGATGTCATAATGGAAGATATTCTAAGGAGCGGTAGGTAGATTTGTGATGACTTTTAGCCCAGTCTTCTTCTCGAGGTAGTACCACCACATCCAAGTGAGATGGTCAGTTAGCTTGGAAGTAGTTAGTAGAAGGAGAGGAGTATGCATTGCCAACCTAGACCGATGAACATTTGTTCCATCAAGACAGCATAATGGAGGTGGCTGTGATCTGTATTTTAAAAACAGACTGTATGTTTCTCTGTATTAGTTATTGAGTGCTATTCTAGCTTTACATCCACCCGGGGCGGAGAAAAAAGTCCCTTATTTGGGCTAAAATTCATTCGTTCTTTAATCAACTCGTAAATCAAATATTCCTAAGATAGGATAGGCTGCACGGATAGATTATTGCAAAGTTGCAAAAACAGTTGACTATTGTAAAATTAGCAGCAAAACCAAAAACTGATCTGAATCATATAGGTGAGACATTAATTTTTCGAAATCCCTTTTTAAGAGTGGTAGGCAGACTGATGAAGGTTGTTTTAGATCAGTCTGCCATCCTGGAGTAGTATTGCTACTTTTAAATGTAACATCCGTCGAGTGACTTTGTCGCGTTTGAAAGTAGCCAGGTATAACAAGAGGAGTGTGCACTGTCAATCTTGATGGTGCACATTGATCTCCTCAAGTGAAGGCAACTGCTTGCAGAAATTTGTCTGTAGTAGCAGTTGTTTCCGGTCATGGACCGCACTCTAGTTTTACTTCAGGCGGACTATTGTTAAATTATAATTTTTTTAAATTATACTTGCTTACATTGGTGAAAAGTATTTGTAGTTTATTTGTTATCAAAGTCTATAGAAATATATGTATAATAATAATAATAACTAATTGAATTAAAATTGCACATTTTATACAGGGGATCTCAAGATTATGATCTACCAATGGAAGTAACTGCATGTGCAGAGTTGTAAATTCTTCTAAAAAGAAAAATTCCCTTATTTTTGAAAAGCTGAAGAAATTTATTTATAACGATGGATGGATTAATCTGAAAATTTTGACAAAAAAATATATAAATAAATAAAAATGTAACATTTCGAATGTAACACCCGTTCACTTCACTTCCTGTAGGTCACTTCCTTGTCGCGTTTCGGGGATAGTTTGAAAGTAGCCAGGTATAAGAGAGGAGTGTGCACTGTCAATCTAGATGGTACATGCTCGTCTCCTCAAGCCGGCATAGTGGAGGCGACTGCAGCCCGTAGAGATTTCTCTGTGGTAGCAGTTGTTTCCATTCATGGACCGCACTCTAGCATTACATCAGGCGGAGTGTTGTCACATGTCGAGCTACAATAAAAAAAAAAAATATCACCACCAAACAAAATTTTTGTTTGTCAAATAAAATTGTTAATTCGAATTGCAAGAACTCCTTCTTGAAGAATACCCATTCACATAAGAGGAAATGCCCTACAATTTTCATTTTGTAGGAAAATAAATCCAGATTTATTATTATCAGTTTTAATTTTTTTTTTGAGTTATTTGACTTTTTCTGATGCAATATTTGAGGTATTAAATACTTAAAAATAAAAAAAGGTATATCGTGTAAATAAAATTAAAAAATTGAATATTGATTGGTAAACTATATGTTGATGTAAGATTAATGAAAAACTAAGATATTGGTTTGTTAAAAAACTATTAGATATAAAGTGGGTTTAAAAATAGGCATTGTCCTTTATTTACTGTTATATAAAACTGCGTCCATTAGGAGGGAGTGGAGGAAACGCGATTCGTTTGGGCGCCTCTAGTGGACACCAGTCTTTGTAATTAATTAAGCTCTGTAATAAATCTAATATCCAAAATGATTAGAACATCATAAAAAAATTCTTAATACCTTTACCTTTATTTTTATATTATTCCATTCCATTCCAATATTACTTTTAACAAATTATTAATTAGGTAATTTATTAATTGTTTATTCCATTCTTCTAAGTAGTGATTAATATATTAAAAAATTATAATATATAGTATATATAGGTATCAATATTTTTTTTATACAATTATAAATTTCTTTAAATGATTTTAAAGAAAATTCTACATATAGACAGACTTCTTTCAATAAATTACATTAATAAATATACTTAGTTTGCCTTTTGCCGTTTGCCTATTAAGCATAAAAAAAAAAATAGTTCCCGCTATATAATGAATACACATACATATTACATACAATGATCACAAATAATAATAATAATAATAAATTCTGATCCCGAACTAAACTGCATAAATACCCTGGTATAAATAAAGCCAAAGATGAACACAAAATGTAGCACCCAGACCTAGACATTAATATAGATATTAAAACAAAGTTTACTTCGACCGGGAATCGAATCCGGGACCTCCGCGCGCTAACCACTGCGTCACAGAGGCCGTTAAAAAATATAATGGCATGGCGAATTAAAGCGGATCATTTTGGCCGAGTTTGTCTATGAACAGATAATAGCCGCCGAGTCGTAGCCTTCACACAGGTCGCTAACACAGTCCTACCTAACTCACAGATAAGAATTAGAGAAAAAAAACTAGTCATATTTATTATCAAATAAAGTCAATAAAGTTTTTTTTTTGAGTTTTTTTTTTCATATTATTTGTAGATTATATTATTGTGCGGGTATAATTTTAAATAATTTATTTATCAATACTTCTCTTCTGTCTCGTTCTCTACTAGTTGACTGGATGAGAATGCACCTACTTATACTACGGTTCCATATGCATTAGCGTTAAAAGCTAAGTCCAACCGCGCGATAATTATCGCGTTATAAATTACAGCATTAAAACTTTGCTCGAGTTAGCGTTTAACTTGTAGTGCCAATAGTATTAACGTTAATAGAATAACGTGTTAAAGTCAGAAAGGCTGTATTAAGTTAATGCATTAATTATTGCGCTAATTAAGACGTTAAGACGCAGATGGAGCTTATGCACTTGTAGAACAATTAATAAATAATTTTTATATTAATGTAGAAATGTATGTTTACTGACTACATCAAATATTGCATCATAAAACATCTAATTACTCAATAACCCGGGTGAAAAAATTAAAATTCATTGGTAATTTGGCAGTAGATTTATTTTTCTATAAAATTAAATAAAAATCATCGGCAAATTCGAGCAAAATAGAGGACCCAATTTTCCATTACATTTGACTATTTGTTGTTATTAATATTAAATAAAAATTAATTGGAGTAGACTAGGCGTACAAGCAATCGTCACCAGTTTTTTATTGTAGCTCGGCATGTGACAACACTCCGCCTGATGTAAAGCTGGAGTGCGGTGCATGAATGGAAACAACTGCTACTACAGAGAAACCTGTGCGGGCAGCAGTCGCCTCCACTATGCCGGCTTGAGGCGATGAGCATGTACCATCTAGATTGACAGTGCACACTCCTCTCGCTATTCCTGGCTACTTTCAAACTATTCCCGTAACGCGACAAGGTCACCTCACGGGTGTTACATTCGAAAGTGGCGGTACTACCCCAGGACGGCAGACTGGATTAATAACCATCATCAGTCTACCTACCACTCTTTAACAGTGCGTATAGGCACTGAGCGACCAAAGTACATATTATATAACAAAGTTACATTCGAACACGGGTCTCATCGATCGTGAGTTCACGCGTCTTACCGCTAGACCACGGCCGCTCTGGATTGTATTTATTTTCTTATTCTGAAAGAAAATCATATCATTATGAGTCCTTGTAATTAATTAGTGGCTGCTGTTTTGAAAAATATTATTTTATATTAAATTGTTTTATCTGCTGATTTAGTTTATACTTGGCTTCGCGAATTTTCGGCAAGTCGCGCGGGTCTTGTTTGCATTCCGTGGCGTGCAAGTTCGACGTCTTATTCAAGGTCAGCGGTATTTCCCTCACGCCCCGCGGTGCCTCCGCGTTTCCATAGTTCGTCTCACGCGCGCCGGGGACGTAACACCTCGCACGAGATGAATCTTGCTTCGTACAATCATAATCATATGATTGGTTTGTTTATTTATATTCTTTGTTATTGTATTTGGCTGTACCTACATTTTTTTTTATTTAGCTCGGGCGTATGACAACACTCCGCCTGATGTAAAGCTAGAGTGCGGTCTACCACAGAGAAATCTCTGCAGACAGCGGTTGTCTCCGCTATGCCGGCTTAAGGCTACTGCCAAAGAGGTCCTAAAACGCGATAAGGTCACCTCACTTGAAAAGTGGTGGTACTACTTCACTACTAATCCAGGACGGCAGACTGGGGTAATAATTTGCCATCAGTCTGCCTACCACTCTAAAAACGACCAAAGTACGTATAACATCGTTACAGGTACTGGTCCGAATTTAGCGAGATGAACACGGGTCTCATAGATCGTAAATTCACGCGTCCTACCGCTTGATCATGCCGCCCCTTTTTTTTATTTTTTTTTATTTGCGGGAAATCTTTTATAGATGCCTAGCCGTCTCGGGGAAGACGACGAGGTTACGTCGGACTCCCCGGTACTCCTCAATACCGGGTATACACGACTAAAACACCCACGGTGTCCCTCACTACGTCATATGTTGAGGTCACGGGCACGCTTTCGCATTCATCCGCGACCCCACCGACGCTTGGCCGTTAGGCCCCACCTCATTGGGAAGAAACACCATTCCAGCCAAGTAACTGAGCGGCAGTCCAACCCTGGGACTACCACTCTTGGCTCGGGGCGAAAGAGATAGCGCTTGGTACCCCGCTATCGCCTCCGCCCACGCGATGAAGGGTGGTCTCTCACTCAGGTCTTCTCTGAAAGCTGAGTGTGACCCTAGGAGAGACCCCATCTTGCTGGTTTTGGTTCGCGCCGGGGTACCTCAGGGAGGTATCCCGGGACCCTCTATCCACCACCTGAGGACGCGCCCGATGGGAGACCAGCAACTCCAACAGTGCCTCCCATACGACACTGTCACTCACGGTCAAAGGACCGCGAGCCACGGGTGATCATGCCGCCCCTAGCATAGCTAACGCTCTATGCAATAAGGAAATTAAGGTAAACTGCCAACGTTACGTGCACATCATTAATCGGGCAATTATTTTCCAGTATTCAACCTCGAAGATTCTAAATCCTTTTTCACGTTTCATTCAGGTCACAAAGTCGTAAAACTTATAAGGGCGACCATCGGCCGCACTGATCGAGTCGTGTGTAATAAGGAATGTCAAATGCGTTTGATTCGATCTTTAGATAATTGCAATAGATGTGATAAGATCTTGATTTTGATACGTTGTTTTGCAACTGAGGTTGAATTTTGTTACAATGTCAATCCATCTTTGGTTTTTGGATTGCGGCGGTAGATTATCGGTGACGTTCATATTTAAATAAGCTGCGTGTTTAATAAATTCCAATTTCTTTTTTTTTAAATATCTGTACTAGGATAGTGTTTGTATCACGAATTTAGCGAGGTTTGAACTCGGGCCTCATCGATCGTAAGGTCCGTCTACCGCTACACCACGGCCGCTCAACGCGGACCAATAAACGCGTAAATGTTTAACGTTTACTGTCCATCTCTAGACTTTTTTTTTATAATTTTTTATATTTTTTGTGGTTATCCAAAAACTTGTATTCCTCAATGAACTAACTCAAAAATATAACAATATTTAAAATATGATTTTTTTGAGTAGTTTCTAAATACGGGTTATAAAAAAGCTAAAAAACTTTATTTTTTTTATTTTTTTTTATTGTAGCTCGGCAAGTGACAACACTCCGCCTGATGTAAAGCTAGAGTGCGGTCCATGAATGGATACAACTGCTAATACAGAGAAATCTCTACAGGCAGCAGTCGCCTCCACTATGCCGGCTTAAAGAGACGAGCATGTACTATCTAGATTGACAGTGCACACTCCTCTCGCTATACCTGGCTACTTTTAAACTATTCCCGAAATGCGACAAGTTCACGGGTGTTACATTAAAAAGTGGTGGTACTACCCCAGGACTGTAGACTGGGCTGATAACCATCATCAATCTGCCTACCACTCTTTAATGAGTGACTAAAGTACATATAACAAAATTACATTGGTACCGGTAAGAATTAGCGAGGTTTGAACACGGGTCTCATCGATCGTGAGTTCACGCGTCTTACCACTAGACCACGGCCGCTCAATTTGTCATTACACCTACTCAATAAGTTTCGTTCGGGAAAATTGTCATTGGAACATTAAATTTGTATGATATCATCAATGTTTTTAACACATGTAGGTATGTGTGATTAAGTGGTCGTACATTTACACTTCACTTGCAAACTTTAGGGATTATGTCATCTTAGGTCTTAAGCTTGTTGGATATGACTAAGAATAGTCTAGGCGTCTACAAATTTTCCTGTTAACCTAGTATCTTTGTGAGTAAACATATCTTTGTATGATGTTATACTGAATATATCCATTTTTTTTTAAATTATGGTGAAAATGGATGACAAGTGTCAGAAGGGAGCTTTTACTTTTCTCGATCGGTTAGTCTTGACCAGAAGTTCAAATGCACTTTTATTTTAGCTCTGCATATGACAACACTCCGCCTAATGTTATACTAGAGTGCGGTCCATGAACGGAGTCAACTGTTACGGCAGAGAAATTTCTACAGACAGCTGTCGCCTCTGCTGTGTCGGCTGGAGATTGATATGGCACACACTTCTCGTTATACTCGGCTACTTCCAAGTAGATCCCGAAACGCGACTGGATAATATGATAAAACTACAAAGGAAACTATGATCGTATCAATAATCCGGCTTACGTCATTTTTGCTTTTACGATAACAATCGATCGGACGTGAGTAGAGAAATTTATAATATTGTGTCATTTGGATTGTACTATGAAAGTGCAGTAGCGACAGATTTTGGCATCCTGCTTCAAAAGTTTCTGTAGCTAGAACCGAGACAGAGCCTTTTATAAGGTTTATGTACGATATTGTGTACTGTTACATTCAATTACTTTAAGAAACTATTGTTGTAAATAAGGAACGAAATAACAAAGTTGAAGATGTCCATTAATTAAAATGTTTCAAAAATATGCAAAATAATATAATAATAAAAATATATGCTCATAAGGTTAATGAAACTAATAGAGTTGTTGGCAAACATTGTAGCCAAATAGTTGGTGTCATGGCGATTGTCTCAGAGTGCCAAATTGAAGTAAAACGTACGAGACTATATTATAAGTGAACGTCTGACGGTGCTAATTATAAAGTCACGAGTCTAGGCTGGTCAGGTCGACGACATCGTTCATGTAGCCTATAGACAGGTGCTAGGCGATGCTATTTTTGAGACAAATCATACAAAGGAACACCTTGAAACAAACCGAGGCCTCTCGAACCGTTCCAGGCCTTATATAATCAATAAGTATATTAGAAGAATTCGTCCAGAATTATTAAACGTCCCCCTCGAACCGGATAGAGTTGGAATTAATTTTATATATTAACATATCCTTCCTTATGGCGTATGTGCACATTAAGAATTCCAACCGTGACAATTGTATATAAATTTATTGAAAATTAAGTGATGTAAGGCGCGAACTGGTGATCGCGGAATGTTTTAGTTGGTTATATTTGTGACATCATGTGCCACTGACCCACCGAGGCCACCAAAATCCATATGATTAGCGTAGTTATTGCGTCTAAATTGAAAGAATTCGGTGGACAACACTATGCTTATACTCGTATTTGGCGAACTTTAGGCAGCTGTGTCCGATTTTAAAACTGCTATTTGTAATTCAAATACGTTAATTGTTAATTTATTTTTCCATAATCACCTTTAGTAGAAACTGAAACGTTTTGTTAGTGTTATGGTCTTATGAAATATTGCTATGATTCACCAGAAAGCCATTCAGAGATGAATAATTGGATTATGAATTGTTTAATTTGTCTATTATGATTAATTAAGCTCCTACACAATGATGAATAAAAGTTAGCTCAAAGGAGCGACTGGCGGTTTTCCTTATTCTCTTAGGTGACTTGTAGTATTTTATTTAAAAGATTTTCTTGGCCTTGGCCGGCCCACGCTGGGGCCAAATCAAAAAAACCCGGTCAAAAGTCAAAAATTTAAGAAAACTACCTGAAACTTGTTACTCGGGGGTTTTAGGGGTCGCTGATCACGAATTTAAAGTCAGAATTAAAAAAATCAAGATGGCAGATCCAATATGGCGGACACGAGTTAAAAAAATTCTTAGATTTTAAAGAAAATGTGTATATTATGGGGTCGCTGACAACAAATCTTGAGTCAGAATTGAATAAAATTTTTCGTAATCGAAATTTTGTTATTATGAAACTGTACGTTAAATATTTAAACAATAATTAAATAGTTTAAAAAAGGAAATCTTCATAATCAGAATCAGCTTTGGACGAATCCCACTCATCAGTACTACTGTCTATTTGCAGTTGCTCAACAATACCTTCATACAAAGGAGCTGATGTAGCTTTTAGCAGCTCCAAAACTTCTTCTGATAAAGATTTAAACGGTTTTTGTGGCAATGGTCGACAAGAAGAAATCATTTGAATACATTTTCCATCGTTTTTCTCTGAAATTTTTGCGCGAGAATTTCAGCCAGAATTCTTTAAGTATTTTGTTACAAACCTCCTATGCTTTTTTTATTGTAGCTCGGCATGAGACAACACTCCGCCTGATGTAAAGCTAGAGTGCGGTCCATGAATGGAAACAACTGCTACTACAAAGAAACCTGTGCGGGCAGCAGTCGGCTTGAGGAGACGAGCGTGTACCATCTAGATTGACAGTGCACACTCCTCTCGTTATACCTGACTACTTTAAAACTTCCCGAAACGCGACAATGTCACTTCACAGGTGTTACATTCGAAAGTGGTGGTACTACTCCAGACGGCAGACTGGGCTAATAACCATCATCAGTCTGCCTACCACTCTTTAATAGTGCCTATAGACACTGAGCGACCAAAGTACATATAACAAAGTTACATTGGTACCGGTCAGAATTAGCGAGGTTCGAACACGAGTCTCATCAATCGTATTTGCGAGCTGTTTCCAGAGCATACCTATCATAAGCCTAAATATCAATGTCGTAACCACATGATATTACCCGTAGTATTACATTAAAACGATAAATGAGGTCTTTATCCAAACCAGTAATTTTTGCAGATATTTCAGAATTTTGGAAAATAGCTCACGCAGAGTCGGCATTTAAATTAGATTTAAGTAAATTAAATATCACAGAACTTGTTAATACACTTGTTTTTTCTTACTAGAATCTAAAAAAAAATTGCTATGTAAATATTATTTAAAAAAACTCTTATTTTAGCTATTAACCATTGTAACGTCGGAAGAGCGAGATATGATATGTGTTTGCACAAGAAATTCAAATAAAAAAAAGGGGGCAGCTAGGGGCAGCTGGATTTTGGATATTTTATTTGTCATAAACTTAAACTACAGTTTCCTATTAATTTCAAGGTGGTACCACGTGGTACTTTTTTTGATTTTCCTTTTAAAAAATTTTTTTTGGAAAAGTTTAGACGAAAAAACATGCGTATAACTTCATAACCTGTAATGTTATATTTAAATTTATGCAATTTTACGAGTGGTTGTCATATTTTACTCATCAGTAGCTTCTGATTACATTTTGTTCCAAGGGAATTGATAATGTTTTGTAAAAACTGTGCTAATTTAAAAAATATTGTTTTATTCTGCCATAACTACACAACACAGATGCTCGCTCGAACGCTACTTTCCCAATGTCGTCTCTACAACAGTAGTTGGTTTCAGGGCTTACTATAGTTGGATTCTGCTGCCCTAGGGTCTACTGTGACCAATAGTAATTCGAAAAATCCCTACTTTAGACTTTCGTTTTTGGGACTTTTGACCGGGTTTTTTTGATTTGGCCCCAGCGTGCGGCCGTCGACTTAGCTGATTCTCCTACGTCATTATACTGTGCTTAAAATTCAGCAAGTATTAAATGTTAGTGAACTATTAATTCTACTAACTAACGCTCAAGTCCAAAACTGCAGTTTCAATTCAATGATAAAATGAACTAAGTATTTATTATTTTACATTTAGAACTTTTTCGAAATTTTGAGATACTTGAATAAGAAATTGAGGCGTCTTGTAGAGTATTAAGTTAGAATTTTGAACTGGAAAAATTGAGGATTTTCCAGTATTTGAAAGTTTCTAAGATTACGTTATCCGCGATTATATAGAAAGTTTTTATTGTACTTGTAAATGTTAGGTATCTAGAATGGAGGTGTCTTGGTTGATTGCAAATCAGCCAGCGAGGAAAACTAACGGATGGAAACTTCTCAGAATCGAATGTGTTACGGAATTGTTTTTAGCATACACCGGCGAATAGGTTGGCCGATTTTTTCATTCTTAATGTATGGAATTTCTTTCATTTAACTGTCTTAGGGCCAGTACTTCAATTCTTTCTTAATTGTATCTAATTAAGACGCCTTCTTAATATTTTTAAGGAACGTGCACGAGCTTATTTAAATGCCTATGGTCGTTTTAGATTATTTTACACAGCTTTACCACTTGTTAAGTTAAAATTGAGAAACCCGGTCCTTAGTACCAATTTTTGATGAACGAATCCTTACTTCACAAGTTTCTTTAAATGTTTATAATTTTGATGGTGTCCATAAAAATACGAGTACGTCTCGTATATTTCTTTCTAGAGATTTCGTACTTTATTTATAGCCTAGAACTTTTATTAAATTTCAAAGGATTATTTTTTTAACATTGACTGTTTCGTATGTTACAAACATAAGCATCGATTTCCGTTAGTAATGTTGCGACCACATTTTGTTGACAGAATTTCATTCAATGCACAATCAGTATTCAATACTAATAAATTATAAACACAGGTACTTATATCTATACGTATTTTATTCATGTTGCTACTGAATTGAAATAAAAAAAACGAAAAATATTAAGACCCAGTTCCTTGAACGGTAGTTAAATTAGTAATGTTCCGTACCAGAAAAGATTATTTATTATTTAAAAAATTTATAATTAGTAATTTTGCTGGCTGGCAACATCCCTGTCCCCTTCTATCCAATTACCTTTCCAACAACTGCGCCATCTAGTGGCAATTTCTCTCTTGTGACAACTGTGCAACGCACACGCTCGGACATCCGACAACAAGAAATAAAACTACGAAAATTCAAACTAAACGATATAAAACCAATCCAGCTTTCTTGCCTTGGTACCAAGTGATAAGGATACAGGAGGAAATAGGTGCAGCCGTATCACAACGTGAGTACCTTTCTTCCTCCATCCAGCATACCTTCCGCCAGCCAGTGAATATACCATACAAGTAATTTGTTAATTGTTATAGAAATCGAATATAATTAATCTAGATAGAATCTAGTTGAGCATAACAATAAAAATGCATCACAAGCGAAATTTAAGGTGAGAAAGAAATGCAGGTAAGCGTAAAAAATAGGTCGAACAAAATCTGAAACCGGAAATGTAGACTGCTATCGAATTATCACAACTCATCCCGTTTAGGCTAAACCATTGTTTTAGTCGTAGGCATTTCAATCGGATAGCGATTGAAAGCGAAACCTAGTTTGTCTCCTTGACCCCGCAACGCGACCGTGACATTGTCCTGTATGACCTTGGGGGTCAAAGCGGGTGTTTAGACAACTAAAAATATTACGCCATGGTACCACGATGGCGTCGCGTCGTTTAACATTTAGCTTTTATTTAATGAGTTTTATGGTGTTTTTTTGACGACCTCTTTTGCGAAGTGGTTAGCGCAACGGTCCGAGTTCGATTCCCGCTCGAATAAATATTTATTACATGTTGTTATTATTTATATGTATTTATTAAAACATGTCTGTGTTAGAGGGATGTTACATGTTTGAGTTGTCCTTGTCCTGATATCCGCACAAGATGGTATCCTAGTTTGGGGTGAGCTATTGTATTTCTTTATTTTATGGGTGGTTTAAACTAGTTTTGTGGAATTGTTTTGCTTTTGTTACTTTAGGTTGGCTAAATATATTTTTTATGAAATAATAGGTATGTACTGGGTAAGATTTTTTTATATAAATGCAGTATACACAAAAATTAGTGGAATCAGGTAATAAAAATGTCAACAAGGGCTCGAAATGAAGGCTCAGCATACATAATCACTTGTAAATAGATTGGTAGTTAAAAACCTGACGTCAAGACCTAGGCAATGTGAACGACCTGCCGAGGCCAGCGCCGAATTTATGATGTTGTTATAGTCAAGAAGATGGCGGATTTAAATTTTATATAGATACTTAAGTATATGTTAAGCATTGGTAAGAAAATACATGACATGTCTTCCGATAAATGAATATACGAGTTAGTCATACATAGAATAACATATTTTTTAGATGATGATATAATTAAAATAAAATACAAAATTGTAAAAAAATAATAATAATCATAAATTACTGTTTATTTTAAAGTTACATGTTTATAGAAAAATGGAGAAAAATCAGTTGATATTAGAAGACGCTATTTGACTTATTAAAGAAAAATGAAACTTATTCTTTAAATACTTAACAAAAAATAAAATTAACTGGGCATCTTTACATTGATTTGATATTTGTTCTGCAATCTTAAGTCACTTCTATGAGTAACTTATAACTAGAAAAGGGAGATTTGGAGACAGGTTATCTGTCTTGAATTATTTTCCTAAACATGTTATAATAGTGGATTAACCATTGTGTTCGTGAACGTGGACAAACAATTGAACGTTTGTTTTAATTTTAAGTGAAGATCCTATCACTTTACTAAAGCTATTTTTGACTCGTTGGAAATATTTGCTTTGACAGTGGCAAATTGTTACAATGCCATAAAAAAAAATTAATTACAGACTTAAGTCAGTAAAAAGAAAAGAATAATGTAATAGGTCCATTAGCGCTCAAACTATAATTACCTTCAAGTAGGAAATAGAACTATTTAATACAAGTTAGACCGTGACATCAACCTACAAATTGAATAACCGATACATTTTTCGCCAAAACGTACTTCCTTATTGACTAACCATGAGTTAATGTCATTTTAAATGCGTAGTACCTACGATGGTGGTTTTGACTTTAACGGAGAATCCTCGGTTCCAATAAATAAATAAATAAAAAAACACTTTATTGCACATGTTAAATCGTACATAGGCAAGCTTAATGCCTTTGGCATTGTCTACCAGCTAACCTTTGTTGGTGTGAGCGGAGATGTCTACTCCAACTCCAATCCAATGACTTGTGTATTTAAAAAAAATGTTTTGATTCAATATATAGCCATGGTCCTTTTTTACATATATATCCAGGATATTTCTTCTCAAGTTATAAGCAATTGAGGACTTTTTTTTTACAAAACATTCCTAAGTTATAACTAGATTGGAACTCATATCTTTCCTTCCGGTACATCTGAAGAATTCTGTTGTTTTTTCTTTTTTCCGTTTGTTTTCTGTTCTTTCTGTTAATTAAATATAAGTAATAAAAGTTTAATAAGTGTGAACATTCAAGCCGGTATAGCGAAAGCGACCGCTGCCTACAGAAATTTCTCTGTGGTAGTAGTTGTTTCCGTTCATGGACCGCACTCAAGTTTAGCATCAAGCGGAATACATATAAATAAACATATGATAAACAAAATGTTAGGATTGTACCGGGGCAGAAGTGGGGGGAAAAATAAGACAAAATCCAACAAAAATTGTTTATAAATTACCTAGATGTATTTATAAATCTGCTTCCTTAATTAAATATATGATTTATGTAGAAAGTCGGGTTAGGGGGCGATTCGCACGAATTGAACTCGCCCGAAATGGGCGAATCGCCTACTTTTAAAATTAATTAAATTTTAGTAGGCGATTCGCACGAATGTAAAATATTCGTGTGCGAATCGACCCCTTCTAAAATAAGCAGTAGGCAATTCGTACACAATGTATTTTAATGGAGAAAAAAATAAAAGTACAGTCGTTGACATAAATCGAAAATTAATAATTACTTTTTAGTGTGGATTTTTTAAATTATGTTATTTAATTATTGGAGAAATATTTTTTAATATTTTTTTTGCATAAAATTCCGAAACGCGATTGTAGGTCGCGTCTTCACGGGTACTATTCCAAGACATTGAAGGCGAATAGGTAAGCGTGCTCCACCTCAGACCGCACTGCTTAACACCAGGCAGGGTGTGTTTAAACGCTTGCCTATTAAGCATTAAAAAAAAGACGGCTGTCTAGGTCTAATAGCACAGTGTTTTGGTTGAACCGACAACGGGGGAGTTTGGCAGGATCCATCATCGGCGACTCCCATTTAATTTATTTTATTATTTTTTTTAAATTAATTTTGTTTTTATATTTAATTAATTTTATTCACTTGTATTACTTAGATTTAAGGCAAAATTAGAAAGTATTTTTATTTTTTAATTAATTATTTATTTATTATTATTGTTTTTTTTTTATATTTCAAGCTGTGATTTCTCTGAATAAATAAATAAATAATTATAATAAAATAATTTGTTCTTCAGCGGGATGATGTACATCGTGGTCTAGCGGTAAGTCGATTCGAACCTCGCCAATTCTGACCGGTACCAATGTAACTTTGTTATATGTACTTTGGTCGCTCAGTGCCTATAGGCACTATTAAAGAGTGGTAAGCAGACTGATGATGGTTATTAGCTCAGTCTGCCGTCCTGGGGCAGTACCACCACTTTCGAATGCAACACCCGTGAAGTGCAACAATGAAATGGCTTAGTTCTTTTGAATAAGTTTAGGTTCGATTCGAAAATAATGATTGAAAAAAAAAAAAAAAAAACCTCTTTAATTCTAACCGCGGCGGCAGAACAATCCTGGTTGTACCGGAACGTGTGATTATAAAATCCTTAGTAGCAAAGTTTTTGGTATTGTATTGAAATGCCTTTGCGACAGTACGTACTTCCTTATTGCCTAAAAATATGTATTATATTCTAAGCACATTAACGGTAAAGAACGCTTCACCTTCTATGAATTTCAATCATTTTTTTATTATCTCAATGACAGAATTGTATTGAAAATGTACGCTTATAATGGTCATTAAGATCGGCTGTGGTCCAGTGAATTCATCCATGAGACTCGTGTTCAAACCTCACTTCGGTACCAATGTTATATGTACTTTAGTCACTCAATGCCTATGGTATGTGGTATGGTATAGTTTTGGTATTATGGTATAGGTTTTAATTAAAGAGTGGTAGGCAGACTGATGATGGTTAATTAGCCCAGTCTGCATTCCACCAGTGGAAACTGTTAAGTGGCCATCTGTTATTTATGTTTTTTTTAAATTGTAGCTCGGCATGTGACAACACTCCGCCTGATGTAAAGCTAGAGTGCGGTCCATGAATGGAAACAACTGCTACTACAGAGATATCTCTACAGGTAGCAATCGCCTCCACTATGCCGGCTTGAAGAGACGAGTATGTACCATCCAGATTGTCAGTGCACACTCCTCTCGTTATATCTGGCTACTTTCAAACTATTCCCGAAACGCGACAAGGTCACTTCACGGGTGTTACATTCAAAAGTGGTGGTACTGCCCCAGGACGGCAGACTGGGCGAATAACGATCATCAGTCTGCCTACCACTCTTTGATAGTGCCTATAGGCACTGACCGACCAAAGTACGTATTACAAAGTTACATGGGTACCGGTCAGGATTTAGCGAGGTTCGAACACGGGTCTCATCGATCGTGGGTTCACGCGTCTTACCGCTAGACCACGGCCGCTCTTGTCAATATCAATGTTTATTAGAATTTTTAGTTGTTTGTTTCCCAAAAGTAAATAAATAATAGTAGTACCACTTTCAACCCGTTAAGGATACCAGATCAGTTTGAAAGTAGCCAGGCATAACGAGAGGAGTGTGCATTGTCAATCTGGATGGTGCATGCATACTCGTCTCCTTAAGCCGGCATAATGGATTCGACTACTGCCTGCAGATGTTTCTCTCTTCTATTCTTTATTTTTATAGAAGATACGAATCAGGTTAAAACAAGGGATTTGGTTCCTGCGATTCAGCGTCATAGAAGTGTTTATCGAATTAAGAACAGTAACTTAGTCCAGTTTTACTAAATGCATTATTACATTGAAATATAGAGGTAATTATACAAAACAATTAAGTTCCCACAGGGTCAGAGGGTTTAAGGTACTTTGGAATCGAACCTTGTCCCACATACTGTTGTTAAAATCTTTTGTACTATAATTTTTGAATGCAACTTTGTTGTCACCAATTGATAGTAATTTACGTTTTTTTTTGTTGTTCAAATAATCGTTTACAAACTATGTTTTGTAATTGAAAGTTTAAAATTACTTACAATACGACGGAAATATTTCGACTCGAGCCAGCATAGTGGTGGCGACTTTGACATCTACAAAGAACAAATGCCCCGTAATAGACCGCACTCCGTCTGATGTTAGGCTAGAGTGCGATCCATGAACGGAAAAATCTGATATGTCGACTACACGAGGCAGGTCGTAGCGTTGGTTTTCGGCTGGACCCGGGACAGTTGGACGCGGATGGTGTGACAAAAACATTTTAATTAAATAAAAAACAGTAATAGTGAGTATTAATAGTAAAAAATTTAATAGATACAGCAATAAAAATATTATAAATAAAATACAAGTTTGTACCTAACTAATAAATGAATATAAATACATAAATTAGATAAAAATAATATTAATTACAGGCTGCGGCTATTTACACAGCAGTCAAGCTGCATTTCCCGAATAGGCGGAGGTAGATTATTCCAGATCTTGGCTACCGCATACCGGAAACTTCCACGGAAGGCGGAGGTCTTGCATTTTACGACGCAGTGAAGGTCTACCCTAGATCTGGTGTTAAATCTCTTAGGTTGAGTAGATTAATCATTGATACATACAACTAGATGTGCAATAACGCTCCCAATGTGACGCGAGAGAAAACATGGCCACAGCCACGTTTAGGTTTTTTTTATTGTAGCTTGGCATGTGAGAACGCTCCGCCTGATGTAAAGCTAGAGTGCGGTCCATGAATGGAAACAACTACTACTACAGAAAACCTGTGCGGGCGGCAGTCGCCTCCACTATGCCGGCTTGTGTAGACGAGACTACATGCTCGTACCATCTAGATTGACAGTGCACACTCCTCTCGTTATACCTGGCTACTTTCAAACTATTCCCGAAACGCGACAAGGTCATTTCACGGGTGTTATATTCGAAAGTGGTGATACTACCTCAGGACGGCAGACTGGACAAATAACCATTATCAGTCTGCCTACCACTCCTTTCTTATCTTAGATCGTAGATATGTTAGGACTTACAAATAACGTTTCAAATAATCTGCCTATCCCGGCAAAAATAACACATCGATTATTTACATCTTTAAATATGTCAAAACAATTAAAAGTAAAATCACCTATTGTATACCCAATCGTACTATTAACCTATATTTTAAAAAATACGCTTGTCACGGTAATAAACCTAATAAAGCGGACAATAAAATCTATAGCGAATGGTATATATTGCCCAACTTAAATAAAAAACAATGTCATAAGTCACAAAAATATCTACAGCTTCTAGTACATCAAACGCTCTCATTATGAGTGCTTCCAATCGAATTAATTTCGAGGCCCGGCTACACGCTCCGTTTTAATTGCGCAGGCAAGACGAGGAATGTGTTTTGGGAGATTGGGCAAAGCAACGAAGAAATTCCGTCCTCTCCTCGTCGGTCCCTCATTGTTGAGGACCGTGACTCCTGGTTTATCTAGCACAGGTTTATCTGTAGTAGCAGTTGTTTCCATTCATGGACCGCACTTTAGCTTTAGATCAGACGGAGTGTTGTCACATGCCGAGCTACAATAAAAAAAAAAAACTCAACCAGGTGTTTTTTGTAACTTTGTGTTATTGAACTGATTATGCATTTAGCGTTCGTTTTTCATCTATTAAAGAGTGGTAGGCAGACTGATGATGGTAAATAGCCCAGTTTGCGGTCCTGGGGTAGTAGCACCACTTTCGAATGTAACACCCGTGAAGTGACCACTTCGCATGATGTTGATGTTGCTACTACAGATAAATGTATACAGGCAGCGCTGGCCACCGCTATACCGCCACACTCCTCTCGTTATAAAAGGCTTTTGTTAACTTATAACCTGTTATTAAATATATTGCTCCAATGCTCATAGGTGACAATATTTTCCTTACAATCGCCCACACTATACGAATTATGTATGGGCGGTGCATTCTCCAATGTTTTCAAACTAGTATTATAATTTAAATAATTAAAAAAATGAGTTACTGCAGACGTTATACTATATAAAGAGTGGTAGGCAGACTGATGATGGTTATTAGCCCAGTCTGCCGTCCTGGTGTAGTACTTTCGAGTGTAACACCAGGAACAGTTTGGAAGTAGCCAGATATAACGAGAGGAGTATGCACTGTTAATGTGGATGGTTCACTTTCGTCTCCTTGAACCGGTATAGCGGAGGTGACCGCAACCCGTAGACGTTTCTCTCTGGTAGCAGTTTCATGGATCGCACGCTAGCTTGTCTTTAATAGTGAGTTTTAAAAGAATTCCTCGTGTATTTTATTCGGTTTTAAATTAGCCCTTATTGTGTTTGTTACAAGGACGTCTATTTAAACATTGTTTTGTGGCGACTGTAATACCCCACACCCGTTAATTTTATTGTTACACAATTTTCTTTTTTGTTAAACTTTTTGGCAGACAAGTTTTTTGTTAATGTATTTTTTTTGTTAATCATTTTAATGTCTATTAGTTTCCATATTCCTTTTTTTTTCGTCTTCGAGCAATCAATTTTAACTTAAGCACTATAAATTACACTGTTTCCCTTTTACTGTTACTTTTTGCCGTTTCTACACGTTAGCCGGGGCGTTATTGGTTTTTTAAATGCCCATGCCAAGCCAGTGCTTGAACACTTATGCCTACATTGGGTACCGGTTAGATTTTAGTGAGATTTGAACACAGGTCACATTGGTCGGTAATTCAAACTGTATACCGCTGTATACACTACGGCTGCTTTAACATCCTTTGATGTGTAAAAAAAATCGATAACATACGAATTGTAAGTAAGCCTTAGCCTGCAATGGTGCAGTCAAAATTACTTTAAAACGATAATAACCGCGACATCTGCAGATCCTCTTCTCTGACAAAAGTCGCCTCCGTTCATGGATCGCACTTTAGCTTACCATCAGGCGGAGTGCGGTCAATGACGTGCAAATAAAAAAAAAACAAAAAATCGACGTTTTCAGCACAAAGTTTTCATTATTAAACTTGAATCAATTTTGATAATTGACACGTTGTTTAATTAAGGAGATAATAATCTATGGCTAACCAAAGCTCTTTTTTAATTTGATGTTCATATATTTATTGGAAATTATTTAAAGATAAGACAAATTTTCTATAATCAATTTAAAAAAAAAAAACAAAACATGCATACCTAGATATCGGTGATGTGTTAAACCACCCCAAATATCATCAAAATGCAACAAGGTTGAAGGGTCGAAAAACGTTAAGCCCTTTTGTGTGGGATTTTGATACGAAGCGTTAGTTAAGGATGCGTCATCAGGATTCTTTAGAGTCTATGTGAAGAGCCTGACAGGAATATGGCAACGATGGCGGTTCAGTCGTTTGGGCGTGATTTGCGATTTATTCGTCGCGTTACTTTCACTGTTTGTCGGTGTGGGCGCATTGAAACTTAATGACGCATACCTGCCTAATGGTTGAAGTACGTAACAAGATGTTGCAGGTAATTGTAGTTTATCCGATCCAATCCGTCGTCCCGAAGCTGTGAAGTAACCTGGGACTAAAGTCAAAAGCAAGCCGATAGTTGTCACTTGATCGAATCGAAAACAAAATGAAATGAAATTCCTTTATTGCGTGAAACATGGTAAAATTTGAAATTTTGAACTTTTGAAAAAATTTTGAAATAATTTGAAAGTAGCCAGGTATAAAAGAGAAGTGTGCACTGTCAATCTAGATAGTACATGCTCGTCTCCTCAAGCCGGCATAGTGGAGGCGACTGCTGCCCGTAGAGACTTCTCTGTAGTAGCAGTTGTTTCCATTCATGGACCGCACTCTAGCTTTACATCAGGCGGAATGTTGTCACATGCCGAGCTACAATAAAAAAAAAAAAAAATGGTGTTAAGTAACAATTTGTCCACATGTTCCGCCAACATTTTATGCAACATTTTATACAAACATAGTATGTATATTAACAATATTACATTTAAATTAGTGTGTCAATTAAGAACTAAATTATTATTATTAAGAGTATGTCAAATCTATGAAATCTATTTATTTCATTTACTGGATCTAATGTCAATACAATTTAATTTAGTCAATACTTATGATCTAAAAACTCTTGCACATTATAGAAACATTTCTGCGACAACCAATTATAAAGTACTTTCTCAAAACATTCTTTCGGCACAAGCTTTATATCAATCGGCTAATTATTATAAATTTTGATTGCCATATAATGACAGTTTGATCTGTACAATGCACTGGAACTCACTGACATAGCCAACTCTGTTAAATTTGACGTTTCACCGTCAACGTTAAATCCTATACATTTTGTTTTGACTTGGCGATTGGCTTTGGACTCTAAAGTTTAATCCCTAGGGACTAATCCCTAGTCGCGTTTTTTCGAGTTTCCTTATCAGCTTCCAACTAGATGGAATATAACGAACGAAAGAAGGTGCCCTGTATGCCGTTTGTTCAGAGCAGTTAACTCGTAACCATGCCGACATGGTGGAGGCCTCGCAGATGCTTCTGCGACATGTTAAAAGATAATATAATATTCCGGAATACGTTTTGTGTGAAAGAATTTGAATCTCGTCGACAGAAATCGAACTATTAATTGTTAAATTAACTTAAAAGTATTAAAATGTTTTGCATATATGTATATGTTTATGAACTTAGCAACAAACATATGAAGTCGATGCTCAGAACTAACCAGTTCTGCTTGTATGAATCTAAGGAATTTTCCTTTGTGAATTTTTCGTTGCCCGTCTCATAAACGTTACATTTTATACCTTATGACTTTGAATAATATGTTTTAAAATACATTTACTAATGGAACTAATAATAAACTGTGTATGGGTATGCATGATTAGAGAAGATTATTCCTTATCGCCTTCGCAATAAGTGGTATTCTTCTATGTACTCATTTATGGGGTTTTGTGCATTACTAAAGCGCATAATGAATTGTTTCGATAATTACAATCCAATTATGATGAAAATCTTTAATTTGTATACTTTTTTATGACTATTTATTTTATTGTAAAGAGTGGTAGGCGGACTGATGATGGTTATTAACCCACCTGCCGTCCTGCTGGTCGGAGTAACGTTTAATGGTACCAGATACAATAAGAGGATTATGCACTGTCCCCCGATGATGCACATTTGTGTCAGTCGCCTCCGCTATGCCGGCTCGAGGAGACGAATATGCACCATTCGTCTTGACAATGCACGCTCCTCTCGGGTACTTCCAAACTGATCCCAAAGCGCGACTAGGTCACTTCATGGTTGAAAGTAGTGGTACTACCCCAGGACGGCAGACTGTGTTAATAGCCATCATCAGTCTGCCTACCACCACTGCGCGATCAAAATACACATAATATACATGGGTACCAGTCAAAATTTGCGAGATTTGAACACGGTTCTCAATGATTGTAGTTTACGCGTTCCACGACCTTACAATGACAATGAAATAAATTCTAAGCGGACCAGTCGAATTGATCTTTGGGTTTTTTATTTCTCCGAGAATTTCCATTACTCGGTGTCAAATAAAAACTATGTAGCGAGTTACACGGTAAACGAAAATGCTTGTATCACCTGCCAGTCCTGTTCTCGTTTTGTCGGATGCTTGTGTAGCGACAATATCTATCGAGAAATGCCCGTTACACTTTAGAAAAAAAAAGATCAATAGAAAGAATTTAGTTCCGGGTTTGGATCTGTTATCAGATGATCTGTGCTTCTTAAAAATATCATAATAGGACTCCAATGTAACGTTATTTCTGTCAGTTTATATATGGGTGGGGTTGCAGTTCGATGCCCGATACAAACGTGCGTGCGTACGCCTTTTTTATATCTATATATAATCTCTTAGACGTAGTAGTATAAATTATAAAGTTAAAGTCGACAAAAATATAGTCATTAATATTAATAAAGTACATTTTGTTTATAATAATATAAAAACGGCCGTGGTCGATAGAGATATATTCGAGTTAGAATCTTTCAAAAAATCTCGATCTGTACCAATGTAAACTTTGTTATGACTGGCTTATCGAATTGAAACGTAAAATCGTACCAATATTTCCTGTGAAACTGTCCACCCGGAAGAGGCGAATGGAATCCCATCGGGCATCGTTTGTTAAGCGAAATTTTGACTTCGACGCGCTTCCAGTTGCCTCTAGTGGAGGTCAGCGATTATATGTAATTTAGTAATTATATGCTAACAATCTACTAGAGGCGTCACACGCCAAAATACTAGTTATTAGGTGTTCCGAAAATTACCGAGTCTAATTGTTATATTAGGTACTAGGTGTTTCTTAGGCTGGGTACCTACATATTTACTTGGTACAGTACGATTATCATACGTTGTAAACTCACCCGTAAGAGATGCCCTGCAGTATGTTTTGCGAAAACTGCAGACCTCAATCTCTACCTTTCTAAATGTCGGATTAAATCAATCAAAATAAACGCGATAGTAAGTCTTTCATTCAATTGTATTGACTTGTATTGATTTAGAGCGGCCGTGGTCTAGCGGTAAGACGCGTGAACTCACGATCGATGAGACCCGTGTTCGAACCTCGCTAATTCTGACCGGTACCGATGTAACTTTGTTATATGTACTTTGGTCGCTCAGTGCCTATAGGCACTATTAAAGAGTGGTAGGCAGACTGATGATGGTTATTAGTCCAGTCTGCCGTCCTGGGGTAGTATCACCACTTTCGAATTACACACCCGTTAAGTTTCGGCGTTTCGGGAATAGTTTGAAAGTAGCCAGGTATAACGAGAGGAGTGTGCACTGTCAATCTAAGATGGTACATGCTCGTCTCCTCAAGCCGGCATAGTGGAGGCGACTGCTGCCCGCACAGGTTTCTCTGTAGTAGCAGTTGTTTCCATTCATGAACCGCACTCTAGCTTTACATCAGGCGGAGTGTTGTCACATGCCGAGCTACAATTAAAAAAAAACTTCGGTAAAGTAATAGAATCTTTACTGAAACTTCCTGCGTCGTTTCGGAGGGAAAATGATGACACACGTTCTCTTTTCATGAATTGTTTGCCCACACGCACGTTCACTAACACTAAATGGTCAATTTCCACCATTATTACACATTAACACAAGTTTAGGAAAATAATTCAAGACAGATAACCTGATGTCTCCAGATGGCTGCCAAAAAAACTCCAGTTGAGTGTTGTGTTCATAGTTCGTAGACCACATATTGCAAGGAATGCTCTGTTGATGTCCTTCTGTAGGAATACAATAAGCTTTTGTGGTCTCGTGCCATGGAAATGTTGAGAAGGCCGACTTATGTTGTAATACATCAAAATTTATGATTCCAGTCTCAGTCGGCTTTATTACCTCACATCTAGTGGTTTAAATACCAAGAATACACGTCGACCTAGGTATCCTGTGTAATTTTATAGATTTTACTGTTAGGCAGCCTGATGATGGTTATTAGCCCAGTCTGCCGCCCTAGAAGTGGTACTACACCACCACTTCCAACTAACACACCCTTGAAGTGACCTGGACTTTACAGTCAAGTCAATCGACAGTTGCCACTCGATCGAACGAAAACAAAATATGTGGAATTTGACTTTTACTGTCACTTAAGTCAGTTTGGATATATCCAGGTATAACGAGAGAAGTGTACTTGTCCATCCGGATGGTGCACGTTTATCCCCTCAAGCCGGTATAGCGGCGGCGACGGCTACCTGTAGAAATTTATCTGTAGTAGCAGTTGTTTCCGTTCATGGACCGCACTCTAGCTTTACATCATGCGGAGTGTTGTCATATTACTAAAGGCCTAAACATGAATTTTCATACATTAACTTGGTGATGGGTTCCGCATGCAAAGTTCCATCAGTTTCAGTTTGTTTTTGACACAAAAGGTAGCATATGTCTTTCCCTAGGATGCAATCTATGGCCAGAAAATCTGTTTATCGATTTAGCCGTGAAACGATAACAAACAGAGTCACTTTCACATTTATATATTAGTGTAGATAAAACGGATGTTAATCAAAGTTTATAGTCAGCTTCTCCCGAATAGATTCGCTAGATTTATTTTAGCTGATATAGCAGGTGAACGCTCCGCACTAGGTTGAAGGCCAACTATCAAAATCTAAACTTCTTATGTGTGGCTACGGCTATCGACCGGATCGACAAAAAATATCATTCTGTTAACGCAAACGCTTAGTTAAACAAATGTTTTTCGAATCGCACGCCATTATCGACTCTTTGCTCGTTACGATAATGATCAAATTAATATTAATAATTGTGCTCGTCTAGTATATATGTACGTGGTTGTGACTGAGCTATGACAACTGATCACGATTGCCTGACGATGAATTAAATATAATTGCGTTGTAGTAGAAGGGAACAATTAATATGGTCGCTTTTTGGCGATGTCCTTATGCGGATTTAAGCTGCGGTTTCATTACCGCAGCTGGCTTTAGTCGCAAGATGATAGTTGTTTTTTGATTGATTTGTTAGCGTAGAATGAAGATAATCTACCGTTTTTTCCAGCTCAAGTTGAGGTGGAAACCCGTAACCACTTCTAAGCGTATAGTAATAATAATAATAACTTTATTAATATAAAAATGACCTATGTAGAATAGTGCTCTGCCATCGGAACTGGGGAGTGTATCTCCGATGGCAGGATACTGATCTACCGTTGGTGCTTCACGTAACCGTTTCGGAAGGACAATGTCCATTTTTGTACTCACTTGATATCTAATAGTTTGTTAACAAGACAATTACCTAAAATACAATTTTATTTTTTCATTAGTTTATTTAAATTATATCAACATATGTAATTTTCTACAAAATGAACTAAACATTATCGTGAAATTCTCCTTTTCTATTTCATTTTCTTATTGCCAGTATTTCATTTAGCTATTAGTTTTTTTTTTCTATTAAATATTTCATTATATTTAAAAAAATATATTAAAATATAACGAATAGGAAATTGCTTAATTATTTGGGTACATCTTCGTAGAAATCGTTGAACATTGCTAATAATCGTGGCGATTTTGTTTGTCTTATTTTTATTTGCATTATTTATACATTTACGAGTGTTATTTTACAGCACCAATTATGGACATAGACCTATTGATGTATTTTACGAAATGTTAAAGAAATTATATTTTAATTAGGATTCGAAATTCGTCTTTTTTATATTGTTTTTTTATACAGGGTGTCCCGGAAGACAACGTCAAGCTGGGATCAGGCAGCAGGCAGACCATGTATCAACAGTTATCAGAAAAAAAGAAAAAAAATCTAGGTCACGCATCTTAAAAATTATAGGGATTTTTTAAAAATCGAAAAAATTAACACCCTGTGATGATCTTTTAACTGATACTGCTACGGGGCTCTACTTTCTGGGACACCCTGTATATACTTTGCTTCGCTTCAACTTAAACACCTTATATTTTTTATTATTTATTTATTAGAAAAAAAATGGACTGTATATTGAGTGTGTATAATATGTTAACTGTAAATATGCCACTAAATAAATAAATAAATAAAAAGTCGACCCGCTGTTGTTAGTTGTCCGTCAACCGTGGTCTAGCGGTCGAACGTGTGAACTTGCGATCAATGAGAGCCGTGTTCAAATCTCGCTAAGTTCTGACCGGTACCAATGTACTTATTGCGTAATATACGCAATAATTAAAGAGTGGTAGGCAGACTGATAAGAGTTATTAGCCCAGTCTGCCGTCCTGGGATAGCACCATCACTTTCGAATGTAACACTCGTAAAGTTTTCGGGATTAGTTTGGAAGTAGAGTGTACTTATTTTATATATATATATTTTATATACAGGGTGAATTTTTCAAGTGGGCTTTCATGGCGAAATCCTAAACTATAAGAGATATCGAAAAATGTTGAAAGGAGTCTCGATGCCGATTTTGATGAAAACTAAAACTGCATTATTAGATTTTTGATAAATCCATTTTCCCGGCCAGGAATCGAACCTGTTGATTTTGAAAAAAAATAAACACTGTATTATTGCACCATCCGATAGTGTTCCTGATAAGGATCAAATTCTGGGAAGTAATGATATACGGCAAACCAAAGAAAAGTGTTGATTTTTAACAAATTGTCTCTTATATCCATGTATTTATACATTACCTACTACATTTATTATTTAATTAAATTTAAAAAATTAAATTTTAATTTAAAATCTCGCGCTCTTCGAGGTTAAAAGCCATGATTTAAAAAAATTAAAAACAATTTAAACGTAGGAAAAACAATAAATTAATTTTTAAGGTCCTGTGCCGTGGCCGGCTAGGTCGCCAGATCTAACACCTTTAGATTATTTTCTCTGGGTGCATGTCAAAAACCGAAATGTACGTACAATGAAATTGATGACTTAAAATTAGCGTTAGGGAATATTCTGAACGGAATCAATAACCTTGTGATGTGGAATGCAGTACACTCCTTGAGGCGTCGAGTTCAGCTATGTATTGAAAATAATAGCTATCATTTTGAACAATTGATTAATTAAGATTTCATTACTTAATGTTAAAAAAAATCATTATTTTGCTAAAAATCAAGACTTTCTTTTCATTTAACCTCGAAGAGCGCGAGATTTTAAATCAATATGATGATTTTCAACCATCATAAATAATAAATGTTGTCAATGTACCGGTAATGTATAAATACATGGAAATAAGAGACAATTTGTTAAAAATCAACACTTTTCTTTGGTTTGCCGTATATCATTACTTCCCAGAATTTGATCCTTATCAGGAACACTATCGGATGGTGCAATAATACAGAGTGTTTATTTTTTTTCAAAATCAACAGGTTCGATTCCTGGCCGGGAAAATGGATTTATCAAAAATCTAATAATGCAGTTTTAGTTTTCATCAAAATCGGCATCGAGACTCCTTTCAGCATTTTTCGATATCTCTTATAGTTTAGGATTTGGCCATGAAAGCCCACTTGAAAAATTCACCCTGTATATATATTTTATATAATTAAGAGTGGTAGGCAGACTGATGATGGTTATTTGTTCAGTCTGTCGTCCTGGGGCAGTACCACCACTTTCGAATATAACACCCGTGAAGCGACCTTGTCGCGTTTCGGGGATAGTTTGAAAGTAGCCAGATATAAAAGAGGAGTATGCACTGTCAATCTAGATGGTACATGCTCGTCTCCTCAAGCCGGCATAGTGGAGGCGACTGCAGCCGGTAGAGATTTCTCTGTGGTAGCAGTTGTTTCCATTCATGGACCGCACTCTAGCTTTACATCAGGCGGAGTGTTGTCATATGTCGAGCTACAATAAAAAAAAAAAAACTATCAATCTCAATGGTATATATTCGCCTCCACAAGCCGGCATATCGGAGGCGATTGCTGATTGTGGAAATTTATCTGTAGCAGTTGTTTCCGTTCATGGACCGTACTCTAGTTTACAACAAGATGCCAAGCTACAATAAATGACATGATACGAGTATTTTTGGTTATATTAGGTCTATCTATATCATTCTTTGTCTATGGTAGTTAGTGAATATAACGTTTCCTTATAATCTCCTTGCTTATCATAAATATTTCTTCATAATTATAAATATTATTTATGTATTATTCTAAAAAAACATTTTAATAACATGTTTATGAAATTTCTTTTGCTTTAATACATATATTATATTTTTGCTATTGTATTTCACAAACATTCGTTTAATATTTTTTATTATAGCTCGGTATATGACAACACTCCACCTGATGTTAAGCTAGAGTGCGGTCCGTGAACGGAAACAACCGATACTACATATATTTCTATAGAGCAGTTGCCTCTGCTATATCGGTTCGAGGAGATGAATGTGCACCATCTAGATTGACAGTGCACTACTCCTCTAGTAATACCTGGCTACTTTCAAACTGACCCCGAAATGCGGCATAGTCACTTCACGTGTCTTAAATTCGAAATTTTACAATACAATACAATATAATTGTCACGCCTTTTTCCCACAGGGATAGGCAGAGACAACGGAACGCCACTTACCACGATCCTGACACAACACCCTCGCTTCCCTCACATCCACAATTCTCTTTATGCACGCCCGACGGCTATGGGCACTTTTATGGGGATGTCTCCGATTTGATCGGAAAACACCCTTCTGGGTCTGCCTTGTTTAACGCATCCATTCACACCAGATTTTATAAATATAATAATAATAAAAAAAAAAAGCGGCCGTGGTCTAGCGGCAAGACGCTGTACTCACGATCAATGAGACCCGTGTTCGAACCTCGCTAAAGACTGGTACCAATGTAACTTTGTTATATGTACTTTGGTCGCTCAGTGCCTATAGGCACTATTAAAGAGTGGTAGGCAGACTGATGATGGTTATTAGCCCTGTCTGCCGTCCTGGGGTAGTACCACCACTTTCGAATGTAACACCTGTGAAGTGACCTTGTCGCGTTTCGAGAGCAGTTTGAAAGCAGCCAGATATAGCGAGAGGAGTGTGCATTGTCAATCTAGATGGTGCATACTCATCTCCTCAGGCCGATATAGTGGAGGCGACTGCTGCCTATAGAGATTTTCTGTGTTGTAGCAGTTGTTACCGTTCATCGACCGCACTCTAGCTTTACATCAGGCGGAGTGTTGTCATATGCCGAACTACAATTAAAAGATCTACGATTGTTTATTGCTACAACAGATAAACTCCCGCAGGCTGCGGTGACTTCCACTATGCTGGTTTTATGATACGAATGTGCACTCTCCTCTCATTATACCTGGACTTGCAAACTGATTCACTTCACTGGTGTTACACTTGAAAGTGATGGCACTACCCCAGAACTGCAGTCTGCACAAATAACCATCATCAGTCTGCCTACCACACTTTAAATAAAATTGTTGATCTCGGTATATGAAGTCATTATTATTGAGAAGAAATTATTGTCTATAAATTGGTGTTAATTTCGCCCAAAATACTTTAAATATTATTGCCCACAGCCCAAAGTTTTATTTAACTTAGTTAGAGTTAGTTATTAGAGTTAATTATTATACAAACACTTCAATTAACACATAGCCTGTTTAATATTTTATTAGTTTATGTACTATTAATATTAAAAATTAAAGACTTTTGAAACCTTATCAGGAGGGTTTTATTTGATACAGTCTGTAGCAGCAGTCGTTTTTTTTATTGTAGATCGGTGTGTGATAACACTCCGCATGATGTAAAGCTAGAGTGCGATCCATGAACGGAAACAAATAAATTTCTTCAGGCAGCCGTCGTCTTTGCTGTTGCTGGCTTTGAGGAGACGAAATTGACAGTGCACAATCCTCTAGTTATACCTGGCTACTTCAAGGGCTAATATTAGATTTGAAAGTAGTGGAGTACTGCCCCAGGACGGCAGACTGGGCTAATAACCTTCATCAATCTGCCTACCGTTTCAGTTTTTTATCGTCCCTACCTTTATTATTTGAAGGCTATATTCATATGCGGTTAGAAACAAAAGTATGCGCAAATAAACGTCTCCGCTTCAAATCCGCCTGTGCTGCAATCGTAAACCCCTTAACAAGTTTAAGTACAGTCCGAGTCGTAAAAAGCTTTATTACCAATCCTAATATTTCTCTCATTATTGCCTCTTGTTTGTTTTAAGTAGTGTACTCACTTAGTAGTGTAACATGTAATGCGTATGTTACTGTATCAACCTACGAGCGGGTACGACTCGTCTATGATCATAGCGTGTCGAGCTACGAACTCCCTGTGGGACAATTCTGTAATGTATAGTCTGCATTATCGTAATTTTTGAAATAATTCTAAACTACTTTGTAAATTTATATTTACATAAAATAAAGATATAGGTTAACTTTAGTGTCTTATAACATATCTACTATACGTTCACCAGTACTATTATTTTATGTAAATATAAATTTTAAAAGTTGTTTAAAATTATTTCAAAAATTACCATTTTCTATTGGCTTTTAACACTAGTAATTAGAAAAGTGGTAGAAATGAATCTATAATAAAATAATATATATAATCTATAGAAAGAAACTACTGGTCATGAATACGGACAATAATTTGAACGATTACGGAATTTAACTTGGAACCTAATGAATACGCGGTCATGAGTACAAGCACTAACTGGATATGAAACAAAAGTGTGGTTACGGTTTGACAGAGTCTCTGATAACACACCACGCGGCGGACACGTTGTGACTTGTTTGTGCGAAGAAACTGTCGTGTTTCAACATATTTGCTTAGTTATCGCCCACAAAATGGAGGATAGAAGTTTTAACCGCTCTCCCATTCTGTCAAATAAATATACGTTTTAAGTCTTCTACATTCGAGAATTGTCCCCCTAGATGCGCAGTGTCTTGTTCGTTCGAAGCTCGTTTCGACTACGTCACTACACTGAGCGCCTTTTCGCAGCGCTTAACGCTTGTTTGTAGTAAAACCGCTGCTCGAGGGGTCGCTGCGAGCACGCTGCGTTCCGCGAACGAACACATCAGCTACATTGCCTGTTGCATCCCTAAATGAGTACCCTGCTTTATACATTTCTCCCGCTGTAGGCTTAAACGAGTTTTCCATTGGAATAAATGAATTTCTGTAGACAACAGTTACCTTCGCTATGTCAGTTTAAGGTGAGGAATATGAGCCATCCAATTTGACATTCACTCGCGCTATGCCCAGCTACTTTCAAACTGATTGCGAAATGCGACAAGCTCGTTTCACTGAGTCTTTAAACATTCCCTGTCATTCCGTGTTCACTTTTTTTTTATTATAATGGATCCTTTCCGTTCTTAAACAGATAGGTACTACGGTTACCACACATAAATGCCTAGAGGCAGTGGTGCCCTCCGCTATACCGGTACGAGGAGGATACACAGTACATGTTATTCTTGAAAATGATCAAACTACCCCAGGAGGCTGAGCTAATAACCATTATCAGCTCCTAAAACTTTCTACGTTTATTGTTAATTAGGTAACTTTTTATTTTGTCTGTTTAATTTTGTCGTTAAACCGGTACTGGTGATCGAAGTGCCGGGCGGTCTACCAAAGGTATGGTAATTGACAACTATTACGGTGGGACACGTTTGTTTCTATTACCTTAAATATTGACAAATTTTTGGTTACCTTATTCTATTTGACAAATATAAACGTGCAATTAATTGTTTTTCTTTTTTTTTTAATTGTAGATCGGCATATGACAACACTCCATCGGATGTAAAGCCAGAGTGCGGTCCATGAAAGGAAATGACTACTACCACAGATTAATTTTACAGGCGGCACTCACCTCCGCTATGCCGGCCGGGAGGAGACGACTGTTGCCTGTAGAAAAATCTCTGTCGTAGCAGTTGTTTCAGTTCAGGGTTCGTACTGACCAGACCATCATTAGTCTTTATTTATTTTAGTCATTTGCTGTAAGGACGATTTTTGCTTGGATTTCTAATAGATATTTAATTAGAACTGTCTCGTCTCATTGGAAGGTAATGCGTCAAATGTACGTACGTGTACGATATTCTTACGCCCTAATATGGCGCTCGTTGCCGTGACATTGCCGCGTTGGTGTGTATCAGCGATTACAGATGGAATTGTTGATACTGTCCACGGATTTCGAGAGGTCAATGACCTATAAACGTGTCAATGCTTACTGTGGTGTCCAATTGAATGGTAAATTTTTGGGAGTGGATTTGTCCCTTCTTTGGATGAGACATCCTATCTATTTGATAGTAAAACCTACATTTTGTTCTTAAATAAAAAGTGTTTTAGGTTAAGCTTCAATTTAAATGAACCTAGTCGCTGATATCTAGCCATTTTTCTACTTGGGGAAGGTCCCAGGGTTATGTCGGACTCTGCAGCCTAACGCTGGGTTACCGACTAAAGCCCCCACGGTGTTTTACTCGACGCATAGTGGACGATGCCGTGTAATCTAGATTTTCTTTAAATGTAGATGTAATTGACATAATTTTATAAGAAGTTCAGTTTATATTGAACTACAATCTTTTTTTATTAAGCTCGGCATGTGACAACACTTCGCCTGATGTAAAACCGCACTCCTTGAATGGAAACAACTGCTACTACAGAGAAACCTGTGCGGGCAGCAGTCGGTTTCGGAAGTAACTAGGCAGAGAAGAGTGTGCACATTACTCTTCTCAAACAGGCATAGTGGAGGCGACTGCTGTCTACAGACATTTATCCGTGACTGTAGTTGTCTCTCCGCTCATGAACGTTTAACATCAGTGTGGAGTGTGCTGTATAAAATTCATCAAATACTTTTTATTTTATTACCACTTCTACAGATAAATTAGGGCAGCAGTCGCCTTCGCTACTTACTTCGCTACACTTCGCTTAAGGAGACAAATATATATATAGTGCATTATCCCGGTTGATACCTCTCGTTTTGCCTGGTTACTTCTAAACTGATTCCGAAACGCGACAAGGTCACTTTACGGGCAGACTGGACAAATAACGATCATCAGTCTGCCTCCCACTCTTTAATAGTGTCTATAGGCACTGAGCGACCAAAGTACATATAACAAAGTTACATTGGTACCGGTCAGAATTAGCGAGGTTCGAACACAGGTCTCATCGATCGTCAGTTAGCTAGACCGTGGCCGCTCATTTCTTGCTACGAGGTTACATTTACGCCGTGAGAGCGTAACGCGAGTTCTTTCCACCAATCAGATGTTATTTTGAACGCCGGATTTAAATGAAGCGACCCTATTGGTGGAGATATTTCGCGTAAATGCAATCTCGCACGTGGCCCTCTGCCCACTTTCGATCGACATTAATTTGGGCCCACTTGACACCTAATAGTATGGTAACAAAACAATATTCTAAAATAATATATATATTAATTTTAATTATATGAACACATTGTTTTCCAATCAATAGACGATGCTTAATTGCATAAAAAACAGATATCTTCAATCATAATTAAAACATTAAAAATAATAATAACCTCAAATATTGCATCAGAAAACATCTAATTACTCAATAACCTGGGTGAAAAAATTAAAATTGTTTGGTAATAAGGAATGTAGATTTATTTTCCTACAAAGTAAGCTAAAAATGATCGTAAAACTCGGGAAAAAATTTTTGGGACCATTTCTCTTAGGCGAATGGGGCATTCTTTTAAGTGCGTAATACTTTGGTATCTGTACGTACGTAATTGCATAATAAGTTTATACAAATAAGTGATTAAGACAGATTTCGTGTGAACAACCTCGTTGAACCTTGGCATTCACTCTGTTACTTACATAAGAGTTCGACTGGTTAACGTTTTGCTCCGAAATTAAATGACTTATTTGAATTAATTCTACACAACATGAGTACGTGTGTGTTTTTTTATTATGCACTTTGAACCAAGAGCGGCCGCGGTCTACTCCCGTGTGGCATGCTTCTCTCCTTACTGCTCGTCTGCATAGTTTTTCATTTTCAATTTTTTTTATATTAAACGTATGTGTGTTGGTACCTTTGTGGTTGAAACGTGGGGTGCAATGATACTAATATATAATTTTCTTCATTTTGGTGCCCCATATTGTGGTTTAGTTATGTTTGTTAAATTAGTTACGACTATTTTTTTTTCTGAATTTATAATTCAGTTTTTTTTTTGTTATTATAAACACAGGCTATAATTAACGAGTTTCTTATGGCTGTCTTCTCGTCATATGCCTTTTCGAAGACAAAAGCCTACGTTAATAAAGAATTTTCATTTCATTTCATTTCTAGCGGTAGAGGGCGGTTTTCGTGTGAGACCATGAGACCCGTGTTCAAACCTCGCTAAATTCTAACCGGTACCAATGTAATTATATTATATGTACTTTAGTCCCCAGTGCCTATGATAGTAGCCACTAGCTTAGTACAGGCATTTTGGTGCTGTGCGGGGAAGGCATCTACAATCAAGTGTGAAAATAGGTTATGACGATGCTTGATCGAATCTCTAGACGAATGCAGTCTAGCTGAAACAGCTACTATACAAGAAATGTGTAATTACAAGCCGCAGTCGCCTCAGCAATGCCGGCTTTAGGAGCCGAATGTGCACGTCCAGATTGATAATGCTCGTTCCTCTCGGTAAACCCGGCGTAGCCGTCCCAAATCGCGACTAGGATACTACGGGACCGTATTGAAGATTAGTGGATTGAAGACTGAATACGGTCAACTAAAAGCTCATACAATAAAATTTAGGGCCGAATCGACCTAAAATATCCAATGTAAATGCGTCACGATAGCGGATAGAATGAGGAATAGTGTTGTGCGCGATAGATGTGGTTTGAAAGATGATGTAGTGACGAGGATTGAGAAAGGAATGCTTCGGTGGTTTGGGCACTTGGAAAGGATGAATGAAAGGAGATTGACGAAAGGAATATATAAATCTGATGTGAATGGATGCGTTAAACAATTTTCTGATCAAATCGGTGCCCATAACCGTCGGGCGTGCATGAAGAATTGTGGATGTGAAGGAAGCGAGAGTGTTGTGTCAAATGGCCGTGGTAAATGGCGTTCCGTTATCTCTGCCTATCCCTGTGGGAAAAAGGCGTGACAATTGTATTGTATTGTAGATAGTAGAACATCGTTTTGCCTATACTACTTTTTTTGCAATAATATATGAATTTGCATCGATAGTAAAAAGTAATTATTATTGTTCTTAATAAATATTATAGCTAAGCGAAATGTTGGAATGTAGTTTACAACATACATAAATAATTACACGTTTTAAATAAAAGTTTTCCATTAAATTTATTTGCTGTTTTGGCATTTATTAATTGCATATTTTCAATGTTTTATTGGTGCCGTCGTTTTTCGTGTTTAGAGGTTTTCTAATGCGCATTTGAATACGTTTTACCTAATTTTTAAATTATTTAGTTGACCTATTATTTTAAGAGCTGCAGTAACCTAGCGGTCGAAGGTATAGACTCATGATCGAGAGTTCCGTGTTCAAATTGCGACAAATTTTATTCAACCAATGTAACTTTGTTTTTGTTTGCATTATTAAAGAGTGGTAGGCAGACTGATGATGGGTGTCAATCGGTGGGTGGTGAAGTGGTGGTACTATCCCAGAACGGTAGACTGGGGTGATAAAAGTCTGCCTTGCTAATTGCGTTAGACTGGGATTATAAACCTTAGTTTACATATATAAAGCGTATATTTGTATGTATTTGCTGGGAATGTAGAATTGAGTGAGACTCGACCTGCATGTGTGGTATTTATTTAGTTCACCGCATGCATTGCCAGAGAGTTGTCAACCGGATCTTAGGTCGAACCCGTATTGGTAAGGCGTTGAAAATCGCAAATTCAATGCGATCAACTAACATGAGGTTCACAATCCTGCATGGCAGTCCTTCGCGCAGGACGCTGAAAGATATCAGATAATGAATGGGCGTCCAGCAAAGCAATGCACAATGGCAGCATCGTTTGTTATGTCCTGCTCGAGAATTGCAAACTCCGCCCATTTTCGTCCCGCGGACTGCTACAATATATCTGAATATGAGAGATACAAACGAGAATATTTTGCACTATAGTTCAAATAATACGGCCATCATTATATGCTGAAATAAGTTTGTTGAAATTGAAATCGCTGTCGCGTCGCCATCGCTTTTCAGTACGACCTCGGCCTTAGAAATGTCTTAATTACAGTCTAAAGTAAATCAACAGAGACTTTATTGTAGTAGTAATTAAAACTAGTTTTGTACGAAAATTTTTCATTAACTAATATTTACGAGTATAAGATGATTATCGCTGAGTTATTTGAAAAATTTTCAATTTGAGAGAGTAAATCCTTCGAGCGTAATGTGAAGAGATTAAGCCGGCATAGCGGGCGCGACTGCTGTCTGCAGATCCCCTCCTCTGACAGCCGTTGCCTCCGTTCATGGATCGCACTCTGGCTTAACATCAGGCGGAGTGCGGTCGTATGACGTGCTAAAATTTAAAAAACAAAAATAAGATAGACCTAATATATTTAAAATATATAGGTATATGTATGCTTTATTACCTTTGAATTTTTAGCAAGAGGTAAAGGTCATATTTAAAGAGTGATATAAAATATATTTTGAACGTATTTTTAGAAATTATTATCTTAATTTTGTTTGTGGATTTGCCTGCGATCTCTTAGAAATTTCTAGAGAAAAGATAAACATAGGTTTGTTTACTAATAAAATAATATGTACTAATTTAATTAATTATGATGAAAATTGAACAGAATATTATTTGTGAAAGTGTGTCAATCAAACAGTTGAAGGGCTGTCAATAGAATGATAGAATAGAGGAATTTTGACACGGTCATGTACATTTAGCTAGGCTAAACGGCTTCTTCAGTGTAGGTTTGTACAGAACTAGCTTCAATCCTGGACCAGTAAGCTAGAGAGGAAGAGTGTCTCTAGGTTGAATTTTTTGCTGAACTGGCTTAAATAATTGGCCTCATGTATCCTAGTCGTAAACGCCAATAAATGTAGTCTAGTGGTCAGAACATCCGCTGGCATAGTGGGAACGTGGGTTCGATTACCAACTTATATTAGGGGTGTAGTGCGCGTGTTGATTTTTTTTTAAATGCCTAAAATAAGAGAAAACTTATATTTGTATTGCCTAAATCAATAAAGTATTTTTAAATTAATTTTTATATCTGTATTGCCGCAGTGTCCTGTGAGTCTGCGCATCACATCTTATTGCTCATTGTTCTTTAGTTCAGGAGATATGTATCAGACCTTACCGTTATCAACTATGTACTTGAACATTATAAATATGGATGCGGTAATATAAAAATTACGTATTTTTTCGATTTGTTTTATATACAGGGTGTCCCGTAAGTAGTGGTGTCAACGGTATTTTACAGATAGAGGGGTTTAATATCTAGAATATAATTTGGTGATTTTTTTTTATACCTTCTGGTTTAAAAGTTATGCCATTTTTTAAAAATTATCATATTTTCCCCCGTTTTATCACAAAATAATGTTATAAAAATTTGTTTACAATTATTTTCACTGATATTTTTATTTAAGTGGGTTGAGAAAACAGTGCTTTCTAATTAAAATATTATTTGTAACCAATTAATAACCACGATTAAATAAAAAATTAAAATCTAAACAAGATTTAATTTATCAAATTTTAAGCAAAATATTTAAACGAAGCTGGTGTAAAAAAATTGTATGTAAGGGTTACGGGACCATTATTTTAAAAATATCTACAATTCACACGGACTCTAAAAACGTATAATAATGTTCACTGTCATTTTAATTAAAGTAATTTTTCAAAGTTAAACAAGCAACAAAGTACTATTTGTCGAAGAAATTTCATTATTACCTTATGCGAATTCCAATAAAACCAATGTAAATAGATACGGATAAGAAAACAATTTATTAAAGTAAATGCTCAAAATGTCTCCCTCTAACTCTAATGCATAACCGATATCTTCTAATAAAGATTCTCCTGATATTTCCTAGGGCTCTTTGATTATTTTTAATTCTTTCGGGCACGATATTCAATTTTTGGCGTAGTTCATATTCATTATTATTACATGTCTCATAAACAGCTTCTTTAAAGTTAACAACAGCAGACTGATGATGGTTATTTGTCCAGTCTGCCGTCCCTAGTGTAGTACCACCACTTTCGAATGTGACACCCGTGAAGTGACTTTGTCGCGTTTCGGGAATAGTTTAAAAGTAGCGAGGTATAACGAGAGGAGTGTGCGTAAGATGGTACACGCTCGTCTCCTCAAGCCGGCATAGTGGAGGCGACTGCTACCGCACAGGTTTCTCTGTAGTAGCAGTTGTTTCCATTCATGGACCGCACTCTAGCTTTACATCAGGCGGAGTGTTGTCACATGCCGAGCTACAATAAAAAAAAAACACCATAATTTACTTAATAATCTTTGTTTTAATAGTAAGTAGTCCTGCATGTGATTACACTCTGCCTAATGTACTTAAGGTACATAATCTCTGAATGAAGTATGTGTGTAAACAGGCGTCAGTCTGCATACCCCTCTTTGAACATCCTTAAAGTCAAATTAAGGAACCGAAATGAAAATAAGGTTGGAACTACAAGCAGTTAGTATCTTACAGTAGATTAAGACGTGAAAAAGTGCAAATTTCCGACTGTAAGAATTCTTAAAATCCGTCCTGTTATCGGAATGCATTATTAAAAATCGACGCCCATTTGTTGTATTTATGTCGAAAAAACATTGTAATTAAAATGATAGTGATCATTATTATACGTTTTTAGAATCCGTGTGAATTGTAGATATTTTTAAAATAATGGTCCCGTAACCTTACATACAATTTTTTTACACCAGCTTCGTTTAAATATTTTGCTTAAAATTTGATAAATTAAATCTTGTTTAGATTTTAATTTTTTATTTAATCATGGTTATTAATTGGTTACAAATAACATTTTAATTAGAAAGCCCTGTGTTTTCTCAACCCACTTAAATAAAAATATCAGTGAAAATAATTGTAAACAATTTTTTATAACATTATTTTGTGATAAAACGGGGGAAAAAATGATATTTTTAAAAAAATGGCATAACTTTTAAACCAGAAGGCATAAAAAAAAATCACCAAATTATATTCTAGATATTGAACCCCTCTATCTGTAAAATACCGTTGATACCACTACTTACGGGACACCCTGTATATATTACCATCGATTTGATTATCAGTTTTAGTTTAAGAGAGTTAGAGAAAAACCGTCAAAATATTAACACTTTACTGTTTGCACGCGAAATCATGATGAATTAATGTACTATCATAAGCAAACACTGTTACAACTTTTTTTAAAAAGTACTATCGGCAAAACTGGCGCTGAAGCACTTTAGAAAATAATAGTCATAGTTATTTTACCTCTATAAAACCTTACTCTGGGGATGGAACGGGAATCTTACACGCATAATATTAACTAGCTGTTGGGTAAAAGCCGCGGGCGCAAGCGGCCCGCGGAGGCCCTTTTTGTCGTAAAACGTATTAGATCGAATAGATTTTAGGCAGTTTTGAAAATATTTAGCTCGCCATCTAAAAGCGTTTACGTTTCTGAACAAAATTGGTCTTTACACGGTGACGCTAACGTATCTACTTTTCGAGATATGGCGATTTTAAAAAATTAAAAAAAAAACAAAATTTAAAAAAAAATTAGTGCTGGTCATACTGAACAAAATTGGTCTTTACACGGTGACGCTAACGTATCTACTTTTCGAGATATGGCGATTTTAAAAAATTAAAAAAAATAAAATTAAAAAAAAGTAGTGCTGGTCATACTGAACAATATTGGTCTTTACACGGTGACGCTAACGTATGTACTTTTTGAGTAATAGCTATTTTAGAAAATTAAAAAAAAAAAAAGCAAATAGTGCTGGTCATACTGAACAATATTGATCTTTACACGGTGACGCTAACGTATCTACTTTTCGAGATATGAAGATTTTAAAAAATTAAAAAAAAAAACAAAAATTTAAAAAAAAAGTGCTTGTCATACTGAACAAAATTGGTCTTTACACGGTGACGCTAACGTATCAACTTTTCGAGATATGGCGATTTTAAAAAATTAAAAAAAAAACAAAAGTTTAAAAAAAATTAGTGCTGGTCATACTGAACAATATTGGTCTTTACACGGTGACGCTAACGTATCTACTTTTCGAGATATGGCGATTTTAAAAAATTAAAAAAAAAAACAAAAATTTTAAAAAAAAATAGTGCTGGTCATACTGAACAATATTGGTCTTTACACGGTGACGCTAACGTATCTACTTTTCGAGATATGAAGATTTTAAAAAATTAAAAAAAAAAACTAAAACAAAAATTTAAAAAAATAGTGCTGGTCACACTGAACAAAATTGTTCTTTACATGGTTACTCTGACGTATCTACTTCTTGAGATATTTAAAAGAAAGCCCGCCGCGCGGAGCAAATTCGATGTTCACGCGGCCGCGCTCACCGTCCGACTGACCGAGGTAAAGCCGTTTCGATCGTTCGTCCCGAAAATGCCTCGTCGCGGATGCTGTTAGGCCACGCCCACCGCCATGCTCCGTTTCATATTGGCGTACCGGCGGGAAAAGGATATAAATACGATCGAGGAAAAAACTTTTTTGAGCAATTTTGAAAAAAAAAGTTTCGTTTTCGAAATTAGAGGGCATTCCCTACAACGTTTGTTCCGGCACTTTTGCCTCATCTCTTTCCGTTTCCGAGATATCGCTACCACTTCCGATCCAGAATCGACTTCCGGTCAAAGTCGTATTTTTCTCGACGGTTTTGGGACGCCCTCTATACGACTCAAAAAACCGCTACCCTCCACTATACCGGCAAGTACTAAATAATTGATGTCAGTGAGTGAGTGAGTCAGTGAGTCAGTGGTATTGCAGCTATATATTAGTATAATAATTATAACCATAGCACAAAATACGTATACCGTGTCCAAAGCTTCTTGTATCGTATAACATGTGTTAGTGTCGTTTTCACCAGAAGGCCGGTTAAAGTAACTTTAACTATTACTTTTACGCTTACTTTAACCATTACATTATGGTTTACATTTACTCCACACGAGCTGCACCATCGTCGCGCTTGTCATTTTTGACGGTTACTTTAACCTTAACTGTAACATCTTGGCTAGTTAAAGTAATCGTCAAACCAATGTTACTAACGTCAAATGTATGAAAAGAAACCAAATATGTTTTTGCATTATTTTTTCGGGGTCAGCCAACTTTTAACGATAACAATATGAATTTAATCGATATTGCAACGCGTGTGGAGTAAATGTAAACGTTTAACGGTCTCTGTAAAAGTAATAGTTAAAGTTACTTTAACGGGGCTTCTGGTGCAATCGACCTTTAGTGGTCAGATGACCAGTAACGCTTGTCATTTTTTTAATATATACATAGGCAGGTACAATCGAATCATTAAATGTAGATCGTTACATGCAGTTAGACGATCGATTTTTTATTCTTAAACTTTATTTAAACTGTGACGTTGTCGTTTTTCTTTCGTTTAGGATGACACGTGTAAGCAAGTGTAATGACGTATTTTCTCTGTAAAAACGATTTGAGCCGATAATTTTCTTTGTGTATTTGTATTTTAATTGCGAAGTACTCAGCGCGAAATGTACTAGATATCGTTTTGCGACGTTGCCGGTGAGATTTCTGTCTATCCCGCCTCTCATTATCCCGGCCTATTTTTGGTCTGAGATATGTTTTCCTCTGATTCTTCTCGGTGGATAGTCGTGCTCTTAATTAAATGTTAGGTTAATTAATAAAAATTACGATGTTCGTGTAATAGTTATTCCGGAATCCGGAAGATGTGTTAGATAATTTTTCGTCGGTCGTCGGTTGTCTCGCGACTCAGTAGTCACACTAGCGTACTATTTCTGTCATAGAATGCTATTAATTCCGTCTATTTGTGCACGCGCAGTGTCATCCTATAGTCCAAAAGTCGAACGCTTTTGTATCTAATTTAATTTATACATATTGTAGCTCGGCACAGAATGCCGACACTCCGCCTGATGTAAAAATGTTAATACAGATAAATTTCTACAGGGAGCAGTCGCCTCCGCTATGCCGGTGAGGAGACGAAGGTGCACCATCCAGGTTGAGAGTACACACACCTCTCGTTATACCTGGATTCTTCCAAACTGTTTTTGAAACGCGGCAAGGCCGTTTCCCGGGTGTTACATTCAAAAGTGGTGGTAATATCACTTGCCCAAGGCGGCAGACTGGGCCAATAACCATCATCAGTCTGCCTACCACTCTTTAAAGCTTCTTTAGTATTTTCAACACGATTACAAAATACAAATAACCCTAAATTTTGTAAGTCGCCTAGCCCGTCCAGGCAGTACTTACTTACATCCACCTCCACCAGATATATATCTTCTGCATACTCAGTCATGTCTTTTATAGCTGTTCAGACCTGTGATCGAACTGGCAACCTAAGTCACTATTTAATTTATTAAAACAGATCTCGGCTCTTGGTGCATAGTGCGTATTGAGAGAGAGCGGTTGCTAAGCCGACCGGCCCACTTGGTGCACTAGATTTTATTTTTGGGATTTTGTCTAACACGTGTAGAATTACACCATGTCACTGTTTAATTCAAATGCATTGCCTGACATTAATTTTCAACTACAGAGTAAATGACGTTGATGAAATTCTACGTTAAAAGGCTGCTGGTAACGAAGACGCGATACTAATATCAGGTTGGTTATCAATAAAATTAACCACGTAGATTGTTTTAATAATAGCCTCTCATGTTTTTTTTATTGTAGCTCGGCATGTGACAACACTCCACCTGATATAAAGCTAGAGTGTGATCCATTAATGGAAACAACTGCTACTACAGAGAAACCTCAGGAGAGACGAGCATGTAAGACCGTCTTAGATTGACAGTGCACACTCATCTCGTTATACCTGGCTACTTTCAAAATATTTCCGAAACGCGACAAGGTCACTTAACGGGTGTTACATTCGAAAGTGGCGGTACTACCCCAGGACCGCAGACTGGACAAATAACCATCATCAGTCTGCATACCACTCTTTAATAATGCCTATAGGCACTGAGCGACCAAAGTACATATAACAAAGTTACATTGGTCAGAATTAGCGAGGTTTGAACACGGGTCTCATCGATCGTGAGTTCACGCGTTATTAATTTGTACTCGTATAAGGTAAAAAACTCGAGTAAAGACATTTTTATATGTATAATGTATATAGGTATAATTTACGCCTTTTTCCCACAGGGATAGGCAGAGACAACGGAACGCCACTTACCACGTTTTCGTTTTTGTTATTATAAACACAGGCTATAATTGACGAGTTTCTTATGGCTGTCTTCTCGTCGTATGCCTTTCCGAAGCCAAAAGTAGATTCTGACGATGAACAAGTCCATGCCTACGTTAATAAAGGATTTTCATTTCACGATCCTGACACAACACCCTCGCTTCCTTCACATCCACAATTCTCTTCATGCACGCAGGTAATGCAGTGAAATGTTATTTTGAATGTTATACGATTGCGGTAGTATCAGACGGCCACACATATACTTTCTATTAAAACAACAAGTAAGTTTGCCCCATCTTTATAGGTTTTCCTTATTGTCGTTGGCGCCGCCCGCCGCCCGCCTGACCCCGGAATTATAGGGTGACACACGCCTTCATTTTATTATTATAAATATAATAATTGAATAATAAAATTCTTCTCTTACAAACTGTTCTTAAGATAAGAATAATTCTAATAAAAATTAGGTTGCATTTTTTCTTGACGCGTGTAAAATTTTTTTCTTTACCTTAATAATTTAAATAAACACAAACTTGGTAAACAAAAATAACATTCTTGTATTGTCTTTGTCAGATGTCTTTAAACTTTAAGTGGAACATTACATTTTATAATTTAAAATATTTTATGTAATCATATTTGATAATTATAATTCATTTTTGATCAATTTGTGTAAATATGTAACTCACTTTTACTTAAAAAGTACAGTAGACCTTTTTCTTCACTTTATTGTAGAAAATATATTGTGTGCGAATCGACTACTAGAATTATGTTACTTTGTTAAGTGATCAACTCGCACTTTTCGGGCGAATTCAAATCGTGAAAATAATCCACAAACTCAAATTATTTTGTTATAAAACACGATTTCTTTACCTTTTTGTACTGATTCATTTTATATACAACTATTCGATTTTCGTCCATATTTTTTTACCACTTATTATTTACAACAGAAAATTAAACCTAATTAAAAATTAAAAACGTTAATATCCGAAAAAAAATATTACCACAAATAAAAATATATAACGGTTTCTTCATTGTGGCAACCCTAGTGACAGCAAACGTATCTCAGGCAAAGCACAAGATTAAAACTACCGCACCGTAACAGAACTATGATAGATTGATATAATTTGCACCATCTTGCCATTTATTGTGCAAGTTTTTATTAAAAACTAAATATAATATGTACTTTGTATAATATCGCTAATATTGTTCAGCCCGGCGAGAATTATCATATGAGATTTGATCCCATTTCACTTCATCTTTTTTGCACATATTTGCCCTATGATCAAACAGAACAAATATGTATGTTAAAATCGAAAACTTATATCGCCAGGTATGAAGATAGGTGTGTGTACCTGGATGGATTCGTCACCTTAAGCCGGCATCGTGGAAGCGACTGCTGCTTGCAGAAGTTTATGTGTGGCAACAGTTGTTTCTGTCATGGACCGCACTATAGCTTTACATCAAGCGGGGTGTCGTCATATGCCGAGATACAATAAAAAACATTGAATCAAAGTTTTATTATTCTGCGTTTGTATTTTCTTAGTTATTGGATAGTTAGTGGTTTGTAAAAGTATTTCCTGCCGCGTACGTCTAGCCTCTCGTCTAAATCTCTTTGCATTTATTTTGTGCAACAACTTTTGCATTTTATATTTATTAACATGTAAGTACTGTGGCCTGTAAGAGTGCCTGAAATTAATTAGGTGCAGCTCTCTGTTACGTATTACGCTAAAACAAAATGACCCGCGAGACCATTTGGGTTGGTCAGGCCTGGATTAAAGTAAAAGGATATGATTACTAAATAAATTATAAAGTTACTTTCTTATTGTTCGTTCTACATAGAGCTTATTTAGTAGGCGCGTGACGATTGCAGCGAATGTCAGTTGGAAGTAAGAGGTGTATCCGGAGATCGCCCACGTGGGGTACGCTTTGTACGAGTCCCGACAATTGTCGTTTGTACACAACACACGCCTAAAATATGTGCAAATTAGTTTAATAATAATGTCAGGAACTTGCCAATTAATGGCAGCCCATAATTGGAAGCAACTGCTACTACAGATAATTTTTACAGGCAGCAGTCGCTTCCGCTATTCCGGCTTCAGAAGATGAATGTGCACACTCCTCTCCGTTACACCTGGCTACTTCCAAACCGTTCCCGAAACTTGACACCGCACTTTACGGGTGTTACATTCGAAAGTGGTGGTACTACCCTAGGACGGCAGACTGGGTTAATAACCACCATCAGTCTGCCTACCACTCTAACTTTTAACATGACTGCAAAAGAATTAACGACCTATTTTTGGTCTTTTTTAAAGGTTTGAAGGAAGAATCATAGAAGGTCTTTTCTGTAAATTCGCGTGCACAGATTTCATCAAGCTAGCATGACGGAGACGACTGCTGCTTGTAGATACATAGTGCGATCACATGACGGATTACTATATAAATAATCTATTACTGACTGTCTCTATTTTTTGGCCAATAAATAAACTTTTATTTTAATAAAAAGTTGCATATGAATTAGTTGTATGTATTGTAATTAGAATATCGTCGTAGGTGTATTTGATATTGGCACAAATACAGCTTTTACCCACTTTCATTCACATATGACGTGTACCACCCGCTCATTTATCGAGTTACCTATATACACAAACCACGTATCCAATTATAATTATATCATTTTAATAAGTGATCAACTCGCACATAACGGGCGAATTCAACTCGTGCAAATCATTCACTAACCCAAATTATTTTGTTTATAATCCTTTGCTTACAGTATTTGAAAAACTCCTACATTCGGCGCGCTAGTTCTTGTTTCTACGTTAATGTATGGAAGTGAATGTTGAGTATGGTAGAAGCAAGAGAGTAGGATTAATGCTGTTGAAATGCCGTCATATTTTTTATTGTTTATGTAAAAAGCACTATATACGTGTATGTATATTCTAATAAATGAAAATTAAAGGTTTTTTCTTTTGTGTTACATAACATGCAAATAGTTCACGAGCAATTTGCATTTTGCATCGACTAGGGGAAATCCAAATATGCCGTTTCTTTGAAACGTTTACGTATTTTATCTATATTTATTTGCCTATATATTTATATGTGGGAAAATGTTTTTACTTTCGTAATAATAAAGTTTTATTAATATGTTATTAATTCTCATTTTTCTTTATATTGTTGTTTTTTAAAGTCGTACTTTTTTGTACCCTATATCGAAACTGTTTCAACTCAAAAATCTTTCAAAGCATATTTTGAGATATCGTCTTTTTTACATATACTATAATCAGCATTATGTAAAAACAGTATTTCAAAATGTGTTCTTGTAAATTATTTTTGTAGAAATTCTCTATATTACTCGTATTTATTTGATTTGCTCAAACAGACAATGGTCGATTCCTTACCACCGTCCATAGACAGAGCACACAGATTGATATGAAAACTTTATGAAATACGTTACTGTGTTACTCGATTATTAAATTAAAACCAAATCATATTTAAAATAAAAATAATAATAATACAAAATTAAAATCAAAATAAACCCAAAAGAATAATTAATAATTGAAATCTACACAATTATTTTCTTTGACAGTTTTTTTTTTGATCAAAATTGTCATTTAAATATGTATGTACGACATGCTCTTCGTATTTTTAGCTCTTTCTAATCATTGATACCTATATACAACTAGATGTGCAATAACGCTCCCAATGTGACGCTAGAGAAAAGATGACCACAGTCACCTTTAGGTTCTCTGTCAGTTAGTATTTGTCAAATCGTCAGATGTATGAAGTTTGCACCTCTAGTATATATCTCTATTTCTAATATTCTATCTCCACTGCCATCTCCCAATTATTAGCTGGTAGAAAATGCCAGTTTGCCATTTTTTTAAAAATTATAATTATTTGTGTAATGTTTGAATATCAGTTCTTGATTTATGGACGCAATATTTTCTTTTTTAGTTATAACAGTTGTGGTCTAGAGTCAGATATGTACATAAACGCTTATTTCTAAAATTACTTCTTTAATAAATACCCTTAATTATTTCGCTTTATTAATGTTGTTTATTGCCTAATTGGCTTTCATTATAAACATCAATTATAATCGTTATTTTTAGATATACCCAAAGGCTTTTAAGCTTTAAAATTTGTACCTAAATTTAAAAAAAAAACAAGAGTAGTAGGCAGCCTTTCAAGTTAACACTAGTGAAGCTAGTCGCGTTTTGGAATTAGTGCACATTCGTCTTATCGAGCCGGCATAGTGGAGGCCTCTCGTTTCCGTTCATGGACTGTACTCTTAGCTTAACAACAGACAGGCAGGCGACCACCCTCCACTATACATATGCGTATATAGGTAGGTGTAGTGTGGTAATATGCAAAATTCTTTATTGTTACGATTATTAATATTCAGTGCAAAAAACGGTGGATTTCATTATCGCAAAGAGATAAGGATAAAAATTCAACGAAAAGGGTCCCAAACCCTTATGGAAATTTCCAACCCTTCGTTTATAATTCGGGAGGGGGTTATTTTCATAATGATTTGGTATCTTTAAAAACGTTACACTCATTTGTGATGTCCGAAGGCTTCGGCGGAAATACATCCCATAACTTTTGCCAGACAGTGAATGAACTTTCCAAGGCTTCGTGAGCTTCTGTCTAGGTGTTGAATGGAGTTGTAACTTTTAGCAAGTTTTTTTTTTGGTCAGTAATGCGTTGGGTTGAGACTTATAATGACTTTTTTATATTTTATATGCGGTCCATTAATGGAAACAACTGCTATTACAGAGAAACCTGTGCGGGCAGCAGTCGCCTCCACTATGTCGGCTTGTAGAGACGAGCATGTACCATCTAGATTGACAGTGCACATTCCTCTCGTTATACCTGGCTATTTTTAAATTATTCCCGAAACGCGACAAGGTCACTTCACGGGTGTTGCATTCGAATGTGGTGGTACTACCCCGGGACGGCAGACTGGGCTAATAACCATCATCAGTCTGCCTAGCACTCTTAAAAAACGTAGTTACATTTTACTCAACACTAGTAAAATTAATTAAATTATATCTTCAAGTATCAAAATTAGTTAGGTTATATATAAAATCGAGTGCAAAGCTGTATCAATGTGTGCGTGAGCCCTATGTTAGTGTGTGTGATACTCAGAAACCCAAATTCGAACGTGTCAAAAATGATACTACGTCCTGCAAATAAAGATTGGCTGATAATGAACCAACCATCTGTTGTAATTTTTTTTTTGTAAATATTAACTAATATTGATTAACATAAAATAATATGGAAAGGATGGATGAAAGGAGATTAACTAAAAAGATCTATTGTGCGAAAGTGGATGGCAGTGTCGGAAGGGGGCGCCCTAGGAAGACCTTTCTCAGTCAGATCGGTCAACTGCTGAGATGAGGAGTACCCTCAACCGACGTGCATGCATGACGGGATGTGGTCGAAGTGAAAGTGGTATGTAGAGAGAGGAGTCGCCGGCGCTCCATAGTTTCGGCCTACCCCAGTAGAAACAAGGCGTGAGCTAAGTAAGTAAAATAATATAATATAAAAAATATTTAAGTTTATAATAGTCGATGGTGACTTGAGCCTTTGTTGTCATATGCTGAGCTATAATAAAAAAAAGCCGGCATAGCGGAGGCTACTGCTGCCTGGGGGCTCTTTCTGTGGACACAGTTGTCTTCGCTCATAAATCGCGTTCTGGATTAATATTATCATCTGGACTATAATAGGCTTTTTACTTTTTTTTTTAAATGCTTGTCTCTGCCTATCCCTGTGGGAAAATGGCGTGACAATTCTATTGTATTTTTATATTGGTCTAGGTCAGAATTTAGCGAGGTTTGAACACGGGTCTCTTAGATCGAAGGACAAATAAACGTTATTTTTTTTTTATTATTATTATTTTTTTATTTTATTATATTATCGTGAGGTACGTTCTTTACCGCTAGATCACAGCCGCTCATTAAATCTTTTTTTTTTGTTTTATATGTCATTATAACAATTTGCCAGTGTTAAAGTAAATATTTTTGCATCAAGTTAATAACATTGTGCATCACGAGTCATTCATTCATCACGCTAAACAGTCAGGTGAAGACTTAGTCAAGTCATAAATCGCTTCAGTAAAGTGGTTCAATCTTTACTAAAACTTCCTATAGAGTTTTGGAGGGCAAATGGAAACACAGGTTCTCTTCTTTTGAATTGTTTGCCCACACTCACGCACGTTCACGAACACTTAATGGTTAATAATCCACCATTATTACACATTAACACTCGAAGAAACACAAGTTTAGGAAAATAATTCAAAACAGACAACCTGACGTCTCAAGATGGCCGCCAAAACTCTCCTGTTTATTTTTTTCAATTTTAATTTATTAATTTAATTTATTTTTTTAAGGCGCGACAATCGATTAATATTATAATTATTTTTATATTAAAAATTATAATTAATAAAATATATACTTACATATAATCATAAACGTAGAATGCCCATTGGTCAAAGAGAAATGGGCCCACAATTTATCTCTTGTTCGTCGAAGATTTTTAGTTCATTTTATAGGAAAATAAATCTTTATTCCTTATTACCAATCAGTTTTAAGTTTTTCACCAAGATTATTGAGTAATTTTAGTAATTAGACTTTTACTGGTGTAATATATGTGGTTATTATTATTTTAAATGCTGTAAACATCGATGCTATCTATTTTTTATGTAATTAAACATTGTCTATTGATTGGTAAATTCTGTGTTGAAATAAATTAATGAAAAATGAGTTATTTTTAGAATTAGATATCAATCGAGTGGGCCCAAAAATGGGCATTGTCCTGTGCTAACCATATCGTAGTATAAGTACTAAGCCGCCATTTATGAATCGTTTCTTTATCATATACCGATTGTACACCAAAAAACCCGGCTAATTTGAAAACATTAAAAAAAAGGAATACTTAACATTTTCTTAATTTAACCCGCGTCGTTTGTTTTAATTTGTGTGTAAAGGAAAAAAATTACTACAACCGGCCAGTTGTTAATGATGCTACACACGAAGTCAAGATTCCATTATCGTTTATATTTGTATTATTAATTTACGTGCAGAGAAATTTCTGAATTGTTTGTAAGAACTTTTTATAAGATCACGAACGATGTCTTTGTGGATGCGCCTTCTAACAATGGGTATGTAAACAGTACTCGGTCTTCCTCGAAAAATATTTCTTATAATGTTCGTAACACTCGTCTCCTCAAAGCCGGCATAGCGGGGGTGACTGCTGCCTGTAGAAATTTGTGTCTAGTAGGAGTTATTTCCGTTCATAGACCGCACTCTAGCCTAAAATCAGGCGGAGTGTTGTCATATGCCGAGTTACTAAGCGATCCATGAGCAGCCGCAAATACTACCACAGAGAAATACCTGTAGGTAGCAGTCGCCTGCGCGGTCCAGTTTGAAAGGGCACACTCCTCTAGCTATACCCGGACCACGTGTACTTCTAAATTTATTCCAAAACGCGATTACTTGAGTGTTACATTTGAAAGTGTTGGTAGAATGGCAGACAGAGCTAAAGTAAAGGAGGATAAAAGCGCCGGGCTACACGCTCCGATTTACCTGCACAAGCAAGACCGCAGAACCGCAGACCGTTTGGAAAGACCGTACGTGTAGCCGAGCCCACTAATTCCCACTTCCTCAAGCAAAACCATGCAGTCCAATTCAACATGTTGACCATTGTTCAAATTTCATTGCTCCCGTCTTCTGACTTGCCGGTTGTGCGTGTGGATGGGCTGTTGGGGTTTTATCACACTAAATTCCTGATTAGTAGGTACTGAACTAAAATATTCGAAACAATTTACAAGTATTTCTAGAAACAATAAACTAAGGTACTGAGAATCGATTCATCAAATAGTAAAGGTCTAACAGCGAAAAGCTTCGATTACTTCTCAGTAAATCGATTTCACAATTTAGTATTCAACGTGTTATCCGTAAACACTGATCAATGGAGATGTTCACATGCATTTATTGGTTGTAAATAGATGTCTTAAATGACTTGCTATAAAAGTTCAACATATCCGACAAACTCTTCAAATAAAATGGTGTTGACTATACGAAATATGTATAATAATCATAAAGGTAGATTGTGAAAAACCAAAGAAATAATGTTGCAGAATTAACTATTAGTAGTAACCTACTCATAAAAAAAACGTCAAATACAGTTACACTCACCGACATTAAAAAATGCATTAGTGTTACTTTTAAAGCTAATAATTTAAATTTTTATAGTCCATTTTGCACGTTAATAGATAAAAATACGCGTAAAGCAAGTCCCTTATACGTATGTTAACAGATGTAAAAGAAAAATAAACATAAATTATTTTTTATCAGGGAGGCACAAGCGTGCAAGTTCGGAAACGAAAGTGTCACATTTCCAACAGTAATTGTCCTGAACTACACTATTGCACAGAATTAACAGAACAGAATTATTCACTACAAAATGTATTTTTTTATCTTTTAAAATGTGTCCAGAATTCACTTGATTCGTATATATTCACCTCGACGTCATGCTTAATAATTAATGAACACTACCCGTCTCTTTATTTTTGCGGCACCTTAGCACTTTAGTTTAGAGAAGTTTTGGGCTTTTTTTGTTACCTAGCCAGTTATGAAACGAGAACGCTAAACACATAGTAAATACTACTTATACAAAGTTACGAACAACGGCTATTTTTCTTTTAATTTTAACATGGAAATTTTAATTAAATTCTTGTCCCATTAATTTTGTTTCGTTGTGTAATTTCGGTTAGACTATTCGAATATGAGTAAATTTTGCCCTCTGTTGGTGAAAGTGCACTAACTGAAAACCTATAGGTACTAAACATAACCAACTAGGGATTCACGAGTAGGTAATAGAGGTGTTAATTGCTCGACTAATTTGCCGTGTATTTAGCGTATGTTAATGTGCTATATCTAGATATCTAGAACGGAATTTCTAATATCTATTATTACTATGCGAATTATTTAAGTCTTGTCAGAAGTTCCTCAATTATTTTGTTCTTTTTTTATAATACATACATATAATAGAGCGGCCGTGGTCTAGCGGTAGAGGACGGCTTCACGATCGATGAGACTCGTGTTCAAACCTCGCTAAATTCGGACCGTACTAGCTTAATACAGGCATTAATTTTTTTTTAATTAGTTAGCTGCCTTATGCACTATTTGTGGTGTTCAGCGAGCTTACTCTCGACCGCTTTGACACTGACCAATGGGAATTTTTTCTTGGGAACATGAATTGTAGCGTATATTAATGAAATATATGTCGATTTATTCCTCATATATTATAGTGGTAATGTCATAAAGATATATACTAGAAGTGCAAATTTTATACATCTGACATAAAATAAACCGTAGGTCGCTTCAGACTTGACGGCAACATCGTCAAAACGTTTAAAACGTCTTACGCTTTTTTTATATCCAAATGCTCCTCCAGTATGTATTTCTATAGGTAAAATGAATTATTATTTACAATCCATGTCCACATTGAGTTTATTAAATATTTTTAAAAATACGAGCAATAATCATTGCGTGCAGAAAAGGCGACATTCCTATGCAGGTAGCTACACTGCAATTTTATTTAAACGGAAATAGTAATTTTAACTAGGGCATAGATAACTTGGATTTACACCTTTTTCTATCTTTATTGACAAAGTTTCTTTAACATTAAATATTTATTTTTTTACTTCAAAATTTTTAGAACAATTTTTTTAAGGTGGGGAAATATTGCAGGGATTCCATAGCGTCTCGTGGAAGGCGCCAGTTATTTCGGACTCCCTTATTGTTAGCGATAATCGTACGCACATGTTAGCCTTCCACTGCGAGCGGAGCGGGCTCCGTAATGACTCCATCTACCAATAGAAGACAAAAAACCACTTGCCGTCAAACTCTAGTGGAAGGTTGGCAATACTCGTAGTTCAGGTGAACAGGATGTAATATTAAATAAATATCCTGTTATAAATTGTAATTTTTATTAAACAATCTAATCTATAAATAAAAATACAGGACATTATTAGATGACGCAAAAGCCTATATATAAAAATATCAATGGATTGTGTTTTCATTTTAAATCTTTAGAATGTACTTTGGAAATTGAAATATTTATTAGAGATATTTTTATATTGTATTTGTTTAGCATATTCGAATGATGAGATTATTGTGATTAAAATTAAGCATAACAATTACTTTGTACAGAGAGCATAGAGTAACGTTGCGGTTCCCACCTCAATAGGGTATGTATCCGGATATACAAATTATCGGGAATCCGGCGTGTATTTTTACCCGGATAACAGTTGTTATATTATAACAAACGTTAATATTTCATTATATCGAAATCTCCAAATGGGCTACCTACCCTCCTGTCCGAGACATCGATAATTAAAAAGATGTCCTAAATATCCGGATAGAGGGAAATATCTTGAATATCCGAATACTAAACTGAGCGGATAATTACATGCCTTACACCTTAGCAAGCTGGATGTGCCCGTCGATTTTTTAAAATATTTTTTTCATCATCTCTAAAATTTGGCAACCAGGACAAGACGCGTAAAAACGCCGGATTTTAGAGCCCAGGAGCCGGACATGGCAACAAGTTTTTTTTAAACATGTAAACATCAGTGTAATAAAAAATGGGGGGATGGTGAAGTGTAGTGAGTCGGTCGGTTGATCGCGGCGTGTGTCGCTGGCTGCCGAAGACTACATTTTTAAACCCGGACTACAAATGAAGACCCGCCCGGACGCTGCCCGGTTGCCTTCTAAACTAGGACAAATCCGGGGAAAGCCCTCGTCGCGTCTCCGAAATGCCAGTTTTAACGTTAAAGTAGTATCGTCCGGATTAACAATATCGTTTATATTATTTAATAAGTAAAATTCGTCTATAGATTCGACCCTCGATTCACCCACAAAGGTACGGGGCGGTCACGTCGAGACGACACGGCTGCGTCTGACAACGTTATTTACGATATCTAATATTTTTAAACTTATCTCAGATTGTATTTACCTAGGAAAGCCTATTTCAGTGCTCAATTGAATTTACGATTCATTTTTATTGTGTAACCCCCACCAGTTTCTAAGTGAAGTGACCTTGTTGCGTTTCGACAACAGTCGGTACGTAACCAGGTGTAGCGAGAGGACTGTGCACTGTCAATCTGCATGATCTTCATGTGCATACTCGTCTCCTCAGGTCGGCATAGCGGAGGCGACTGCTGCCCGTAAAGCTTTTTCTCTGTAGTAGCAGTTATTTCCCTTCACGGACCGCACTCTAGCTTTACATCAGGCTAAGTGTTAGCATATGCCGAGCTACAATGAAATAAAAAAAAACCCTGATAGTTTGATCTATTTACAAACATCAGTCGCTTTCACCATACCAGCTTGAGGAGACTAATATGCACCATCCATTGGCGGCTCTTGTACCTGGCTACTTCCAAACTGACTGATGCGACTAGCGGTATTACCCCAGGACCAGTACCACGGAGTTTAGCGATCGTCATCCGCGCGCGTACTGGTTCTAATCTCAATTCAGCGCAGGCTGTTGGGCGTGTTGTTTTCTTCTATTCGTTTCAAATCAGTACAAAAAAGATCTCCAGTCATATTTTGATTTAAAATATTTCAATAAAGAAAGCTACAATATTTTTTTTCGTGTTGGAGGGTTGGTTTCGCATCCCCTCCTCGCACAATAGGGAAGAAACTTTTTGGCGAGCAGACTGCATCATTCACCGTTATTGCTTCTTTGATTCTCTAAATAAAACAGACACTTTATAATATAAAAGTTGCATTGAAAAGTATTATTTTAGAAAAATAACTAAAATATAATATCTTTTTTGTCGGCCATCGTTTTTGTGTCGATTACGAAACGAATATTTTAATTGTAACTGTATGTGTAAAGCGGCCGAGACGCGTGAACTCATGATCGTTGCGATCCGTGTTCGAACCTCACTAAAGACCAGTACCAATGTAACTTTGTTATAAAGAGTGGTAGGCAGACTGATGATGGTTATTTGTCCAGTCTGCCGTCCTGGAGTAGTACCACCATTTTCGAATGTAACACCCGTGAAGTGAATCGCGTTTCGGGAATAGTTTAAAAGTAGCCAGGTATAACGAGAGCAGTGTGCACTGTCAATCTAGATAGTACATTCTCAACTCAAGCCGACATAGTGGAGGCGACTGCTGCCCGCACAGGTTTCTCTGTAGTAGCAGTTGTTTCCATTCATGGACCGCACTCTAGCTTTACATCAGGCGGAGTGTTGTCACATGCCGAGCTACAATTAAAAAAAAAGAATACCGGATATCCGTTTCATCTTTAGTTATAACCCACAGCTGATAGACGGCCTAGCGCGGTTCCCTTAACGATGTTATTATGACAATGCAGTTTGTATTTATTTGAACATCTTTAAAAAGCTAGTGGAGTTTTTGGCGGCCATCTTGATATATTAGGTTATCTGTTTTAAATTATTTTCCTAAACTTGTGTTTCTTCGAGTGTTAATGTGTAATAATGGTGGATTATTAACCATTAAGTGTCCGTGAACGTGTGAGAGAACCTGTGTTTCCATTTTCACTCCAAAACTCTGTAGGAAGTTTCAGTAAAGATTCTACCACTTTACTGGAGCAATTTTTGACTTCACTGTGACTGGACCTGACTCTTTAGTGTGATGAATGAATGACTCGTAATGCACAATATTAACTTGATGCAAAAATATTTACTTTGACTCTGGCAAATTGTTATAATCAATATAGAATGTTCTAGAAAGTTCTACAAATTTCTGGATTGATCTAGAAAGTTCCAAAATGAGCGCAACCGTTAAAATCGATATGGAATGTTCTAGAATGATCTACAAACATTAAAAATGTGTATAGCTGCTAAAATCGATATAGAATGTTCTAGAAATTTCTACAAATTTCTGTTTACACATTTACTAGAATATTTCTTATTTTCAATTCGTTAATTAGTTAATTAATTTGATTTGATTAACTCTATAAACACCGTATGTTTAATGGTCAAATAAGTCTCTCAATATCTAAGATAGAAATCTACAATATCTACGTTAAAAACGGATCCTTAAATATTTTTTATACCATTAAACATGCGATGTATTTTAACCGAGCAACGCCGGGTTTCGTCGCTAGTGCCATATAAAACAAAAGAAATAAAATAAAAGCTAGTGTTAATGCCCGCGGTCCATTTTACACCCTGTGAACATTATATCCCTGGAGAGCGTCATGTGAGGCCTATTAACATTATGCGAGAACGGAAGGATACCACTGTTATGGTAGTACTGACGGAGTATTACATCCTGTGGTAACTTTTGCGAGGCATATCTTACAGCTGATCTCATGACGGTTTTTTTATTTGTTACTATTAACAAGTTGTTAATATACTCGACAGAACGGAAGAGCGGTCCAAGGCTCCTATCCTCCATTTGTGGGCGATAACTAAGCAAATATGCTGAAACACGACAGTTCCTCCGCGCAAACAAGTCACTACGTGTCCGCCGCGTCGTGCGTTTTCAGAGCTTTCAAAGCGTAACGACACTTTTGTTTCATATTCAGTTAGTGCTTGTACTCATGACCGCGTGTTCATAAGGTTCCTAGTTAGTTTCCGTAATCGTTCAAATTAGAGTCCGTATTCATGACCGGTCCGACATACTTTTTTGTTATTGTAGCTCGGCGTGTGATAACACTCCGCCTGATGTAACGCTAGAGTGCAGTCCATGAGTGGAAACAACTGCTGCTACAGAGAAATTTCTACGGACAGTAGTCGCCTCCACTATGCCGGCTTGAGGAGACGAGCATGTACCATTCAGACTCCTCTCGTTATACCTGGCTACTTTCAAACTATTCCTGAGAGAATTAAGGTCACTTCACGGATGTTACATTCGAAAGTGGTGCTACTTGATATTATATAGTACTTGATGTTCCAATTATCGATAAAGAACTTAAAATACGATTATTTTTAGAAACATTGTATACATAAAGTCTATTGCTTTAATACCGACCTGTTTACTTGTTCTATCGGTGTTTGGAAGAACAGAACTCGTGCCAAGTATAACAAGACCAAAGAAAGCAAGAGGGCTCCAGAAAATAAATTAAATGGTGCATATTCGCCTCCTCAAGCCAGCATAGCGGTGGCGACTTCTGCCTGTAGAAATTTATCTCTAGCAGCAGTTGTTTTTGTTCATGGACTGCACTCAAGCTTTACATCAGGCAGTGTTGTCATATGCTGAGGTACAATTTAAAAAAACTCAGAATTCGTATCAAGTCATTGAGATATTCTGAATAAAAGACAAGAAACTAATAACGGCTAATACAATGTACGGAATTGCAGTCATAATGTAAAATAAAATAAAAAGCACTTAACAAGAGTCGACATTTGCAGCTCATTTCATTATCTCAACGAATTTTGGAGAATAAAAAACCTCTTCTGCCGCCATTTACGACATTACTGTTACTGGCTTACTGCCAACAATGCACAAGGAATCATATCTAATATATAACTGCAACGAGACGTGTTAAACCCCGGTTCATAACACTTAAACTTAAACCCAGTAAAAGTGAAGTTTTTTAATGTTTCAATAAGGAAATTGAAACGCGGTTTAATGAGTACTGCATTCTCGTAGATGGATAGAAAGGCAGTTAAGGCTCGAGTTTTCGCGAATTGAAAACACTATCACGACCTCTCAGAACTAAATAATGGCGAGTCATCGACTCGAAAGTCTTGTTTCGTCGCTTCCCGCGCAAAATGCTTACTCGCATATAAATAGAGCGGGAAATATTTCATATGTAACAGATTTTGTTTTCATTAGAATTGATAATACGTTATAGTATACATATCGTGTTACATGTCGTGTCATAGTAAAAAAATCTGAATCATTTATTTACATTAAATAGACCATATTTACCCATCCAAATTATATATAGTATATATAATATAGCATGCACTTATATAGCATGCAAAATTGAGACGCGTGAACTCACGATCGATGAGACCCGTGTTCGAACCTCGCTAATTCTGACCGGTACCAAGGTAACTTTGTTATATGTACTTTGGTCGCTCAGTGCCTATAGGCACTATTTAAGAGTTGTAGGCAGGCTGATAATGGTTATTTGTCCAGTCTCCCGTCCTAGGGTAGTACCACCACTTTCGAATGTAACACCCGTAAAGTGACCTTTTCACGTTTCGGGAATAGTTTGAAAGTAGCCAGGTATAACGAGAGGAGTGTGCACTGTCAATATACAGGGTGTCCCGTAAGTAGTGGTGTCAACGATATTTTACAGATAGAGGGGTTCAATATCTAGAATATAATTTGGTGATTTTTTTTTATACCTTCTGGTTTAAAAGTTATGACATTTTTAAAGAATAAGCATTTTTTCCTCCGTTTTATTACAAAATAATGTTATAAAAAATTGTTTACAATTATTTTCACTCATATTTTTATTTAAGTGGGTTGAGAAAACACAGGGCTTTCTAATTAAAATATTATTTGTAACCAATTAATAACCATGATTAAATAAAAAATTAAAATCTAAACAAGATTTAATTTATCAAATTTTAAGCAAAATATTTGAACGAAGCTGGTGTAAAAAAATTGTATGTAAGGTTACGGGACCATTATTTTAAAAATATCTACAATTCACACGGATTCTAAAAACGTATAATAATGATCACTATCATTTTAATTACAATGTTTTTTCGACACTAATACAACAAATGGGCGTCGATTTTTAATAATGCATTCCGATAATAGGACGAATTTTAAGAATTCTTACAGCCGGAAATTTGCACTTTTTCACGTCTTAACCTACTGTAAGATACTAACTGCTTGTAGTTCCAATGTTATTTTCATTTCGGTTCCTTAATTTGACTTTAGGGATTTTCAAAGAGGGGTAGGCAGACTGACGCCTGTTTCCACTCATACTTCATTCAGAGATTACGTACCTTAAGTACGTTAGGCAGAGTGTAATCACATGCCGGACTACTATTAAAACAAAGATTATTAAGTAAATTATGGTGTTATTTTTTTATTGTAGCTCGGCATGTGACAACACTCCGCCTGATGTAAAGCTAGAGTGCGGTCCATGAATGGAAACAACTGCTACTACAGAGAAACATGTGCGGGTAGCAGTCGCCTCCACTATGCCGGCTCGAGGAGACGAGCATGTACCATCTTAGATTGACAGCGCACACTCCTCTCGTTATACCTGGATACTTTTAAACTATTTCCGAAACGCGACAAAGTCACTTCACGGGTGTTACATTCGAAAGTTGTGGCACTACCCCAGGACGGCAGACTGGACAAATAACCATCATCAGTCTGCTGTTGTTAACTTTAAAGAAGCTGTTTATGAGACATGTAATAATAACGAATATGAACTACGCCAAAAATTGAATATCGTGTCCGAAGGAATTAAAAATAATCAAAGACCCCTAGGAAATATCAGGAGAATCTTTATTAGAAGATGTCGGTTATGCATTATAGTTAGAGGGAGACATTTTGAGCATTTACTTTAATAAATTGTTTTCATATCTGTATCTATTTACATTGGTTTTATTGGAATTCGCACAAGGTAATAATGAAATTTCTTCGACAAATAGTACTTTTTTGCTTGTTTAACTTTGAAAAATTACTTTAATTAAAATGACAGTGAACATTATTATACGTTTTTAGAGTACGTGTGAATTGTAGATATTTTTAAAATAATGGTCCCGTAACCTTACATACAATTTTTTTACACCAGCTTCATTCAAATATTTTGCTTAATATTTGATAAATTAAATCTTGTTTAGATTTTAATTTTTTATTTAATCATGGTTATTAATTGGTTACAAATAATATTTTAATTAGAAAGCCCTGTGTTTTCTCAACCCACTTAAATAAAAATATCAGTGAAAATAATTGTAAACAAATTTTTATAACAATTTTTTGTAATAAAATGGGGAAAAAAATGATAATTCTTTAAAAATGTCATAACTTTTAAACTAGAAGGTATAAAAAAAAATCACCAAATTATATTCTAGATATTGAACCCCTCTATCTGTAAAATACCGTTGACACCACTACTTACGGGACACCCTGTATATGGTTCAGGCTCGTCTCCTCGAGTTGGCATAGTGGAGACGACTGCTGCCTGTAGAGATTTCTCTGGGGTAGCAGTTGTTTACATTCATGGACCGCGCTCTAGCTTTACATCAGGCTGAATGTTGTCACATGCCGAGCTACAATAAAAAATAATAAAAAACCTTATGTAATTTTTTCAGCCAACAAATAATTACATTGTTAAACACCAAAAAAAAAAATGCACGACGAATTGATAACCTCCTCCTTTTGAAGTCGGTTAAAAAGATCATCAACGTCAATTCCGTTTATTGAATTAAAAAACTGCAGTCTTTTTGCATGCAGAATATTAATGGTCGTAGTAAACCCGCACCTTTCTGCGAAATTCTAAGTTTTCCTCCTCGATGGAATGCGGGCAAACGGCGCGACGCGGCGCAGAGACTTATAATAACCTAAAATATATTTTATATAATTTGACAATTTGAATTTAGGCATAGGTAGATATCTACCTATACAGAAACCTAAAAATGCACTTTTGACTTGACTTTTCACTCGCGATATGTAAAGCAGGCCCTCGATGCTTTCTAGAAACTCCAGTCTATTTTAGTTGTTGAAATATTACGTTTTTTATGTATAATCTTAAAATTAATCTCACGCGGTATTAGAGACTGTGATATTGCTATAACAACTATTTTTTTCGATAAGATATGAGCGGCCGTAGTCTAGCGGTAAGACGCGTGAACTCACGATCGATGAGACCCGTGTTCGAACCTCGCTAAAAAGACCGGTACCAATGTAAATTTGTTATATGTACTTTGGTCGCTCAGTGCCTATAGGCACTATTAAAGAGTGGTAGGCAGACTGATGATGGTTATTTGTCCAGTCTGTCGTCCTGGGGCAGTACCACCACTTTCGAATGTAACACCCGTGAAGTGACCTTGTCGCGTTTCAGGAATAGTTTGAAAGTAGCCAGGTATAAGAGAGGAGTGTGCACTGTCAATCTAGACGGTAAATGCTCGTCTCCTCAAGCCGGCATAGTGGAGGCGACTGCAGCCCGTAGAGATTTCTCTGTGGTAGCAGTCGTTTCCATTCATGGACCTTTACAGCTTTACATCAGGCAGAGTGTTGTCACATGTGGAGCTACAATAAAAAAAAAGAAGAGTTTTTATGGTGTGCATTGTCAACCCTGATGGTACACATCCGTCTCCTCTAGACCGACTAGCTTAACATCAGCATTAGTTTGGTACAGCTAAAAACATCATCGAGGAAAAACATATATTGTGGTGGGACAAAAGGAAAGATTTGTTTAAATTAACTCAGAGGTAGGTTTGTGGTGTAGTCTACCCGGAACACTCATCTGCACTTGGTATTCGCGCTCCTTAATCACTGTAGGGTCGTCTGCAATCTCATCTAAGCCAGAAAGATGTCTCCGTACTGAGATTCTCGAGGGTTTCTTTCAAGCGAGGGTATTTTTAAGATAAACGTAAGAGCAATAAAACTTTTTTTTACACTCCGCCTGATGTAAAGCCATGAATGAAAACAACTGCTACTACAGAGAGAAACCTGTGCGAGCAGCAATCGCCTCCACTATGCCGGCTTGAGGAGACGAGCATGTACCATCTATATTGACAGTGTACACTCCTCTCGTTTGCATTTGCATCTTTTATATTATTTAGTCGTGTCATTGTAGACACTTTTTTAAACATAGTTGCTCTTACGCCCAGAATTTTGCGAGATTTGAACATGGGTATTTCAATTCTCGTCTTCGTTCGCTAGACCATGACACTATATTGTACTAGCTAACAGTGCCCGTCCTGCCCGGATTTATTGTTTGAGGATTTTTTTTGTTCTTTAATTTTTTTGTTTTTACTTCAGCCATATGATGACTTTCCTTTACAACTTTTGTAGCGGGACTAGTCCCGTTTCCGCGGTTATTACGATCGCTTCCGGTCCATAAAAAATTTGCAAAGTTCTCTCTTAGTGCACTTCTACATTTAGCTCCCTTAAAATTTCAAGAGTTTTGGTTGTACGTTGATTATGAATCAGTTAGTCAAGACTTCTTCTTTTAAAATTAATATAGATTCAAATTCAAAATCTCACAAAGGTGATTTCCCAGCATTTTATTACATAAGTACATTGTACTCAAGTACTTCCTATAACATGGGATCCTTCAAGCGCAGCGTGAAGAGGCATCTCATCAAGCCGGCATAGCGGACGCGACTGCTATCTTAAGATTCCTTTCTCTGACAGCAGTCGCCTCCGTTCATGGATCGCACTCTAGCTTAACATCAGACGGAGTGTGGTCATATGACGTGCTAAAACGTGGGAAAATACATTATATTGCATATAATAAAAATCATAGTTAACAGTTTAATAAAATTGCTTAATACTGAATAATGTGTTGATACCTGTCACTGGTATTTGGGACAGCTCAAATGCTTATTAAGTAAATATCTATCAAATTATTTGATTGATTGACTATTTAAGTAGAAAATCGAAAACATGATTAAGGGCGTTGACTTTAAAGCTGAGGCTTCATCAATTTGACGACGCGATTTGCGATCTCCTAACATGTCGATCTCAATATTTTTGTTCGAAAACGCTGTACGATATAAACATTACAACAAAAAGGAGAATGCCCATTCGCCTAAGAAAAATGGGCCCACAATTTTTTTCTCGAGTTTGTCGATAATTTTTAGTTAATTTTGTAGAAAAATAAATCTTTCTTATTACCAATCAGTTTTAATTTTTATTGAGTAATTAGATGTTTTTTGATGCAATATTTGAGGTTATTATTATTTTAAATGCCTTAATAATTGATTATATCTTTGTTTTTTATGTAATTTAACATTGTCAATTGATTGGTAATCGATGTGTTAATATTATTGAAATGAATCAATAAAAAAAAGAGATATTATTTTAGAATATTGTTTTGTTACCAAACTATTAGGTGTCAAGTGGGCCCAAAATGTGTATTATCCTTTACAGGCCTCAAATTACTGTTTGTTAGTTAGACCAACTAAACGTCACTACATTTTCGCGTGTTAACGTAATCGTGCCAATTTTATTAAATTTCGCTCTCTTAGTCGCATCGCTCATCGCTCTATAATGTAGCATCGGCTTTATTGATGTTTTTTTATTATTAATGCCTGTATTAGGTTTGTATCACAGGCACTGGGCGACCAAAGTACACAGTAACATAGTTACATTGGTCAGAATTTAATGAAGTTTGAACACGGATCTCATCGATCGTGAGTTCGAGTCCGACCGCTAGACCACAGCTTTCCTGTATTTAGCAACATTGTTATAAATTGGTAGTTAATATATTAAATTATTTTACAATTTACTTCGTAATCAACCTTACATAAGCTATAATAAGAATAACAAACAATTTATAGACAAGCACTACACTACCACAAAAGATTATCGCGCTTTTGTATATGCTCTGCGACAGGGAGCACTACGTCCCCCACATTTTTAAAGTTACCTGCTTGATTAATGTACGCTCAAGTCTTTCGTCTGATATTAAGCTGTGTGCTATCACAAATAAATGTCTGCAAGTAGGCAGCGAGAGAGACCTTTGCAGGTCAAAGATAAAGGGCATGCTGGAGTGCGAGGAGAAATGGAATAGTGAGTCAGTTATATTACAGAGACATTGAAGGAGAAGCGATAAAGTGAGCGATAGAAAAGCTGCTTGCATCTTTTTTTTTTCGAGTTTTTTTCGATGTATTTATTACCTGTCCTAGCGCGGAGGTCAAGGGTAGTTTATTTTAGTGGGTAATATTCCCACACTACTACTTTCTGAAAATGTCCTCCTCTAAAAAGTTGCTTTCGCTATGCCGGTCACATGTTTTGTGTCCACTGTAACTAGGTAACTTCACCGGTGTTAAACTTGGGTTAATAACTATTACCAGTCTTTACCATTATCAGCCTACCATTCTTTTCAGCCATATCACATTCAAAGACAAACAAAACGTAAAAGTTTTTTTTAATAGAAACATAGTTTAAGTTTATTTTATGCTACAATGTTCTGAAACGGTTTAGTATTAACTGCTCGGTACAAGTTAAACAAACAACATAATCATGCCAAACTGCACCATTCTTCAAATATTCACGGCTCAATTACCTCTTGAATGACAAACGACATTTGTGATGCATTTTCTGTATTATGCAACACTGTACCGGCGTACTTCGAGGTCACTATGTAAACAGAAGCGATATTCTTATAAACGAAATCGAATTTCATCCGAAATAGATTTGTTTTTTTTTTTCGTATCGTATCCTCATATTATAAAATTATTATTATTAATACAATCTTTTTATTCACTATTATTACCGTAACGGTTTTTGTGTTTTCGACGAACTGTAGATAGAAAACATGATAACAAACAAAAAATCAACATTAAATTGTTTTTGTGTAATTAAAAATAGTCACTAAGTTCGTAATTTAATATTTTATATTAATTACATTTGGTGGTAAAGTATTGTGTGTTTACAAATATAAATAGATAGAAATACTGTTTCTAGCATTAAAAGTTCTTTTCAAAATCGTTATCGAATGAAACAAGAATATTACGACAAATTTTATAGTACAGCTAATAACAATAATTTGATGAGTCATTCATTCATAATGCACGCGAATAGTGCATTTGATTTTATCATCTATTCAACTGAAATTATGCAATGTGATTTCATACAAATATCGGTGTCGGAGAGAGCCCTTGACCTATTGATTCGTAGTTATTAGAACTTTACATGGAAATATAAAGCCGTCCTAAGGTGGTATCACCTCTTTCAAGTATAACTTTTTTCTTCCTTTTCTTTCGAATGTCGAATGTTGAGACTGCGGGGTGAAACCACTAACCACACTTGACTATTAAAATAATTCAAATAATAACAATTATGTATTAATGTAGTGTTCACACTTTTGAGTTGCAGCCCAGTTTTACTGATCAGATTGTAAAATATATGTATGTGACTTTTTTCGGCTGCAACTTGTAGTGAGCATCCAATTAAATAAAAAAATAAATAAATGAATGTAACACCCGTGAAGCGACCTAGTCGTGTTTCGAGATTAAGGTATGTGCCCTGTCTATGGATGATGCCAGCATAACAGAGGTGATATTTCTCTGTGGTAGCAGTTATTTGTTACCACCACTTATGCCTACTACAATAATACAATTGTCACGCCTTTTTCCCACAGGGATAGGCACTTACCATGATCCTGACACAACACCCTTGCTTCCTTCACATCCACAATTCTCTTCATGCACGCCTGACGGTTATGGGCACTAGGCAGCCTGCTACAAACATATAAAAACCAAATTACGCTAATTATATTATTTTAAATAATTTTTCCTTTTTTCTTCTAAAAAATAACAATAATATCTATTTAGAGATTATTCAGATTTTAAAAAAATTAAGTACTAAAAGAGATTTTCATTATCACATCCTCTGCCCGCGGCGATTTTGTGAATTGTGTTTATTATTATACAACAAAGTTTATTTTTTAAAGCAAATATTAATCATTTAATTATTTAACGACGTCACATACATTTGTTTCAAGTATTATATATTTTATTTTAGTAATGGAGTATATTTTTTTATTAAAAAGTTTTTTTTTAATGTAGCTTATATGACAACATTCCGCTTGTGGATGTCCCTTCCGACCTATTTATTCACTCAGGAATTCCGTGCTTTGTTCTTCGGTCTCTAAAATTCATTGCCTAACAATTTACATGCTACAAATTATAGCTCTGACGGCGTATATTGTCATGATATCGCACAGAAGCCGTCTCCTCTATGCCGGTTTGTTTTATCAATTGTACACGCAGCGAGCCTAAGCGTTCATGTTCTGTCCTACGCTAGAGATGAAAAGAACCGCTTGCTTGCCATAGCTTTCCATCGTTAAGAAGAGCATCGTTGTAGGTCTTCATAATTACGAACATTTGTTTAAAAGTTAAAAACGTTTAGTTATTAGACAACTATGGTGAAATCCTTTACTTCTTTGTTTATGAATAATTGTTAGTATTTGTTAAAAGTTATTCAAAATGGCCGCAAAGTTACCGTTGAATATGAAATGTCTATGGCTAGACTGTTAACAAAGGCTGGTGTCTATTACGAGTAAATTGTTAGTTTGTTTTTATAATTAATTTCGTCTGTCTTTAAAACAAATGTTTTGTTTATTGTCTACATTAAAAGAATTATTATTATTTTTAAATGCCTGCATACAAAGCATACATTGGTACCGGTCAGAATATAACGAGGTTCGAACACGGGTCTCATCGATCATGACGTCCGTCCTCCACCGCTCAACCACGGCCTCTCTAAAATTTAGAAGAAACTACGAGTGGCCGCAGACCTTCCGAAACGTTGGACTAAATTAATCAATTTAAAAGCGATCCAAATGTTGATCATTCAGGTTGACTGGGCACACTTCTAACGAGTATCGGGCCTATTTTCCTGTTTCCCGTCTTGGCTACATATTCCTTTATACACACCCTCTCATATTCATTTAACACACATTTATTTTGTAATTACACATTGTAAATATTGTTAAACTCTTTTCGGAAGTGCGTTCGTAATACAGGTCAATCTTAGCACATGTGTCAGGAACCGTACTTTATTCTTTTGTATGTTTTTTTAAGACAAATAAACGTTATTTTATTTATTTACTTAATGATATAATCATCTATAATACAATACACAATACAATACAATCGTGACGCCTTTTTCCCACAGGGATAGGCAGAGACAACGGAACGCCACTTACCACGATCCTGGCACAACACCCTCGCTTACTTCACATCCACAATTCTCTTCATGCACGCCCGACGGTAATGGGCACTAGGCAGCCCAGCTTTTATGAAAATGTCTCCTATTTGATCGGAAAACACCCTTCTGGGTCTGCCTTACTACTTATTATAAGAAGAATGTTTTTTTTATTTTTTTTTATTTTAGCACGTCATATGACCATACTCTGCCTGATGTTAAGCCAGAGTGCGATCCATGAACGGAGGCGACTGCTGTTAGAGCAGGGGATTGCAGACGGCAGTCGCGCCCGCTATGCCGGATTGATGAGATGCCTCTTTACACTGCGCTTAAAGGGTCCGATGTTATAGGAAGGTGGAAAGACGTGGCTGGGAAGGTCGTTCCACAATTTAATGGTGTGTTTGTGTGTTATAAAAGGTTAATAATTATCACTTCTGTTAATTAAGAGTGAAAGTGTAATGTCGAAAATAGATTTTTTACAATTCTCACACATATCTACGCAAATGTGGGAATGCAATTATGCATATTAGTCATGTTTTTTCCTATTCGAATGTTTCTTATGTAAGTCTATATACAGTCCACGACTCCAGAAGTCTAGGACTTGGTTTAAAGTTTCGTTAAATGAAGTTTATGAACTTATACTTGATCGAAATCGAAAATCGAAGAACTGAAACAACTGCCAGCTATTACAGAGAATGCAGGCAGCCATCTCCTCCGCCATGCCGGCTTTAGGAGACGAATGACTACACACTCCTTTTGCTTCCAAACTGTTCTTGAAACGAGACTAGCCCAGTCTGCCGTCCTGGGGTAGTACCACCACTTCAAGTGTAACAGCCATTTTAGAAATAGCTTAAAAGTGTGAGATTTCTACGTTGTAAAATTGTTTCCATGCATGGACCGCACTCTTGCCTGCACATCAGGTGGAGTGTTGTCGTATGCCGATTATGCGAGTAATGTCAAAAGAAATTATTAATTTTTTTCAATATTTTCTATGATATATTGATTGTATTGTAACAGCGCCGAATGGATTTTTTTGGTTTTTTTTTTTTCAATAAATAAATAATTTATTGTATGATTGAATTTCCTGTTTCTCGTGGGATTATTAGCGTATTTTATCTCAAGGTAAAAGGTCCATATTATTTGGGAAGTAGGCAATCGTAGGAAGTACTAATTGTGATATTGAACCGCAGCCATCCTGTATCGATAGTTACAATAAAAATTAATACATATGTGGGTATTTTTGCATATGACAACACTCCGCCTGATGTAAAGCTAGAGTGCGGTCCATGAACGGAAACAACTGCTACTACAGATAAATTTCTACACACACAATCTTGAAGTGACGAATGTGCACCGTCCAGATTGACAGTGCACACTCCTCTCGTGATACCTGGCTACTTACAAATTGATCGCGAAATGCGACAAGACTTTACGGGGTTACAATCGAAAGTGGTGGTATTACCACAGGACGGCAGACTGGGTTATTAAACCATTATTAGTCTGCCTACCACTCTTTAATACGCCAAAGTACATATGACATAGTTATACCGGTCGGAATTTAGCACGATTTAAACACGGGTCTCATCTATCATGAGTTCACGCGTCCTACCGCTAGACCACAGCCGCTGATTAGGTAAAAGCGTATTTAAATTTTAATTCGTCGTGTAATTGTTATAACAGCATACAGTCAATAACATAAAAAAAAACGTAAGCAATAAGAAATTGACGCAAATCGATTTTTATGTTCGATATTTTTTTAATTGTAGCTCGGCATGTGACAGCACTCCGCCTGATGTAAAGCTAGAGTGCGGTCCATGAATGGAAACAACTGCTACTACAGAGTAACCTATGCGAGCAGCAGTCGCCTCCACTATGCCGGCTTGAGGAGACGAGCATGTACCATCTAGATTGACAGTGCACACTCCTCTCGCTATACCTTTTAAACTATTCCCGAAACGCGACAGGACGGCAGACAGGACAAATAACCATCTTTAATAGTGCCACTGAGCGACCAAAGTACATATAACAAAGTTACATTGGTACCGGTCAGAATTAGCGAGGTTCGAACACGGGTCTCATCGATTGTGAGTTCACGCGCCTTACCTCTAGGCCACGGCCGCTCTTAAAATGGCAATAAAAAGTCCTATTACAATAATGCTATAGGTTTAGACCTTTTCTTTATTTGTAGTGGTCGATTTAAAAGTGCTAGTTATTAGATATTTACATTGGTCCCTGTCCTAAAAGACAAGCCCGTAGGTACGATGTGAGTCAGTGCATATAATATAAGCGATGATGTCCTGTTACAACAATGTTTGTTTCCATTATCACAGGATACAATAAAACTCGTTTTTTTTTATTAATTCATTTTTTTTAATTATGTGATTTAACTCGCAGACTGACAATTAATAGCGGACAGTTTTTCAGTTTTATTTTATTTTCTAACCCTTACTATAAATAAAACTATAGTTATCTGTACTTTATTAAATTATAATGTAAATTAAACTGAAACACACAAAATTGAATTGGGAATCGAACTCACGTCCTTTGCACCTCCATTGGCACTACACATGGCCGTGTTGTTCTTTCTATCTTTTCACCAAAAGCTCTGTTTTGTATTTCCTATTAACATTTTGTTCGTGTAAGTTTGTATTTTCATCGTCTTGATCGTCGACTAAAGATAGTTTAGATATTTATTATTATCATTATTTATGTCTATATTAAGGTAGTGTTGTGTAGTGGACCGAGCGACCAAAGTACATATATACAGGGTGTCTCGTAAGTAGGTATTTTTACAGATAGAGGGGTTCAATATCTACAATATAATTTGGTGATTTTTTTATACCTTCTGGTTTAAAAGTTATGACATTTTTAAAGAATTATCATTTTTCCCCCGTTTTATTACAAAACAATGTTTTAAAAATGAACATTACTATACGTTTTTTGAATTCGTGTGAATTGTAGATATTTTTAAAATAATGGGCCCCTAATCTTACATACAATTTTTTTACACCAGCTTCAAAAAAATCACCAAATTATATTGTAAATATTGAACCCCTCTATCTGTAAAATACCGTTGACACCACTACTTACGGGACATCCTGTATATAACATTGGTTAAAATGTAGCTAGCATTAAACACGAGTCTCATTGATCGTGAGTTTACGCGACATAATATCGTGTCGTGAATGAACAATGGACATTCGCAATCGAGATTGTGGGTGATTGTACGTTTTGTAAGTGACCGGAGCGCCAAATGTACTCTAACATTATTAGAAGTATTATTGAATTTGACATCTTTACTGTTTCTTAGAAGTGATCCTTGTTGCGGTCACATTGACATGTACTTTTCAAGTACACAATATATACTCACATAGTTTGCTTTTAAGCAAAATAAATAGTAAAAATTACAACAAAAATAAATTATAGGAATTCGGCACGTCACCTCACTACCTCGGCCATTCATTCTTCATCTAGTTACCGTATCTTTTTTTCAATAACGCCGAAAGAACATTTGCAAATCTAACGCATTTAGGGTGGTTATTATATCCTTTCATAATGCAGTACTTTTGCAATGAAATTTTATATCGTCAACCTTAAAACGGTCTACCTCGGAGAAAAGTCTGACATAAGCAGTCGCCTCTGCTATACTGGCTTGATAACACGCGTGTGCGCTGTCCAGATAATAGAGATTCTCGCTACTTCTCAACATAATATTATAGACTTAAGTCTTTATTATTTATTGATACCTATTAAACTACATTACAACCAAATATATTAAGAACTATACATAGAATTATATAAGACACAAAAAAAAGAATGGGAATTAATAAAATATATATTCTAAAATGGGGAATAAACCTGAAAGATAGATACTACGCAATTTAACGTTTTGGATCGTTGAGTTTTGTTCAATCATGGGGTCCAGGTGTTGTGTTTGCATTCTAAAGGAAATGTCTGCCTTGAATTTTAACTTAGTCATTCTCTTTCTCGGAGATTTGGCAACCTGCACTTCACCTATACTGTTTACCAAAAGAACTTTCAATAATTGTATACTATGTTTAATAGTATTAGGCGTTACTTTGCGGAAATCCATAACCAAAATTATTTTTTAAACACTACTTTCCTAATTTCCGCTAATCAATGTTAGTGAGGGTAGGTACACAGTCACATCCCGTGGCTCACGGTCCTTTGATCGTGAGTGACAGTGTCGTATGGGAGGCACTGTTGGAGTTGCTGGTCTCCCATCAGGCGCGTCCTCAGGTGGTAGATAGAGGGTCCCGGGATACCTCCCTAAGCTACCCCGGCGCGAACCAAAACCAGCAAGGTCTGTCCTTGGGTCACACTCTGCTTTCAGAGAAGACCTGAGTGAGAACCATAAAATAAAATAAAAAAAGGTACACAGTCACGTCAGCTGTCAATGTTAGACCCTTCACCAACATGCAAAAACCTCTCGACGCGTTTCGCCATTCCACGTGGCATCAGGAGACGTGTGGTCGCTTCGACGACTAGCGGAAACTAGCGGAAATTAGCTCTAAAGTAGTGTTAAAAAAATAATTTTAATTGTATACTATCTGTTCTCGAGTAAATACCGATGATACTTACTAACTTGTTGAACGGTACCAATACGGTACGGTACCGTAGTGAAAAATACCGGCCAATACCAATAAAATTTTTGTAATAAATATATTCTGCTAGTGTCTACTTAGTACCTTAGTAAATAAAAGAAAATAATCTACAAAAAAATCTGTTTACATATTCCGCGAATTAAATGTGAATAAACTATAGTGGATATCGATAAATAAATCATTAGAATGAATGTTTGAACGACTATATTGAAGTTAGAAACAGACGGTCAAATGAATTCAGTTTTAGATCCCCTAATATCCAAAGTCTTAATTAAAAGGGGAAAGTTTGTGGTTATCTTGAGAAAAGTTTATAACATAAATCAATTAACAAGTGGCGTTAGACGTTCGTGTTTTGTTGTTGCAATATGTTTTATTAAATGCTTTTCTAGACAGAAATGAAATATTAAAATTCTACTTTCTTCGACTGCAACATTTTTCTGTTAATTTTACTTCGATTTTTGATTTAATAATCACAGTGTCTTCAAACGTATGTTTAATGTTTTTTTTTGGTTCAATTAATTATTGTATAAGTTTTATTTTAGTATGGGTTTTGGGGGGGAGACTGCACTCACAGACATTTGTCTATACTCTAAAGGCTTGCTAGGCTAAGGAAAATATACGTATATAATCGACGTTAGTATATTTTTTAAATAATATATTAAATAATATGCGATTTAGATAGTCACTTCTATTAATTATTTGCGCTGCCGTAAAATATGATTTAAATTATATATGCATATTTCCATATATAGATTATTTATTTTTAAAAAAATTAACAAAAAAGCTAATTATAATATATATAATAACTTGTATAATGTTTAGAGTTATAAAACAGTTTCTTTGAACTGCTAGGGTCATGTCTGTGACGTCAGAGTGACGGGTTTTAATATAAATATTAAAGTTTCTGTCGTCCCTAATTTTTCGTCCTCAAATTCTTAGTTTGGGTCCGTGTGACCCATTTACTTTTTATATAAAGCAACTCATTAGGCTACAACACAAGGCTTTTATTATAAAATAATAAATGAAACAATGAAATTAAAAAAAGTATGATTTTTGATGAACAAGAAATGAAGATCTTAAACGCAAACTTGTTTTAAATTCACATTAACACAGTTATCGCAGTATTCACAGTTAAGACTGCGTCATTTTCTAGATTTTTAATTTTATAGCATAGATAGATTTTGTCTATTTTATTATTTTCAGCTTCTCTCAAAGATTCTCCTACCCCTCCTACCCCTAGTCTTCGGAGCGAAGCCGAAGCGACCACACGTCTCCTGATGCCACGTGGAGTGGCAAAACGCGTCGAGAGGTTTTTGCATGTTGGTGAAGGGTCTAACATTAACAACTGTCTGTATACCTACCCTCACACATTGACTAGCGGAAATTAGTTGCACAGTAGTGTTTTAAAATAATTTTGTTATGGATTTCCGCACAGTAACGCCTAATATTATTAAACTTCTCCTACCCGTCGTTCCTGTCAAAAGACGGGTCATAATTTCAGCTCGTATTCTTTAGTCCTTCGAGCCGGATTACCAAGTTCGAAGGTCATAAATAAATGTCAATTGAGTTACACATTTGCGTGGTATGGTTGTGGTAGCTTTTTTTCGTATTAGTTTATTTTTGAAAGGAGGCCATGAATGGGTCTCCATTCTTTAATACGTGTGGTTCCCCTGACCTACCTCGTTGCGAATTTATGATCGCAACTTTCTGCCGAATGGTCAAATAAATTGAATTTCGGTTTCTTTGGCGACCCTTCCATAATGGTTGTGATTTCTTCTCGAATTGTGTCGATTTTTTACACTTGTAAATTGTTACCATTGGAAATGGTTTAGTTGCAACTAACTTCACTTTGTTTTGACGTTAACTTTTTTTATTAAAAATTATTTTTAAGACAGCGCACGAACGATATGTAGGCACAATTTAGAGATAAATGGCACTATTGGCAAGCGCTATTGAAAAGAGATGGGTAGCAGTTGTTTCTACTCATGGACCGCACTCTAGCTTTACATCAGGCAAAGTATTCACGCCGAACTGGAATAATGAAAGGTGTTGGTGACGGTGACGATCATGTTTTTTCGCAGTTCACTCCTCAGCGAGTAAGAAAGCTTTTTATAATGTTGTAATGTTTTGTATTGAAGTTATAGTAAATTTAATCTGATCGGAAGCTAATGGTGTCAGATTTAAAAATATTAATTTAATATAGTTTGTGAGTAATATTAATTATAAGTTGCGGTCATTATAGCAGGAACTCAGGAACCAGACGGCCGTTGTTATGTCTCGTTAAAGGTCTGGGTTAAAGGATATGCATAACTTTGTTATATAGGTTGTTCTTTTAAATTAGGTTTTTTGTTTCTTATAAATATCGTTTTTTTCAAGCGCAGTGTGAAGAGACTACATCAACCCGGCCATAGCGGACGCGACTCTGACCAAAGTGTGGTCATATGACGGGCTAAAAAAAAGATATTTTTTCAAGTAACCCACACTCTGCATAATATAACTGCTACTACGGAGAAATATCTGCATGCACAAATCGCCTCCACTATGCCGCCTCGCGTAGGTTGAAAGAGCACACCTGATCTCAAAACGCAGACTAATAATCATGACTATAGAAGTTGGACAGAGGCAATTGATACCACAGAGAAATGTCTATATGCACAAGTCGCCTCCCCTATGCCGGCTTATGTAGACGTCGAGTTTGAAGGCGAACACTCTTCTCGTTATAACTACTACTTAAGCTGATATCGAAACGTGGACCAATAACCATCATCAGTGTGCCTAGTAATCTTAAATTTTATGAAACATGCTGTATATTAATACTGTACCATGATACGCGTCGGTCTCGCTATGGCGGCGTTTTTCATTTGTTCATGGAAATGATATTGGTGAACCTAACGACTTCGCCCCTTTAACTTAATGGAAAATTGTTAACTTATATTTTGCATTTTGTGTGGAGTCATCTTTAGGGATAGACAGGGTGACCGCGTGAACTCTTGAAGCTAGTTCTGACCGGTACCAATGAAACTATGTTTTTTATTTATTATTGTAGCTCGACAGTAGCGGTTTTCGTTCATGGACCGCACTCTAGCTTTACATCAGGCGGAGTATAGTCACAATCCGAGCTATAATACAATACTAGCAGCACTAAATAAGTTATTTTTCTTCACATATTGCTTGATATAATAAAGTATAGAGAATTATAACTGTACAAGAAAAAAAAACTAATTTACAACTAATAGATGATGATTTTTTTTTATTGTAGCTCGGCATGTGACAACATTCCGCCTGATGTAAAGCTAGAGTGCGCCCATGAATGGAAACAACTGCTATTACGGGGAAACCTGTGCGGGCAGCAGTCGCCTCCTCTATGTCGGCTTGAGGAGACGACCGTGTACTATCTAGATTGACAGTGCACACAGCTCTCGTTATGCCTGGCTACTTTTAAACTATGACATGGTCACTTCAATGTTCATGATTATTAGACTTTAACGTTCATCTCATTAATTCTTTTAACTTTTTAATGCATGTTTCTTGTTATAAGTTGTGTTATAATACAACCCACCCACGTCTCGCCTACAATTCGCCCTACGCAGTTAGAGAGTGGGTCATTCTCAAATACATTTACTTCGAAATTTAATACTACTTCATGACTTTAATTCAGCTGGTAATTTGATAATTTCGCCTCCGACCTACTTATTCTCTCTAATATTTTTTTAAAGAGTACTCGGTAGACTGATGATGGTTATTAGCTTATAACCCGCCCTAGGGTATGATGCCGTCCTGGTGAAAGACCATCACTTTTTAATGTCACATCTGTAAAGTGACTTGTCCCGTTTTAGGATCAGTTCGGAAGTAGCTAGGGTTAACGAGTTGATTATGCACTGTCAACCTGGTGCACAATCGTCTCCTAGAGCTGGCATAGCGGACGTAACTGCCTGCAGAAATTTCTATTTTTTTTAATTGTAGCTCGGCATGTGACAACACTCCGCCTGATGTAAAGCTAGAGTGCAGGGAATGGAAACAACTGCTACTACAGAGAAACCTGTGCGGGCAGCAGTCGCCTCCACTATGCCGGCTTGAGGAGACGAGCATGTACCATCTATTGACAGTACACACTCCTCTCGCTATACCTGGCTACTTTTAAACTATTCCCGAAACGCGACAAAGTCACTTCACGGGTGTTACATTCGAAAGTGGTGGTACTACCCCAGGACGGCAGATTGGGCTAATAACCATAATCAATCTGCCTACCACTCTTTAATAGTGCCTAAAGCCACTGAGTGACTAAAGTACATATAACAAAGTTACATTGGTTAGAATTAGCGAGGTTCGAACACGGGTCTCATCGATCGTGAGTTCACGCGTCTTACCGCTAGACCACGGCCGCTCTTAGTATCATGACTTTACGCTTATTTAAAAAAAATATTTAAAAAAACCCACCCTTTTTTACCATAATCACATCTAGTTGTAATGTGCAATAACGCTCCCGATGAGACGCGAGAGAAAACTTGGTCACAGTCACGTTTAGATTCTGTCAATTAGTATTTGACTTGACGGCAACATTGTCAAGCGGCCTACGGTTTTTTTATTTCAGATGTATGAAGTTTGCTCCTCCAGTATATATCTCTATGCATGATCTAATATTTTATTACTAATAAATTAAATAAGACTCCTGATAAATAGTAATTTTTCCTTTATAGATGTTTTACCTTTAATGTTTTTTGTTTTTATTTTTGTTATTATCTTATCATTATCATTAGAATATTATTAATTTTTTTTTATTGTAGCTCGGCATGTGACAACACTCCGCCTGATGTAAAGCTAGAGTACGGTCCATGAATTTAAACAACTGCTACTACATGTATGTGAAGTTGGCCCCCCATTATGAAAATTTTGAAAATTTAAGCGGAGTTCTGGTAGCCCCTCCAATAGTTCTAGAGTTCCCTATTAATAAAAAAAATAGTTCCGCTGATTAAAGTGCTGAAAACACGAAATGAAGTTTACACAATTTCGACATTTTAAACACCTGTAACTCTTTCATTTTAGCTCCGATCGATTCCGTTTCTTTAACAAATCGATAGAACTCCGAGGGGGGCCGATAGAACTCCAAAGAAAATTAACGATTTCTGAGAAATAAAATTTTTTTTCATACAAAATATGCTAATTTTAAAAAACGAAATTTCCTAGCCCCGTAGCTCTTTCATTTCAGTTCCGATCGGTTTCATTTCTTCGACAAATCGATAGAACTCCGAGGGGGGCCAATAGAACTCCAAAGAAAATTAACGATTTCTGAGGAATAAAATTTTTTTTCATACAAAATATGCTAATTTTAAAAATCGGAATTTCCGAGCCCCGTAGCTCTTTCATTTCAGTTCCGATCGGTTTCATTTCTTCGACAAATCGATAGAACTCCGAGGGGGGCCAATAGAACTCCAAAGAAAATTAACGATTTCTGAGGAATAAAATTTTTTTTCATACAAAATATGCTAATTTTAAAAATCGGAATTTCCGAGCCCTGTAGCTCTTTCATTTCAGTTCCGATCGGTTTCATTTCTTCGACAAATCGATAGAACTCCGAGGGGGGCCAATAGAACTCCAAAGAAAATTAACGATTTCTGAGAAATAAAATTTTTTTTCATACAAAATATGCTAATTTTAAAAATCGGAATTTCCGAGCCCCGTAGCTCTTTCATTTCAGTTCCGATCGGTTTTATTTCTTCGACAAATCGATAGAACTCCGAGGGGGGCCAATAGAACTCCAAAGAAAATTAACGATTTCTGAGGAATAAAATTTTTTTTCATACAAAATATGCTAATTTTAAAAAACGAAATTTCCGAGCCCCGTAGCTCTTTCATTTCAGTTCCGATCGGTTTCATTTCTTCGACAAATCGATAGAACTCCGAGGGGGGCCAATAGAACTCCAAAGAAAATTAACGATTTCTGAGGAATAAAATTTTTTTTCATACAAAATATGCTAATTTTAAAAATCGGAAATTCCGAGCCCCGTAGCTCTTTCATTTCAGTTCCGATCGGTTTCATTTCTTCGACAAATCGATAGAACTCCGAGGGGGGCCAATAGAACTCCAAAGAAAATTAACGATTTCTGAGAAATAATTTTTTTTTTCATACAAAATATGCTAATTTTAAAAATCGGAATTTCCGAGCCCTGTAGCTCTTTCATTTCAGTTCCGATCGGTTTCATTTCTTCGACAAATCGATAGAACTCCGAGGGGGGCCAATAGAACTGCAAAGAAAATTAACAATTTCTGAGAAATAAAATTTTTTTTCATACAAAATATGCTAATTTTAAAAATCGGAATTTCCGAGCCCCGTAGCTCTTTCATTTCAGTTCCGATCGGTTTCATTTCTTCGACAAATCGATAGAACTTCGAGGGGGGCCAATAGAACTCCAAAGAAAATTAACGATTTCTGAGAAATAAATTTTTTTTTCATACAAAATATGCTAATTTTAAAAATCGGAAATTCCGAGCCCCGTAGCTCTTTCATTTCAGTTCCGATCGGTTTCATTTCTTCGACAAATCGATAGAACTCCGAGGGTGGCCAATAGAACTCCAAAGAAAATTAACGATTTCTGAGGAATAAAATTCTTTTTCATACAAAATATGCTAATTTTAAAAATCGGAATTTCCGAGCCCCGTAGCCCTGAGTTCTATTGGCCCCCCTCGGAGTTCTATCGATTTGTCGAAGAAATGAAACCGATCGGAACTGAAATGAAAGAGCTACGGGGCTCGGAATTTCCGATTTTTAAAATTAGCATATTTTGTATGAAAAAAAATTTTATTCCTCAGAAATCGTTAATTTTCTTTGGAGTTCTATTGGCCCCCCTCGGAGTTCTATCGATTTGTCGAAGAAATGAAACCGATCGGAACTGAAATGAAAGAGCTACAGGGCTCGGAAATTCCGATTTTAAAAATTAGCATATTTTGTATGAAAAAAAATTTTATTTCTCAGAAATTGTTAATTTTCTTTGGAGTTCTATTGGCCCCCCTCGGAGTTCTATCGATTTGTCGAAGAAATGAAACCGATCGGAACTGAAATGAAAGAGCTACAGGGCTCGGAAATTCCGATTTTAAAAATTAGCATATTTTGTATGAAAAAAAATTTTATTTCTCAGAAATTGTTAATTTTCTTTGGAGTTCTATTGGCCCCCCTCGGAGTTCTATCGATTTGTCGAAGAAATGAAACCGATCGGAACTGAAATGAAAGAGCTACAGGGCTCGGAAATTCCGATTTTTAAAATTAGCATATTTTGTATGAAAAAAAATTTTATTTCTCAGAAATCGTTAATTTTCTTTGGAGTTCTATTGGCCCCCCTCGGAGTTCTATCGATTTGTCGAAGAAATGAAACCGATCGGAACTGAAATGAAAGAGCTACGGGGCTCGGAAATTCCGATTTTAAAAATTAGCATATTTTGTATGAAAAAAAATTTTATTCCTCAGAAATCGTTAATTTTCTTTGGAGTTCTATTGGCCCCCCTCGGAGTTCTATCGATTTGTCGAAGAAATGAAACCGATCGGAACTGAAATGAAAGAGCTACGGGGCTTGGAAATTCCGATTTTTAAAATTAGCATATTTTGTATAAAAAAAATTTTATTTCTCAGAAATCGTTAATTTTCTTTGGAGTTCTATTGGCCCCCCTCGGAGTTCTATCGATTTGTCGAAGAAATGAAACCGATCGGAACTGAAATGAAAGAGCTACGGGGCTCGGAAATTCCGATTTTTAAAATTAGCATATTTTGTATGAAAAAAAAATTTTATTACTCAGAAATCGTTAATTTTCTTTGGAGTTCTATTGGCCCCCCTCGGAGTTCTATCGATTTGTTAAAGAAACGGAATCGATCGGAGCTAAAATGAAAGAGTTACAGGTGTTTAAAATTTCGAAATTGTGTAAACTTCATTTCGTGTTTTCAGCACTTTAATCAGCGGAACTATTTTTTTTTATTAATAGGGAACTCTAGAACTATTGGAGGGGCTACCAGAACTCCGCTTAAATTTTCAAAATTTTCATAATGGGGGGCCAACTTCACATACATTGCTACTACAGAGAAATTATGCCGGCTTGAGGAGACGAGCATGTACCTATTCATTAGTGCCTATTCTAATTATAGATTAATTTTCCTGCATAAATCAGTTGCTATTGTGTGTTATTTTTTGTGTCTGTTTGTGAATCTCATAAATAAATAAAACAATTGGGAATCAACCACATCAGCAAAACTGTATACGAGTATAGTGATTTTCTAAAAATATTTTGTTTACAAACATTAGAGGTAATCCAAATATCCAACGAATAGTTCAAGGCTAGAGGGTTGTATTATTTATTAAAGTTCATGGTCCTTATTAGGTTGTGTTAGAGGCGATTATTTCTTAACTGGCTACTCAGAATTGCATCAAGACGTAACTCACCAAATGACAATACTCCGTCTGATGTACATGAGCGGAAACTGCCTGCTGCCATATCTATGTACAACTACAGACAGCAGACACCTCCACTATGCCGGCCTGGTTGATAATAATCCTCTCGTAATACCCGGCTACTTCCAAGCTGATCCCGAAACACGACTTGATCACTTCATTTTTTTTATTTTAGCTCGTCATACGACCGAACCCCGCCTGATGGAGGCGACGGCTGTCAAAGAAGGGGATCTGCAGACAGCAGTCGCGTCCGCTATGCCGGCTTGATGAGATGCCTCTTCACACTGCGCTTGAAGGATCCCATGTTATAGGAAGGGGGAAAGACGTGACTGGGAAGGTCGTTCCACAATTTGATAGAACGACAGAAGAAGGATTGCCCGAACCTTTTGGTCCGCGAGGGGGGGGGGGGGAGGACGGCAGACTGAGTTAATAACCATTGCAAGTCTGCCTACCACTCTTGCATAATGGTATAATAAACCAAAAAAACCTGGTTATGATATACGTCTATTTTATCTGAATTGACAGTCTATTACGCCTTTACTCCCAGAGGGATAAGCAGAGTTAATGGATCATTGTCTTCCACGATTCTTACACACGCAGAAAAAGGTTATTAAGAACACCATCGATCTTTCGTTTCGTCCACATCAATTACTTCCTTCATGGTCTACGGTTATGGGCACTACGTTCCTGCTTTCTTTAAACGTACTTAATAGGAATAATAATAACACTCTTTATTGTGCAAACAAAAATACAGAACATACATTTATCAAAATTAGGTAACACAAAAGGCGGCCTTATTACTGAGCAGCAATTTCTTCCAGGCAACCTATAGAGGATAGAGAATAGTATAAGAGATAGAAACCAATTGTGGTGCACAATAGAAAAAAAAAAATTAATAAATAGAGTATTTAGTAAGAAGACGTAATTGAGGAGAAGAGAATATTAGGAACAGGATAGGTAGTGTTCTTTTATTTTTCTTCTAAATATAGTCAGTGACTCTGCTCTTCTAATAGTGACCGGTAAAGAGTTCCAGAGTTGGACAGCATAATTTGGTCAATGAATGTTATTTTACCTTAAAAACAGGAACCTGCAAAGTTTATTGTTAAAATTAAACAAGTCGACTTTGTTAACATACATTGCTTGCTTAATATTGACCAAGCTGTAGTGCGCGTTTTAAAACAGTCTTGGTTGTAAAGCTACGTTTTCTCAGTGTGAATAAAAAGAAATTGAACCTTAAAGTAAGGCGTAGTTGCTGGTGGGACGAGATGGTGGTATACATCACCTACTTTTCAGTTGATCCCGAAGTCAGCGGTGGCAATAGACTCGGGCCGTTACTCTAAACTCTGGGCTTTTAAACTTGAAAGGAGCGGCCGTGTGGAATGGTTTGAAAGTAGCCAGATATAACGAGAGGAGTGTGCACTGTCAATCTAGGTGGTACGTGCTCGTCTCCTAAAAAGCCGGCATAGTGGAGGCGACTGTTCCTCGCACAGGTTTATTTGTGTTAGCAGTTGTTTCCATTCATGGATTCATAGCTTTCCATCAGGCAGAGTGTTGTCACTTGCCGAGCTTACAAAACGACTTAGTCAAAATTAGTACCTAATAACTGAAATCGTTTGACTAATGTGACGTATACTACGCGGAAGTCTATGTGAGACGTGTATTAAGGGCAGTGTCCGCGTGTGGGCGGATCGCCTCCATTCACAACGTAGTTCAGACAGCCGATTAGATTTTATGACGTCATCGCTCTAACACTGTGCTCTCACATATAGCATTCTCGACATAATTTTTTAATGTAGCTCGGCATATGACAACACTCCGCCTGGTGTTAAGCTAGAGTGCGGTCCATGAGTGGAAACAACTGCTACTACAGGGAAATCTCTATGCTAGCCTGAGGACACGAGAATGCAACATCAAGTCGCATATGTTCATGGACTGCACTCTAGCTTTACATCAGGCAGAGTGTTGTCACATGCAGTTGTAGCTAACAAAAAAGAAACATTTGTTATGCAAAGTATTTAAACTATTCGAATGACATATTTATTCCCCATTGTATGTTTGAGCAAAGTTATGTGTATAAATAAATACAATATTGGTTGTGTGACGCTTACTGGTTGTAACTAATTCTCAATTCTTGAATGCCTTAGCTTTTTTAACTTAACACCTCTGAACTTTTAACTAAACGCGTGCGTGTTCTCCGAGTGCCTTCGTATATTTTAGTTAGTGACTTCGAAAAGAATAAATTTCTTTGACATAAATTATGTTTTAAATAGGAAATATTTATGCAGTATAGTACGAACCAGACTCTATGGCGGCTCTGAAGTTAGGCAGGTACATGTCGGTGTCCCGTGGCTCGCGGTCGTTTGACAGTGTCGTATCGGTCTTCCATCGGGCGCGTCCTTGGGTGGTGGATAGAGGGACCACCGTTCATCGCGTGGGCGGAGGCGGTAGCGGGGTACCAAGCGTTATCTCCTTCGCCCCGAGCCAAGAGCGGTTATCCCGGTGTTGGGCTGCCGCTCATTTACTTGGTTGGAATGGTGTTTCTTCCCGATGAGGTGGGGCCTAACGGCCAAGCGTCGGTGGGGTCGCGGATGTATGCGAAAGCGTGCCCATGACCTCATCATATGACGTAGAGAGGGACACCGTGGGGTTTTTAGTCGTGCATACTCGGTATTGGGGAGTATCGGGGAGTCCGACATAACCTATCGGCGGGGCACGATGAACGTGAAAGGGAAGGGCACGGCAAGCACCCACCCGCAGGTTATTTTTATATGTTCTGTTCATAGTTAAAATTAACTCCTAATTTTATTATTGTAAATGTGACATGTGCCTGCGCGAAATAGCGCCCGCAGCTAACTTCCGAGACGCCATAAAGTTTGACGCGACCTATATCATAAGCACTAATCGACCAAATTAAAACATACTCGTGTAACAAAGTTATATTAGTGAAAATTTGCTCTTAAATACTACAGAAAATACAATCGTTTGTTTTTCAGTTTTAGTTTTTCCCCAATGAATTAGACCCGACAAATGAATTTTTATTTTTGTTTACGTGAGTCGATTTTAGGAGCACTGTGCAGTGATAAAAGTTCACAGTATGCGGTCCCGTCTACCGTGATTACATTGTCTATTGCCAAAAATATTTTCCGTGGCAAATTTTGGAATTTTCATCATATTTATTAGATATTTATTGGTTAAATTGATCTACATTTATTTTGTATAAGGGATAATTAAATTGGGGTAGATAGAATCTATATGCCATAATAGGCAATTAAAAATTATGGTAAAACGTGTATGCTGCGAGTGTAATAGTTATAATGCTTTTACCATTTCATTGTATTTATTATTTACACACTTCGAGGACGAGGCTGTCTTCTTAGCAACGACCTGCGGGGTCTATGGAGTAACTCCAATGGTGACTGGATTCATTTTGACAGCTGAACGTCACTAATGAGCTTCGAGGTATTTCAATAATTGCGTTTGTCTTCATTGAAATTCACTCTATATGAGGCAACTGAAGCGGTTTTTTTGTGGTTATCCCACGCCGTGAAAACGCTCATATTGTGACTTGACCGGGTGAATTGCCGCCAAATACTCCAAGAAAGCGTCAAATTGTAAAACACAATTGCTATTTGATGCAAAAACATTAAGAATTTACTACTCGACATTGGCAGAATTGTCGTTGATATGACATTTGAGGCCATTAACCAAAAGCAGAAGAAGAAGCGTTACGTAAATGCAAAAAACTTTAATTTTACAGAAGAGTAAAAAAACGATTTGCTGTTGTATAAAACGTATAATTGAAAAGGGTGTAAGTGACTGAAGAAAATATACTTTACTTCCTTTACCAGGGATTAGGATTTACTAATTTCAACCCTAAATTTCAACCCCTAAGTGCAGTGACGTCATTGTCCTTCCGGAACAGCGATATAAACCCATCAACGCTTGCACGTCGTTGACGCACAGGCTGTACCGTTTCGTTCTGTTCCAAGCAACCTCGGCAAAAGGACTCTGTAACATTTATGTTACCGTATTTAGGGCGACGTAAGATTAACATACTGTTCCAGCTTCTAGCTTGTAGATTTTTTGTTTGTCTTTTCGTGTATCCACGAACGTATCTAAATGGAAACGGAAGATACTCGTCCGCCGCGTCGTTACTCAGGGAATCGCTGTTGACCCTTGATCTATTGTAGTGTGATTTGATAACTAAAAATATAATAATAATGTTTAATATAACCGATTGTCACGTGAGTTTATTCATCTGTCATATCCATTATCTCGTTCAATATTTCAAGAATGCAGGCAGATTGATCAGACATGGAGTGGCATGGAGTGATCTAGTATAGTATCTAGTATCAGGATTAGCTTGGAAGTGATGAGACCCTGTTAACCTGGTGTAGGTGTAGGTAATCCTGGCTCATCAAACTTCCATAGCGAACTGCGGTCTCTGTTGGGACTCCAATGATAGTGGCAATTAGATAATTTTTTCTCGCTCATTTCAATAATAACGCTAATGGCATTTGGCTTGAAGAATGGTAATGACCATTTTCATTGAAGTTACGCAGTAGGCCCCCACGTATATCATATACATAGAGATATATACTAGAGGTGCAAACTTCATACATCTGACATAAAAAAAAACTGTAGGCCGCTTCAAATGATTTGATAATATTGCCGTCAAGTCAAATACTAACTGACAGAGAACCTAAACGTGGCTGTGGCCATGTTTTCTCTTGCGTCACATTGGGAGCGTTATTGCACATCTAGAGAGAGATATATATGAGAGAGAGATATGTATATATATGCCATAAGTATAATAGTAATGTATGCACTTGTGTAGATAATAAAAATTATCAATATATTTTGCATTAACTTATATAAGAGTAGTTGATTATGTAAAAGTAAATAATCCGCTTGGAAACGTCTATAGTATATATATTGTAGTATTTATGTATAGGTATATGATTAAATAAATACAATTTTTTTTTAAATGTGGTAGGCAGGCTTATGATGATTATTAGCGCAGTCTACCGTCACATTCAAGAACACATTCGTCTCCTTAAGCCGGCACAGTGAAGGCGACTGTTTCCTGCAGAACTTTCTCTGTGGTAGTAGTTGTTTTCGTTCATGGACCGCACTGTAGCTCTACATCAGGCGGTAAAAATATATATTAGTAACGAACTGCGAAATATTAACAATAACAAGATGGATAGTGCTTTAGTGATTTTTAAAAAAATTCTATTTGTATAATTTATTAATTTTACAAATTGTGTGTTTATTTTTAAGATAATTTTGCATGTCGAGAGACAGAGCACTTAAATAATACTCCCTTCATTATTTTCATTTCATTTCATATCGAAAATGGAAACTTATTACAAAGCCCTTAATATTTCATTTTTAGTTCGATCGTATACGTGAATATTCATAGTTTCATTATATACGAGATTCGATTGCAAACAAAACTTTATTTCGTCGTTTACGTCACTTTAAAGTAGGCCCTCGGTATCAACACGCAATGTGCCGTGAATGCAGTACCTAAATTGTATTTTGAGTTTGTTTTCGCATTCGAAAATGTCTCTAAATACTTCTTAAAAGGTCTAATAATAGATATAATTGAGAACAAATGTTTAAAAGTACCCTAAAACCACCTGTTGCTGTGTTAGTAACAAAGTTTTTGTTTTTATTATAATTTTACGGCCGAGTCGGCAGGAAACGAGTGGCACAACCCTTCGCAGACTACTCAACAGTTTGGCGCCTTCAATTTATTATTTGTAAATAAACGCCTGTTGTCGTTCGTGGTGTTTTTCAAATGCACGAGACGGTAGTGGCTGTAGGTACCTGAAAAGCTTTAGTAACGGATTATGAGGGAGCAACAAAGGTGGACCTGGGACGCCATGTGAGATAAAGTTTGAAGTTTTTCGTTTCAGTTTAGTGGGAGCTAATATAATTATAATTACGAACACGTGCACGTCCTCTCGTTACCAACTTCCGAATTGTTCCCGCAACGCGACGAGGTCGCTTCACATTCGAAAGTGGTGGTTGTAACCCAGGACGGCAGACTGGGCTAGCTAATAACGTCTAGTTGTTTGTCTACCGCTCTTTAATAAAGTATTTTTTTATTGTTACTCGGTATATGACAACACTCTGCCTATAAAGCTAAAGTGCGGTCCATGAACGGAAACAACTGCTACTGCAGAGAAATGGGCTGATAACCATCATCAGCTGTCTGCCTGCCACTTTACCTACTACTCTTCAATAGTGCCTATAGGCACTGAGCGACCAAAGTACATATAACAAAGTTAAATTGGTACCAGTCAGCATTTATTTAGCGTGGTTTGATCACGGGTCTCATCGTTCGTGAGTTCACGCGTCCTATCGCAAGACCACGGCCGCCAATGTATAAATACAATCCGGATTCAATTCTCTACGAAACTAAATTCCCGGAGCAACGTACCCAAAAATGTCCCGTTCGAAACGGGATATATGGTCATGTTATTCATACGTCATCCTCAAAAAAATCAATGTCAACTTAATTATTAATTATAATTATCTTTACAATGTCTTTGTATATGTATATACCTAAATAATATACGTTTGACCTCTTTATCAAAATATCGTCAGATCAAAGTCAACTTTATGTCAGAGCGGATATCGTTCGTCATAACCTTGACCTATGTGCTTGTATATGCAAATATTATCACATACTCGTATGTGTTAATAATAAATTGCCTTGTAACTTCTATTGCGTATTTTATTAAAGAAGAAAAGGAATTGAGATCGATTTTTCATCTTCAGCCGTTAGCCATGCCCGCGTTAGATGGCATGGCATTAGCTATAGGTAACGTGACGTTATTTGAGCCAATAATAAGACCAAACCTCCCCTCCTCCACCCTCCTTTTTTCAATCCATAAATTTAAAAAAGGCGTGGGGAAAAAGGCGTGACAATTGTATTGTATTGTATTGTAAATTTAAAAAAATATAACCTTAGATTTTCGTTTGCCACTCTAAGAACGTTACATTCCCTAAATGAAGCTAAATTTTCGAAATGTTCAACTTTTTAAAATCCGTAATCCTCTGAAAACTGGACAATTCTGTGTCTCGAAGATTGATTCGGGGACAATAGGATGGAGAACCCAAAAACGAGACAGTCCTGTTTAGAACGGGACGTATGGTCACGTTAGTCATAGGCAGTGAAACAGGAATGTTGCCAGCGTAAAATAGTTCGTTGCTATGATATATGTATTTGGTAAAAAAAAAATTATTAATTTAATTGAATTTTTTTAATAGAAAACAAAGCACGTACTAGCACGAAATAGGTTGGGGATTGAAGCTATATTGTGTTCTCCGCTAATCTTTTTTTTTCTTCATATTTTAGTACTATTGCTTTTAGTAATAAGACGGCCAATTGCAGTAAGTTATTTATGATTCCGTATTTCTTTAACTCTGTTAAATGCAATAAAGAATTTATTATTATTATTATTACTATAATAACGGAATTTGAAAATAATGTTTTTTCTGGTACCCTAAACTACCCTTAACAGTTAGTTAATTCTAAGTATACTTTTTATTATACATTACTGGTACCACTAACGAAACCCATGCCAATATATGTAGTGCATTATCTTAAATTTTATATAAAAAAAGTTCATTTATAAGATAATCTTGAGCTATATAAATGGTTAAGAATATCAGCAATATTTGGTACAGCTTTTATAGAAACATATTATACCTATATTCCGGTAGCACAATGAATGTTAGAAATATGCGCACACGCACGATTGCGCAATAACTCATGCACGGGCCTTACCTTGGCCGATACATGACCTGTTGAGGTAGGTCTGACCCTACTGCATTTAGATCATAACACTCGCATTTTATTACAACTCTTAATACGCAAAACATATGGACTAATTTAATTTAAACATTACAGTGTTGTGTATAACGACAAGTTTGATCAACACGTTTCAGTTACATTAATCGGCTGAAAGCTTCGCGCGATTTTTAACCTTATATCTATAGTTATAAGGAGTGCCATTTGTATGAATGTTTTATCACTCATTCAGTAACATATTCGTTTATAAACGTCATAACTCAAAAAATCACAATTTTACTTCGTTGAAACAATTTTGAAGTTTTAACTTGCTTTACTAAAAAAAGTGCATATGAAACTTTTAATATTTTGTTTACTATAATAAAAACTGAGATCAACCATGGTCTAGGGGTGAGACGCGTGGACCCGTGTTCGAACCTCGCTGAATTCTGACCGGTACTAATGCAGCTTTGTTATATGTACTTTGATCGCTCAGTGCTTATAGGCATTATTAACGAGTGGTAGGCAGACTGAGACTAGAAAAGACTGATGATGGTTATTAGCCCAGTCTGCCGTCATGGCCGTTGAATGTAACACGCGTGAAGTGACCTTGTCTTGTCTCGGGAAGAGTTTGAAAGTACCAAAGTATAACGAGAGGGGAGTGTGCAATGTAGATTGTGCATATTCGTCTTCTCAAGCCTGTATAGCGGAGGCGACTGCTGCCTGTAGAGATTTCTCTGTAGTAGCAGTTGTTTCCGTTCATGGACCGCACATGTAGCTTTACATCAGGCGGAGTGTTTTTTTTTATGTTATATTTATGTTATATTATGCTTAGGCAATAATTGACTGATCGAATGAGTTACTAGAGGCAGTCTTCTTGTCATACACTTTTCCAAAGCCTTGGTAGAGTCCGACGATGCTAAGACACTGCCTATGCTAATATTTTCAATTTATTTCAACGGTATGCGCCTTGTATCGCTGTTAAATAAATATTACGTTATTTTTAATATAAATTTAAGTTAATTTGATACGTTATGTTATTAGATAGTATATAAAGAGTGGTAGGCAGACTGATGATGGTTATTACACCAGTCTGCCATCCTGGGGTTGTACCACTACTTTCGAATGTAACACCCGTGAAGTGACCTTGTCGCGATTCGGGAAAAGTTTGAAAGTAGCCAGGTATAACGAGAGGAGTGTGCACTGTCAATCTAGATGGTACATGCTCGTCTCCTCGAGCCGGCATAGTGGAGGCGACTGCTTTTCGCACAGGTTTCTCTGTAGTAGTAGTTGTTTCCATTCATGGACCGCACTCTAACTTTACATCAGGCGGAGTGATGTCACATGCCGAGCTACAATAAAAAAAAGAAAAAGATCAGGTATATAGATAAAGCCGAACGTCACATCCTCACATAATTCTGAAAAAAATTAGAAAATACGTTTTTTTTGGAGAAAAATAAACAATACAATTTTTGAGTTGTAGCGTTTTTGTACATGAAGAAATTGTGTTTATTGTATGTTCGTTGTATAGTATGTAAATTTTAAATAACATTTACAAATATTTGAGATGTTCTAGATTATATTTATATGGAACTAGGTCTTAGGTTATTTATAAATAACGTATTTAATATTTATGTTTCTACCTAGAATACTAGTATTTATGGATTCTAAGATCTATTGAAAATAGACATAGATAAATATCGAGAGGAGTGTGAATTTTTAAGCTGATGGTGCACATTAGTCTCCTTAAACTGGCATAGTGGAACCGAGTGCTGTCTGCAGTAATTTCTTTGTGATAACAGTTGCTTTCGTTCGTGGACCGCACTAGTTTAATATCAGGCGGAGTGTTGTCATATGCCGTGGTCCAATTTAAAAAAGTACCAATCGGAAATACTCGTAATATTTTAATTTAGAAATAAAAGAGTGGTAGGCAGACTGATGATGGTTATAAGCCCAAGTCGTGGAGTGAACGTTTCGACGTGTGAAGTGAACTACGTATTTAAGTTTCAAAATCAATTTGGAAGTACGCAGGTATAACGAGAGGAGCAGTGCGGATGAATGCTAACGCGTGCCCAGACTCCGTCCTCTGTGCGTCGAGTGAAACACTGTAGGGGTTTAGGCTGGAGAATCCGATATAACCCTGGTACCTTTCCCAAGGACCAATGTATCCTCAACAGGGATTTCTCTACGTAAAAAAAAGATATAACGAGAAAGGTGTGCGTTATTAACCCACGTCCAAGTCAGCATAGCGGAGGCGACTGGTAGCAGTTGTTTCAGCTCATGAATCACACACAATGTAACCGAGTATAATATATTCTTTCAGATATACAAAGGCTTAGACGTGGTGACAGCGAAGGCTACAGAACATGAGAGATCGTTAGCTCCACATCATTTGCTCGATCTTCTGGAACCGCATCAACACTTCACTGTTGTTGATTTTCGAAATAGAGCTCTGAAGATTGTATCCTTTTATTTTACAATTATTTTGTTGTACAGCTACAAGGTTGACAACAATTTTTCCACTGGTAATTATTTTTGGGAATTTAAATTAAAAAATATAGTATTTTATAGTAAAATTGGGCTTTTGAATTATCATATTATGATTCTACAATTTAATTTATTTAAATTTAATTTATATCTCGAAAAGTAGATACGTTTGTTTAATCGTGTAAAGACCAATTTTGTTTACAAAGACGGGCACTTTTTTAATGGCTGTATCTGCGTTAGGGAAAGCACATAAAAACCAATTTTGTTCAAAGATATGAAAGCTTTTCAATTGTGATCCAAAAGGCTCTATAAGTGATAAACTGAAATATAGTATTTTTGCGTATTTTACAATTTCAGAGAGTCAAGAATAACCGTGTAAGTTGGTTCTTTTAATTCCATTTCGTATCCGGTATCAAAGTATTTTTGTATTAGTAAATATAGCTTAAAAGATATGCATCTAGATAATTAAAAAAAAGTAACAAATTGAATGTAATGCAAATACCGTTAAATAATTAATTTTGTTCGTCCGTTAAAATCATTTTTCATTTGTAGCGAAGTAATTATGCAGAGAGAGACCTAGCAGGTCTTATGTGTGGGTCTACTTATTTTTTGTGCTCCATATTTGTTTCCATTCTTATCAGTTACGAGAATAATATTTCTACTAGGATCCAGTATACATCCTAAATCTATTTCCTAAATTTTAAACCAATAGGTACACAAAATTAACAGCGTTATTTATTGCACAAAATGCAAATCAATATCAGTCTTGATGGTGTATACTCGTCTCCTCAGGCCGGCCTAGTGGAGGCGACTGCTGCTCGTAGAGATTTTATCTGTAGTAGCAGTTGTTTCCATTCATGGACCGCACTCTAGCTTTACATCAGGCGGAGTGCTTTCTTATGCCGAGCTACAATTTAAAAAAAACTAATGCCGACTGTGCTAATGGAATTTTTTAATCTTCTAAAATTTAGACAGAGAAATATGAACACGTACGTTTTATTCTGCTGCAGTTTTATATAAATTTGTTACAATGTATTTTAAAATGTGATGATATTAATATTATGTTTTGTAAATTTTATTTGAACAAATTCTTTATTTTATATTTAGCTATATTCGGTTTAAGTTTCAGCACTATTGCTGAAACGGCTACGACGCGACGTCTGTTAACTTCACAAAAAACACTGAAAAAAGAAAATAACTATTTCGTACTTCATATATTATTTGTTCTTTACTAACATTAGGATATAAGTTTTATGATAACAATTTTTTTTTATAGATCATAATTATGGCCTGAAATAAAGTTTTTTTTTTTAATTAAAATTTTGACGTGTAACAATGGAAACGCACCGTTGGTCGTTCACCATTTAATCAGCTTAACTTTTCTTAGGTGCTAGTATTTACGGTCATCGGTTTTTTCTTCACACACATTGTAACGAACATATAACAAGCCGATACGCTTTATTTAATATTATTAATATTATATTTAGATTAATTGCATTCTTATTTAATGTTCCTTTTTTTTGCGATGTAAAAAGGAAATATTGGAATGTCGATACGTTTTTTACAATGTTAATTTAAAAGGTGTGGCAAACTTGCCCCTCTGTCTAGTTTGTCTATGCATATGTTACTTGTATATCTAGATAATTATACGAGCTAGGTAGTATGGAGAAAGGCAAGTGTCTACTGTGAAGTAGTTTTTTTTTAATTTTGATTTTTTTTTAAATGAGCGGTTGAAACTCGGAAAGCATTTCTTTTTTTATGCGGTCCATGAACGGAGAAATGAATCTACAGGCAGCAGTCACTTCCGCTATGCCGGCTAGAGGAGACGAACGTGCACCGTCCACGTTAACAGGGGACTATCATGCCCTGTGCATGGTCACTCTGCCTACCAAAGTCTTAATTTCATATAATTTACATTTTAAAAATCTCAACTCTCAAATTGAAAAATAGGTTATGTTACGAATGGAAATAGTGATGATACTAGTATGTATTAAAGGGAGAGAAAGAGATAGAGTGGTACGGAGATGATGGTTATTTAGTGCGCCGCTTTAAAATTTAACTCCCGTGAAGTGATCTAGTCTCGTTTCGGGATTAGGTTGGAAGTCGGCGGTAAATTACAAGAGGAAAGTGCAGCGTGTCGGGGATAAGCTTGTGGGTGTAAACTCCGTGGCAGCAGACTTTCTACGTTGCACTGCAGACTATTAAGTTAATACCATTATTATCTTGCTGTTGTTTAGCTTTTTTTTTTCACCACTTCGCCTGATGTTAAGCTAGACTAGTCTATGAACGGAAACAATTGCCATCACAAAGAATTTTTTGCAGACAGCAGTCGCCTCCGCTATTCCGGGTTGAGGAATGTGCACTATTCAGATTTACAGTGCACACTACTCTCGTTATAGCTGGTTACTTCCAAACTGATCCTGAACGTGACAAGATGGTAATAATCCAGGACTGCAGATTAGGCTAATAACCAACATCAGTCTTTACTAAAAATAGCATTGATCTTATCATAGGATTAAGACGTAAATGTTTTTGGACAATTATTCGTAATAATGTCCGCCTACACATTACGCAGGTTGGTTTACATACTAAAATCATTTAGGTCTTCATTATGATATAAATTTTCCATAAGTTAAATAACAGATCGATAAATTGATTGAAAATGGCAAAATACCAATCATAGTGGGAGGTACCACTTATTACATGGAATCTATTGTTTGGAACATACTTGTGGAAGACACAGTTGACGATGAAATTCTTCTGTGGGAAAAAGACGAAGATACGCGAAAGAGACGGATTATAGATGAGAAAGAAAGAGACGACGCTAAAAAACCTAATTTAAATCAAGACGAATCGAACAAAGACAAAATAGACCATATAGATAGAGACGAACTTTTACACGCCATAGAAAATGATGACCAATTTACAAACGAGGAAATACATGAAAAATTAAAAGCTATAGATCCACTAATGGCCAGTCGTTTGCATCCTAATAATAGACGAAAAATCAAAAGGTAAGTAATTGAATGAAGTGTACGAATAAACCTCGTTCAAAGAAACAAATATATTATTCTAAACAAATCGTTGTTGAATCAGAAATTTTTTATATGACAACACTCCGCCTGATGTAAAGCTAGATGTAGGTAACAGTCGCCTACGCTATGAACAATTCAAATTGACAGTGTACAGTGTACAGTGTACACTTCTCTCAGCTACTTCCAAGCTGTTCCCGAAACGCGATAAAGTCCTTTAATGGGTGTTGTATTCGAAAGTGGTGGTACTACTTCAGGACGGCAGACTGGACTAATAACAGTCTGCCTACCACTCTTTGACAGATAGTCACAAAAAAAAAGTTTATCTACACTAATACTAAAAAATTACAAAGTTTACGTTTAGTTTTGTTGGTTCCTCGAAAAAGATATTTTAAAGGCGCCTGAAATTTGAGCTAATTGAAATTGATTTTTAAATTTTGCTATTAATGAAACGGGCCATTGTTTTCTTTTCTAACTAACTCGTAGCTTTTAAGAATTGTGAATAATTTATTATAAACATTTTTGAAGATTTTTCCTTCCTTTTTATTAAGTAATTAATTTAATGTTTTGATGGAGTGCTTTTTTTCTACGTCTTTAATCTTTATTCAGCCATTTTGTGTGCTAGATATTCTGATGTTCAAAATTTCAAATACCTTTATATTTCTTTTTTTTTTCAATAAATTACTTTTTTTTTGTATAATTATGTAGGGATGTGACCACGCACTGCTTGATGTTAAACTAGAGTGCGGTCCATGAACGGTGACAACACTACCTCACACCAATCCCTACACATCTTATTAAAAACAAAATTAAAAAAGTAGAAAGAAAAGACGTAGATATATTTAATAATTTAATTTTTTTAAATTAAAAAATAGTATGGAGTGTAAAACAGAATTCCGGGTGTATGGGCACCACATTTCTGTTAACGTATGGGCATCAACAATATTTAAGGGTAAATCGATTCGGCTCAGTGTATATCGGGCAGTGTACCAACGGAAAAAAGTCCCACATGAAGATGATTTCTAGTCCAAAATTAGGTTTACATATAAAATTAAATTCTATACAAGATTACATCAAAGTATTATTACATTTCAGTTTGAGTCGAGAGCCTCGATAATTGAATTCAATTAATTTTTATAAAAACCGATACGCTATGATCACGATTCGACACGATGTTTAATGTTTATAGCTTTATTAGTTGCCGGGTTACCTTTTTTTCTTTTTTAATTCAACGAGGTCACTCTGATATGCATTCGTGATTATTGTAACGATTTTATATTTTTGTTTCTAGGCTGATTATTATGAAATTGCATAATGCAATGTATGGTTTTAAGAGCAGAGGAGCAGTCCCACCTTAAGGACTAATGTTACTCGCATATTTTTATGTTTCTCTCAGCTCCTACTTTAAATATAACTTATGTTTACGTTGCTATGACAACTGACGTGTGTAGATTAATTTGATTGATATTTACGTGTCATTTTTTTTTCGTGTTTCCCTCATAACATTGACAATTAAATGAGGTGCAATATGTAAAAACCATATAGAAACATTGACAACAATATTGATCTCTTTTACTTATAATCCAATCAGAAAGAGAAAGCAAACGATTTTGAAAAAAACTGGGACTGCTCCCTTGCTCTTGATAGTACCTACAACGTTTAGTGCTTATTCTATACAGCTGACAAAGAGGAAGTGACAGAAATTTATCTATAGCTTAACATCAGGCAGGCATTTTAATTTTGATCTTAATTTTAATTTTGATTTTAACTTTGATTTTGACTTTAATTTTGATTTTAATTTTAATTTTATTTTTATTATTATTTCTATTTTTTTTAAAAACTACAGTTTATTGTGTAAGATGTGGCACCTAAAGGTGGATCATTCGCCATAGGATTGGTCTACTTAACAGAAGCATGATATAATGATTCCCACCACTGGTCGCCCTTAAAATAAAAAAAATCAGGCAGTGTTGTCATATGCCGAGCTAAAAAAACCAATCAAAATATATACGAGTACATAAGTAAAGTAGCAGTTTGACCCGATAACCAGTTAATTTGTAATAATGTATTTTATCATTAGTATTTATGTTCGTAGTGGTATTTTTCCATTGATATCGCACTATAATTTTATGAATGAGTGATGAAGAATCACGTTCTTATCAGGGATCAGAGTCAATGTCATAGTTCACTCGGCCGTATTAGAGAGGATGTTTGTGTTTCCTTTTGATACAGCGCCCACAGCGTTTGGGTTTTATCTTAAAATTCGTCATCAACATCAAGAGCGACCAATGTAGTTATTTTCGTCTGCATTCCACATGATGTTAAGATAAGAGAAATTTCTTCAGGCAGCAGTCACCTCCACTATGGCGGTTTGAAGAAACAAATTTGCACATTCCTCTCATTATTCTGAGACCCGTGTTCGAACCTAGCTAATTCTGACCGGTACCAATGTAACTTTGTTATATGTACGCTTTGGTCGCTCAATGCCTGTAGGCACTATTAAAGAGTGGTAGGCAGACTAATGATGGTTATTAGTCCAGTCTGCCGTCCTGGGGTAGTACCACCACTTTCGAATGTAACACCCGTGAAGTGACTTTGTCGCGCTTCGGGAATAGTTTGAAAGTAGCCACGTATAGCGAGAGGAGTGTACACTGTCAATAGATGGTACATGCTCGTCTCCTCAAGCCGGCATAGTGGAGACGACTGCTACCCGCACAGGTTTCTCTGTAGTAGCAGTTGTATCCATTCATGGACCGCACTCTAGCTTTACATCAGGCGGAGTGTTGTCAAATGCCGAGCTACAATAAAAAAAAAATTATACCCGACTGCTTCAAAACTGATTCCGAAACTTGAATGTTGTGGTACTACTCCAGTAAGGTAAAATGGGCTAATAATGATCATCAGGCTGCATTCCATCCTTTTTTTTTTTGTTCCTGAAGCCTATACTACCCTAGTTTGGGGTCAGGTCATCGTGTCGTATGTATTTATTTATATGCATTTATATTACAGGAATTAACTTTATCGAAATCATGTTCTTGGTTCATGTTGACATCTTTTGCATAAATGTATGCGATTAGCAGTCGCCTCCGCTATGTCGGTTTGATGAGACGAAGTGACAATTTAAGATTGTATAAATAGGAAGAGATTTTTTTTTCTTATCGTCCTCTATACTTTATTTTATCAAATGCCGGAAGTCAAAAGGGTTTCTTTATTTGTATTGTTTATCTACAAAGTATAAAAGTACACATTAAAGTGTTCAAAAAAAGATATTTATTTTCTTAATACCTATAATAAATAAGCTAGTACTTCAATAGGCAGAACGATAAAAGTACATATAACATAGTACCAATGTATGGTACCGGTCATAATTTTGCGAAGTTTGAACACAGATCTCGACCTTAAATTTACATTGCTTGTTTTCATATTTTTATGATTTGTGTTTTTTTTTTTTAATTATGGTACCATAATGTTTTGTAGTTTATTTTTATTTTTATTGTAGCTCGACATGTGACAACACCCCGCCTGATGTAAAGCTAGAGTGCGGTCCATGAATGGAAACAACTGCTACCACAGAGAAACCTCTACGGGCTGCAGTATTGTTGTTGATATTACAGCTACAGTTGATATTAGACCGATAAAGTTCACAAAATTATACAATTTTTTAAAACTATTTATTAAACTATGGCTTCTAGTTCACGCGATAGTGTGTCGGTACTGTTAACCAACACAAAATTGTATTGGTGTTAAGTGCCATCGGAGGTCCAGGCACCCGGAAAGGTACCATCCATTTATGGTCCAAGTTCCAAAAGTACGTACGAGGCGTTTCGACAACACGTTCCTCGTGCGTACTGCGAAACTGGAACTCCAGAAGTACAATACGGGCCTCGTCAAATTAAGGGTAAATAGGTACCTCATAGGCAAGCGTGCTCCACCTTAGACCGTATCATTGCTTATCATCAGGCAGGGCAGCATCAAACGCTTGTATATTAAGCATAAAAAAAGGTGGACCCAATTTACAGTGAAGAGTGTAGAGCGGCCGTGGTCTAGCGGTAAGACGCGTGAACTCACGATGGATGAAACCCGTGTTCGAACCTCGCTAATTCTGAACGGTACCAATGTACCTTTGTTATATGTACTTTGGTCGCTCAGTGCCTATAGGCACTATTTAAGGAGTGGCAGGCAGACTGATGATGGTTATTTGTCCAGTATGCCGTCCTGGGGTAGTACCGCCACTTTCGAATGTAACACCCGTGAAGTGACTTTGTCGCGTTTCGGGAATAGTTTGAAAGTAGCCAGGTATAACGAGAGGAGTGTGCACTGTCAATCTAAGATGGTACATGCTCGCCGGCATAGTGGAGGCGACTGCTACCCGCACAGGTTTCTCTGTAGTAGCAGTTGTTTTCATTCATGGACCGCACTCTAGCTTTACATCAGGCGGAGTGTTGTCACATGACCACTAACCCATTTTTTTTTATTTAAGCTCGTCATGTGACCGCACTCCGCCTGATGTAAAGCTAGAATGCGATCCATGTATCTAAGAATAAATTAATTACTTGTATTAAAATTGTTATTTTGTGTTTATTTTCCGTTGATTTTGTATGAATAAATTTATTTAATAACAATACAATCTAATGCCCTATATTTAATAGTCAAGGTACATATTTAATCTATTTAGTTCGTCACTTGAACTTATTTTAGACCTAGAACCTATTAGGCGCCCTGAGACCTATTTAAGCGATTTCATATAGAATGTACTGAGTCTACTGAGTTATGTCATTTAATATGGCTGGACCAGAATTTATTAACAAAGCTCTATAATTCATTTTACCGCCTGTTAAGTTAGAGTGCGATCCATGAACGGAGGCGACTGCTGTCAGAGAAGGGGATCTGCAGACAGCAGTCGCGCTCGTTATGCCGGCTTGATGAGATGCCTCTTCACACTGCGCTTGAAGGATCCCATGTTATAGGAAGGAGGAAAGACGTGGCTGGGAAGGTCGTTCCACAATTTGATGGAACGACAGAAGAAGGATTGCCCGAACCCGAACACCCGCACTGGGAGGGGGAAGCATTCACACTATGTCGACCGAATTGGTCGCCGAATAAAACGGTTCGGCGCGTCCTTTTTGTTGTTGCACAATTGACAAGTGGAATGCTTTGCCCTCCCATGTATTCTCCCAATCCTTTCACCTTGGATCCTTCAAGCGGAGCGTGAAAAAGCACCTTCTCAGGCCGGCATAGTGATGGCGACTGGAGCCACCGTGCGAGCGGTTCTCTAGTCGTCAATGCTCATGGACCTCCACTGCGTTTACCATCAGACCAGTCGAGGTCACATGTCGTGCCAAAATAAAATAAAAAAAAAACCTTTTGGTCCGCGAGGGGATTGTTTCGACGGTGAGGCGATGCATCGATGCACGCGCGACCTCAAGCGATGTGGGGTAGATTTGTTTGTCCCCAATCACACTCAAACAGATCTTAATGTTTCTAGCATCTTTTCTAGCATCCACCATAACAATTATTACCAGAATTTACGGTAGCAATACTAGCAACAGATAGTCACTAATTATAGGTCCTTCTATCTTAACGGATAATAATTTGATTGCTAAAACGTTTATTATGATAAATTATTATGTTTAGATTTATTGCATAATATTGTAAACAATGTTTCTGTTGTCCTCGTCGTGTTTTTAATATATTTTGGTTTATACATGATGTAAAAAGATAAGTAGCAATGTCGCGATTAAGAAAGTTGTATATACTATACTGATCCAGATACCGGTCCAGGAATTTCTTTATTATTTTTAAGATAGCGGGAAGAGTGTGCACTGTCAATCTAGGTGGACTCGTCTCCTCAAGCCAGAATAGAGGAGGTAGAGAATTGTCAGTAGAGATTTATCTGTAGTAGCAGTTGTATTCATTCATGGACCGCACTCTAGCTTCGTATATCAGGCGGAGTGTTGTCATATGTCGAGCTAAAATAAAAAAACGTATTATTTTTGTTATTTATTGGGCATATTATTGTAGCTGACAACATTCCGCCTCATATAAAGCTAAAGTGTGGTCCATGAACGGAAACAACCGCTACTACAGATAAATATCTACGGGCAGCAGTCGCCTCCGCTACGCCGGCCTGAGGAGACGAGTATGCACCATCTAGATTGACAGTGCACACTCCTCTCGCTATACCTGCCTACTTTCAAACTGCTCCCGAAACGCGACAAAGTCACTTCACGGGTGTTGCATTCGAAAGTGGTGAAATTTTAAATTAATATTTGATTCTATCGGTTATTGTTTATTATTGCTTGGCATATTTTTTTTAGCACGAACACATGACTGCTGTCACTGAAAGAGATTTGCAACAGCCGTGTCCGCTATGCCGGCTTAGTAACACTGCGATAGAAGGGTCCCACACTGTAGGAAGAAAGAATGTGGGAATTAAATTGTGATGAATTTTATTTTCTAATCTTTTTCATCATAATTTAAACTGTCCTATTTATCATACAAACGAACAACCGATCATTAATGTATAAATGTCGATCAGTAGGCCGACTTACTTACAACGGATTGAGTCCCACATACGAAAAAACGACTTCCGCAATAAATTTGCTAATAAATTGAGAAGACCCCGTGATATCTTGACATAAACGACAGGCCAGTACTTCCTCGGGTCGACGGACTCGGCCAAGGTCTCCATAGTCAAAGCACACGCATGCGCGGTCCGTGACCTTCAACCAATGGATTATTCCGGCTGTAACCCACATTTGGCCTCAATGATAACCCTTTAAAAATTATCACACAACTCTGGTTTACTTAATAACCCTTAGTATTTATAATTTTGTTTGAAACGCGGTTTGTGTTGGCGCGCTTTTTTCCTCGCATCAGTTTCTTTTCGTCGTTTCATCATTTAATTTTGTTTGAACAATTATGTACTATCTATCTTTAATTAGTTTAATTAGCAGTTGTTTCCATTCATGGACCGCACTCTAGCTTTACATCAGGCGGAGTGTTGTCACATGTCGAGCTACAATAAAAATAAAAAAAAAATAAAAATAAAAAAAAAAAAAAATTTTTTTTATAAAATATCGATAATTTTTTTTTAAGTACCTATCTGTTCTTTAAATTAAATTGTGAATTCATGAGCGGAGACATCAGACAACCGTTACCACAAAGAAATTAGCAGGACAGCAGTTGGCTTCACTATACTGGCTTGAGGAGATGAACGTGACTGGGTCACTTCACGAATCACAATGAAAGTGATGGTACTATGCCGATGTGCTAATTTCAGGCACTAAATGACCAAAGTACATATTACATTTTGGCCTTTATTTGAATACGGGTGTCTCGATCGTGAGTCCATGGCTCCAACCAATTCAACCGCTAGGCCATCTAGAATTTTGGATTTAGCTAAAAAAAAATATTTTTTTTTATTGTAGCCTTGCATGTGACAACACTCCGCCTGATGTAAAGCTAGAGTGCGGTCCATGAATGGAAACAACTGCTACTACAGAGAAACCTGTGCGGGCAGCAGTCGCCTCCACTATGCCGGCTTGAGGAGACGAGCATGTACCATCTAGATTGACAGTGCACACTCCTCTCGCTATATCTGGCTACTTTCAAACTATTCCCGAAACGCGACTAAGTCACTTCACGGGTGTTACATTCGAAAGTGGTGGTACTGCCCCAGGACGGCAGACTGGATAAATAACCATCATCAGTCTGTCTACCACTCTTTAATAGTGCCTATAGGCACTGAGCGACCAAAGTACATATAACAAAGTTACATTGGTACGGGTCTTTAGCGAGGTTCGAACACGGGTCTCATCGATCGTGAGTTCACGCGTCTTACCACTAGACCACGGCCGCCGAAAATACAGTTGATAAATTAATACAATTTAAAATTATAAACAAAATTACAATAACGCGTATTAATTTTAATTTAAAAATGTAATCAATTATAAATACGTACTTTTTACGTAATATTTAGAGTCACGTGCGTAACCGTATCTAAAGTATTTTGTTTCGCGCCAAAATGTGTTGCTAACCGCAGTTATCACTTTAACGCGTTTATTATACAAATTGTTAATGAACCGCAATTTAAAAGCGGGTTACATGTAAATAAAACACATACAATATTGAACCCTTTGAATTTGGTCGTGTTTTGCATTAATTTCATTAAAATGGGAAATGCATGAAAAAAATAACCTATGCTAAATCGGAAACCATTTAGAGATACGTAGATTATGTTTATTTTTGGAAAATAATTTTGATCTTAAATTAACCTTATAGGCTGGGGCCGTTACGGATTTTTATAGCTGAAAAAAAAATTAGCGGCAGGCAACGGCCGGCTAAAATATATGTATAGTTGAGGTCATAAACAATGAAAAAAAAAAACTTTCGAACTAGGCATGAAGGGAAGTAGTGAAATGGGGTGCTATTTAAAGGATGAAAACCGTTTTTCGTTATTTGTGGCGAAACGAGACCTCCTAGAGAAAAGTGTTTCATACAAAAGTTGTAGATAATAAAAAAATCTAAAACTTTCATTCTATATATTTTGCGAGAAAAAGACGAAAAACCGATTTTTCTGTTTTTTATTTTTTTCTCGCGTGAAAATTATTTAATTTAAATGAAACTTTGTGAAAGTACGTAATTATTTGCACATAATAAGCATGAATTCATCTTTTCATTTCATCTCAAAAAGGTAACGGCCCCAGCCTATTATTGTGGACGTGATTTAGCGGTATGAGGAATGAACTCGCGATCAATGAGACCCATGTTCAAATCTTTAAAAAATTATGTATGTTCATTTACTTTTTCACTTTGATATTATTTTTTCACTGATAAAGTTTGCATCTTCATTGAACAATAATTGCATTATCTTGTAGAAAAGAAAATTATAAACACGTTTTTATATTTTGTTTTTATTTTTTGATTGTTTTTTGTTTTGGCTTACAATGTGACATTTTACCTTGCCGATTAAGATAGCTTACTATGTTACGATTATAATTTAGAAAAAAAAGCTAATAGAAAACTTTTCCTGAATACGTGATGAAATTATGATTAAAATTGAACAGAAAAAAGCCCCACGTCACTCCAGATTTAAAAACAAAAATTATTTCGCCATAATAACATTCTTAACAACCCCAGGTCCAGATCAAAATATTACAAAACCCTTTTTAAGTACAGACCCACACTATAATATAAAGCTACCCTTAAAATTTCAGGTTGCTAGGTATCATAGTCTTGGACGTACTTTGTTCAGTACAGAATCAGTCAGCCAGGACTTCTTTTGCTATATATACATATTTAAGTTTAAGATTGTATGTACAATCAGCAACAGGTTTGCTGCAACACCTTAAGGACTATTTGTTCTTGTGCGAGAATCTTGTCGAATATGAAAGAATATTTGATATCGACCAATAAACAATCAAGTTTATATCTCTAAATAAAAAGTCGTTCAGTTTCAAGTTCCTATGAGTTCAGACGATTATTTTCTAAAGTGCTCCAGCGACAGTTTTGCTAATTGTACATGATGTCGAACTCGTGATTAAATCACAAATATAAGTAACATTATTTATTATTTATGCGTCTATTTATATATATTTTCCTCATATTTGTGTTATATCAGAAGCACTACATTGTATTATATTACGTTATTTCTGTACTTGGAAACCTTTTATTTGCATAAAGTATAAGTTTAGTACGCACATATTTTGTTACACAATTAATTGTTTTGCCACAGAATATTGTACTTTATCGCGAAGGGAAGAGGTATTTTAAGGATATTAATTGTGTAACTGAATGAGTTATTTAGAATACAATATTGCCTTTAGTGAGTAGAGACTGACGTAAGCTATTTCGCAAGAAGGAAGTGTCTTCAATTGTGAATAAGAATCAAACACAGAGGTTCATTCTGTAACGGGTATTCCTTTTGAATAAATATTTAATTACGTGATTTTATTTGGCAAATATAAACATTTTGTTTGCTGTAATTTAATATTTTTAAATTTAATTTTATGATTTTAAACAAATAATGGATAAATTCTAAGGATTTGACAAACTATAGTAAATTGAATGATTGTATCGATACTCATCGTGAGGATTTATAATTTAATAAAGCAATGAACTGTTTTATTATTAAATTATATTTAAGATTGAATTTGGGTTTGAATGCCACCTCAAATCGTGTGTGTTGTTGATTTTTATTTTTCTATTCAATTTCATAAGTTAATAAAGATACAGTAACAATTGTCACGCCTTTTTCCCACAGGGATATGCAGAGACAACGGAACGCCACTTACCACGATCCTGACACAACACCCTCGCTCCCTTCACATCCACAATTCTCTTCATGCACGCCCGACGGTTATGGGCACTAGGCAGCCCAGCTTTCATAAGGATGTCTCCTATTTGATCGGAAAACAACCTTCTGGCTCACCCTCCTTGTTTAACGCATCCATTCACATCAGATTTATATATTCCTTTAAAGATAATAACCGATAATGAATATTTATATTATTCTTTTTATAACACATAGTACTTTAAGCCTTCTGTAGTTTCTTATTATCACTGAGTACCGACTGGTTCACACCCAGGCTCGGGGTCCACCATGCAGCTCCTCCTAAAGCATCGAACAAGAGCTAAGACCTTTCATATCTTATTGCTTAGGAGTTTTCCATCGCCATCTAGAACTTCCGAACTGAACTTACATAATAATATGTAATGAATTTTAACGAACGAAAATTATTAGAGAAAGAATTCTCGAACAGTGTATGACATTTTTTACATCAAATTAAATGGTTATTATGTATTTTGGAAAGTACGGTCGTGGTATTTCTTAACAAACCTCATTATTCTGTTTCTTAGTAAAAATATTTGACGTAATCACTCTTAAACGCTACAGTATTTTGTGAAGTTTTTAGGTTAAATTTAATTTAAGTAAGTCATTTGATGCTACGAAGCTACGAGTAAAATAAATAATAAACTTCGACAGTCCTTTGTGTTGAGAATCTAATTTATATATTCGCTTAAGCCTTGATGAGATAGTTCAAAATTCTTTAGTTTGAGATTTTTATAGTAACATATGACTAGGATGGGCCTAATGCCGACTTGATAGACGTATATGCACCATCCATGTTATTAGTCCATACTCCTCTCGGCTTCCAAGCTTAACCCGAAACGCAACCTTAATAATTTCACTTATACGCCCTATTTCCACTCGACCACATCCATTACTCTCTTCATGCATGTTTCAGTTGAGGGTGCACTTCATTCTTTCTGAACGATTAACCAGTCTTGCCGAGAAAGGTGTTCCCAGGGCACCTCCTTCCGACACTGCCATCCACTTTCGTACAATAAATCTTTTTAGTTAATCTCCTTTCATCTTCATCTATCCTTTCCAAATGACTAAAGCATTCCAGCATACTCCTTTCCACTTATCCACAAGTCAATTAATTAAAAATCTATATTAATATTAATGTTACAGAATAACCCACGTAAACATTGGAATGTGGCTTGTATGTAATTGAGTGCTTTATTGTTATGTAATATCTTCTGCAACCTTAGCATTGTTACACTTGTCCCAAATGTGAACTATTCTGACTTATGACCACTTAGTGTAATACTATAATAGGTTAGGTTAGTTCTGTTGGATCCTAGATAGGGGCTTGAGTCTTGACGGGTTATTTCCTTCCTTTAATTAGTGCCCGTGTGACCCATTTATAGATGTAGATTAATTAAGATGTTTTATTGATTTGATGATTGATTGATTTTTTATTTAATTTAAATTTGGGCCCTTTGTTAACTTACTAATATTTTATGATATAATCCCATTTTCACCAAATATTTTTTTATTTATTTAAAGCTTAGTGTAGCGTGTACACAGGCGAAGAAAATTCTCTTCCAGCTAACCTGCGTGTTTAGGACAGATGTGAGCGAAGAGAAGCTGTTTTTTAAACAAATATACGAGTATATACAACTAAAGTTTAGACATGTGTAAATATACATACAAATACTATACATTTAATAACTATTAAAATATTTAAATGATTATTTTCGTTCTTATCAAGGCTTCTTCAATGCCCCACTCTTGGGTATAGATCTCCCCCCCTTATTTAGGTAACAATTGTAATATTTCATAAAAAAATATAACTTTTACAAACAATTTTCTCAAGTCTCCTTAAGCCGGCACAAAGGAGGCGACTGCTGTCTCTTTCTTTTTTAATTTAATCGTACATAAACTTTAAACAATAATAAAAACATGGAGTATGTAAGTAGTAATGTTTATAAAATGAACGTTTGAACCGTAATTATGTTGTGGCAATGTAGCAGAACATGCGCGTACGCAGCCAAAACACATCGAGTCACATCCGCCATACTCGTACATCCATTCATAAATTCTCATTCATGGATTTGTGCTATCTGTACACTGAATTGACTGCAATTGCTACCTTATTTGTTTACTAATAAGGGTGATATTAGTATGGCGTTGTGTCGGAATATTCTTATTTGCAATTAAATTGTGTTTTTTTTTTGTACCATTAATTGTGGATTCAAACGTTGAACCGTTGATAATTTGAGCTTCGTGAGAACGATTGCCAAAAATGGTGTTAATATTTTGGATTTGTTTTGCGTTTAAATTTGTTACGTTTAATAAAGTTTTGACGGCCGTTTTCGTTTCTAGAAAATTATCCGATTTACGGGCCAAGGACTTAATAAATTATAATTAAGTTATTTTTCTAATTGTAAATTGTGACCATAACTAATTATTTATTATTAAATAAATGTTATGTTGTAATTATTTTCGTACACTGAGGCGTAAAGTCATTATTTTGTACGCCTGTACAAAAATTTCCCAAAACACAGCGGAAATATCTTACATATTACCATATCAATTTTAAAATAATATTAAAATAACGCATTTTTTACATTCGACTATGCTGATGTTAAGACTATGAACGGAGACGGCAGCAGTCACCTCCGCTATGCCGGCTTGATTGGAAGTGGGTGGAAGATAGCGAGAGGAGTGTGCACTGTCAATCTAGATGGTACATGCTCGTTTTCTCAAGCCGGCATAGTGGAGGCGACTGCTGCCCGTAGAAATTTATCTATGCAGTTGTTTCCATTCATGGACCGCACTCTAGATTTACATCAGGCGGAGTGTTGTTACAAGCCGAGGTACAATAAAAAAAAAGTATAATGCGAGGAGTGGGTAATGTCAACATTCGTCCCCTCAAGCCGGCATAGCGAAGGCGACTGTTGTCTGCAAAAATTTCTCTGTGGTAGCAGTTGTTTCGGACAGTCATTCATGGATCGCACTCTAGCTTAGCATCAGGCGGAGCGTTGTCAAAAAAAAACCCTCCACGGAAACAGAAGAATATTTCTTTGTGATTTTGTTTATTTTATTTGTGAGGTCGCGCCGCCAACCATAGGCTAGTCTAAACATAATTACGTTAGCGTTATCTCAATGGGGTCATTAAAACCCTTAATGGTGACATTATATTACTCGAAGTGCGTCAAAATATTTAAAGAATTCCATTTTAGTGATTTATAAATACATTTTTCTTTTATATTAACTCGACGTGTAACTACACACCGCCTGATCGTAATCGATGGTAAAATGTACTCTAATTGCGATGTTATAAGGTACAAATTTAAAAAATATCAATTCGGCGTCTTCAGGTCATTGTAACTTGACTTAAATTGAATGTCTATAACTCAACCTTGAATAGTTCGCTATTTCGCGCTTAATGCCTAACACACACATGAGACCGGCGAACTTAAAACAAACTAACCAAAAACCGACTAGTCCGGCCCCGCAGCTCCAATTTAAGGCTGCCTGTCCATTAAAGCGGAGCGAGTTTGCGAAGAGAGCGAGCGTGTATTTCGGAGCGGACTAGTTCACTTGACGAGTCATTTGAGCGGAGGGCGCTACCTCGCACTGCTTCCGAAAATGTATGAATTTTTAAACTAGCTCGCAAATCCCTGTCCACTGCAGCTGAGCGAAGTTTTTATGCAATCCTATTGGTTAATATTTCTCCGTTTCTCCGCTCCGCAAGCTCGCTCCGCTTCAATGGACAGGCAGCCTTAAGCCCCGCTTAGCTTTCGTTGGGTCATTTTCGAACGCCTACGATAGTTCTATGCGTTTTAAGTTCGCTGCATGAGACGGTTGCGAGTCGGGACGGGGGTATAGCAAGTGTAATTCCTTGTTTATATGAACGACAACACATTATAGGGCGCATTACTATACCTTATAGTACGAATCGAACTTTAAGTTAGGCACAAGTCGCTGCGCGGTCCACAAATTGAGGTATCAGAGGGACACGACGAACGTGAGTGGGAAGGGCACACTTTTAATTTCATTATTGTAAACTTAACTGTACTATAAAGTTTGACGCGATTCGTTTTACTACGAATTTAGCTACGAAATAACCCGACCCGTGCGCTGTCTGTTGTGGTGGGAGACAGGCGCGGACCCTTGCTAATAATAAAAAATACATTGGAATAACGTTTCAGTACACCCACTATAGTTTGTTATAATTATTTTTTATACAATGCAATCGATAATTCATACGTGAAATTAAAACCAGATATAATAATAATAATGTATTCTTTTATCACTATTATTGATTGATATTGTAATAATGTTCGGTCACTGGTCCTGCGTGGGAACAATGCATCTTTAGTTGCGCCTACGCACGTTTCTTTTTTTAATTGTTCAAGTCGTATTGTTTAGTTCAATTTCTAATGTTATTTCAAATCAAGGGTGTGATTAAAAGTGCTTCTTTTATTAGTTCTTCGAACGTTTTTGCAGTTTTGTTATCCTATTTGCATGCCTCAATCTCGTAGTTGAATGATTCGGTTATCGACAACTTTTATTATAAAGCAAATAAATAAATTAACTTTGGATTTAATTATATTAACGTATATTCTAGCTCGGGGGTCGATAAGGAATTTTGAATGGGGTCCGGTTACCTATGAAAAGTTTTAACGGAATCCAGAAAAAAAGTCGCGATTTTAATTGTTGTATCTTAGTGTTATATAAGATGTAAAAAAGACAGCTAGCAATTTCGCGAACCATAAGTTGTTAAAGTGCGGTCCATGAACTATAGAGAAATCTCTACGGGCAGCAGTCGCCTCCGCTATGCCGCCTTGAAGAGACGAGTATGCACCATCTAGATTGACACTGCACACTCTTCTCGCTATACCTGGCTACTTTTCTTCACTCTTTTACTTCACGGGTGTAACATTTAAAAGTCGTGGTACTATCCTAGGACGGCAGACTGGGCTAATAACCATCATCAGTCTGCCTACGACTCTTTAATAGTGCCTATAGGCACTGAGCGACCAAACTACATATAACAATAGTTACATTGATACCGGTCAGGATTAGCGAGGTTCGAACGCAGGTCTCATCGATCGTGAATTCATGCGCCTTGCCGCTAGACCATGGCCGCTCTAAATATTAGCAATTAGATAAAATTAAGTTAACCCCCTAAATAGAAATATTTAATAGCTCTTTTAAACTTCGTTACAAATCATTAATATTTTATTCGATAATGACGTAATTATAGTTATTTTTTCCACCCTCCAATCAAAAAAGGGCGGAAAGTAGCTTAGTGATAAATTATGAGCATTTATAGGTAGCGTCAAACTTAATACCTGTATATGGTAGAAGTAAACTTTATGGCAGCTCCGAAGTTAGCCACAAGTCGCTGCGCAGTACACAGATTGAGGCATCAGCGGGATACGATGAACGTGAGAGGGAAGGGCAGACTCCCGAGCCCACAGGATATTTTCATATGTTCTATTCATATTTAAAATTAACTCCTAATTTTATTATTGTAAACATGACTGTACTTGCGCTAAATAGCGCCCGCAGCTAACTTCCGAGACGCCATTAAGTTTGACACTACCTATATTTCGCTTCAAATCACATAATGACAATGACTATATTTTGACAGTTATAGTTTTTTTTTATATTTTCGCACGTCATATGACCGCACTGATATTAAGCTAGAGTTCGATCCATGAACGGATATGACTGCTATTAGAGAGAGGGATCCGCAGATAGCATTCGCCTCCGCAATGCCGGCTTTGTGAGATGCCTCTTCACACTGCGCTTGAACGATCCCAGGTTGTAGGAAGGAGGAAAGACGTGGCTGGGAAAGTCGTTCCACAATTTAGTAGAAATACAGAAAAACGAACCCAAGGTACCCGGGTTACACAGAAACCGCTGTTTGTTTTTTTTTGTCACTCATATAAGGGTTAACTACTTTTTTATAAGTAGTTTGGCGCGTGGCAAAACTCCATAGAGCCGGTCCATGGCGGAAACAACTGCGACCACAGAGAAATGTTTACATGTAATAGTCGCCTCCTACGATGCCTTGACAAAACGAATTTTTCTTGTTACTGATGATGATTGTTAGCCTAGTCTGCCGTCATGGAATAGCAGGTTATACCACTTTTAACATCCGGAAAGTGACCTAGTCACGTTTAGGGATCAGTTTGAAAGTAAGCCAGGTATAATGAGAGACAGTAATGTACGCTGAAATTTCTCTGTAGTAGCAGTTGTTTCCGTTCATGGACCACACTCTAGCTTAACATCAGACGAGGTGTTGTCATATGCCGAGCTACAGTTAAAAAAAAAAACAAAATAGAAATGTTGCGCCATTCTGTACCACTCTCAAAGAATTGAACAATTCAGCTACTAAATACATAGTAACACGAAAAAAAATGTGTCAAACTCAAGATGCGTAGATATAATTATAAAAGTAATTAGTAAATTATGCGAAGGTCTTTGCTTTATTGTGACCAAATGTCGCAAAAGCGTCTTTACAAGAAATCTTTACAATGCCTACGACGTAACATCTAACAGCTACCTATTAAGCAATTTTTTGCTAACATTATAGCTTTTTAATAACAATAAAGTTCATAATTGTTTACAAATAGATTGTGATAAATGCGGTTGTTTTTAGGCAAATAAAATAAGCGTGGGACATGGTCTATTAAGATAAACACGTGGCAAAAGTTAATAATTGTCATTTATTACAAAAAAAAATAGGCATTTGTGTCAGGAGAATTGGGTCTGGATGAAATTATATTTGATTTGCGTATGCGCATAAAAACACTTTAGATTAGCTTTTCTCAAAGTGAGCAATAGCGTCTCCTTGCGGGTGTTAAAAGTTTACAGGTGGGGGCGGTAAAGGGCCCAGAGAAAATTGGGTCTTGAAATGGTTTAGGGAGGCGGCGACTGATTTGTAATATTTAAAAATTCAAACTGAAATCATAGCCCACTAGACTATATTGATTATTCCGTTTTTATTTTTGCCCTGTTTGATTGTATAAATATAGAATAAAGTTTCACAATCGTTACATTGAATAAAAAGTAATCTAATTATATTAGGGTCGTTTGCACCAGAAGGCTGGTTTAAGTAACTTTAACTATTTTATGTTTACTTTAACCGTTACGTTTACATTATGGTGTATATTTACTCCACACGAGTTGCACCATCGCTGCATCGTCGCGCCTGTCATTTTTGACGGTTACTTTAACCTTAACCGTAACCAGCGAATCTTGGCTTGGTTAAAGTTAAAGTAATCGTCAAACCAATGTCAAAATGTATGAAAAGAAGCCAAATATGTTTTCTATTATTTTTCGGGATCAGCCACCCTTTTAACGATAACAATATGAATTTACACGATATTGCAACGCGTGTGGCGTAAATGTAAACGTTTAACTGTCGTCGATAGTTAAAGTTACTTTAACCGGCCTTCTGGTGCAAACCACCCATATTATAATGTAAATAAAAAAATGGGCATAGAGGGCGCTAGAAAATATTTTTTTCTCTAAGTGATCGGTGGACGAAACAAACATGAGAAGCTCTGCTTTAGATAATTTCTAAGCTACTAGGGTATCTAGTCATTTAAAAGTCGCAAGTTCGATCTCTGTTATTAAATTCGCACCATAGTAATCAAGATTAATTGACCTTAAAGCCCGAGTTTAAATGTACCAATGTACTTTGATCACTCAGTGCCTAGCTTGCTCAGTACAGACACTAGCTTAGTATCTAAAAATCTTCAGTCTGACCAATCTTTTCTAGACATTAGTGCATTACATTTTTTTTTTTTTTTTTTTTTATTGTAGCTCGACATGTGACAACACTCCGCCTGATGTAAAGCTAGAGTGCGGTCCATAAATGGAAACAACTGCTACCACAGACAAATCTCTACGGGCTGCAGTCGCCTCCACTATGCCGGCTTGAGGAGACGAGCATGTACCATCTAGATTGACAGTGCACACTCCTCTCTTATACCTGGCTACTTTCAAACTATCCCCGAAACGCGACAAGGTCACTTCACGGGTGTTACATTCGAAAGTGGTGGTACTGCCCCACGACGACAGACTGGACAAATAACCATCATCAGTCTGCCTACCACTCTTTAATAGTGCCTATAGGCACTGAGCGACCAAAGTACATATAACAAAGTTACATTGGTACCGGTCTTTAGCGAAGTTCGAACACGGGTCTCATTGATCGTGAGTTCACGCGTCTTACCGCTAGACCACGGCCGCTATATAATACGGTATAATAAAATAATACCATTAAGTTATTTAATTTAAATTAAAAACGTAGAAAGCAGGTCGTTTGTTTATAAAAGTGACCTTTCACAGCAAACTAAAAGGTAATTAGCTATAACTTATCCATCTCAAATCTCTGATCCGCGATGTCAATGAACTAAATTATTTTATGAATGGACTTCTAAATTGTATCTTTGGCATGCAATTATAACCTCTATTTCTACGTCCGATTAGAGTTCAATATTGTTTGTATGTGTGAGAAAGTAAGTTCAATCTGAGAATTTGTTGTCAGACTAGTCAATTTAACATGAGCGATTAATATAGTTACCACAATTTAATATCGGGATTAGGATTTTTTTTAGAGCGGGTGGTATAACGGTATAACGCGTGAACTCACGATCGATGAGACCCATGTCTAAACCTCACTAAATTCAGACTAATGTAACGATATCATGTAAACTTAGGCAGTACCACCACTTTCGAATGTAACACCCGTGAAGCGACCTTGTCGCGTTTCGGGAATAGTTTGAAAGTAGCCAGGTATAAGAGAGGAGTGTGCACTGTCAATCTAGATGGTACATGCTCGTCTCCTCAAGCCGGCATAGTGGAGGCGACTGCAGCCCGTAGAGATTTCTCTGTGGTAGCAGTTGTTTCCATTCATGGACCGCACTCTAGCTTTACACCAGGCGGAATGTTGTCACATGTCGAGCTACAATAAAAAAATTAAAAAAACTTTGGTAGTGGGCTTTTGTACAGATCGAGTCTGGAATCTGGTGCGTAACGGATTGGGCGCGCTATCCATTCCGCCACAGCGGCCGTGACATTCATGTGGTGATTGTACAATCTCAAATTTTTTAATTGTAACTCGGCATATGACAACACTCCGCCTGAGGTTGAGCTAGATAAATTTCCACAGACAGCAGTTGTCAGAGGAGACGAATGTGGACCATCCAGTTTGTCTTATTAATAATATGTATTATATTTTATCCGTAAATACCAAAATAAATTATGGTCACCTTAACTTTCGATAAACCGATCATTCTGTCGGTGAATTTCGTAAGACCAACTTTAGTTGTATGACATGTTGTATTTTGACGTGACAACCGGTGATTTCTCTTTTTCGGCTCTTTGTACGGGTACATACTTATTTACCGAGAATTTTCCATTATAAAAAAATGTAAGGAGCGGCAGGCAGACTGATGATGGTTATTATTCCAGTCTCCAATGTACCACCACTTTTAAGTTTTACATTCGTGAAGTAGCATTTTGAGATCAGAATAACGGGAGATGCGTACCAGTCGGGAAATTACCGAGAGAAATGTGCACTGTCAATGCACTGTCAATGGATAGGAATAGTTACTTTTTTTTTATTGTAGCTCGGCATGTGACAACACTCCGCCTGATGTAAAGCTAGAGTGCGGTCTATGAATGGAAACAACTGCTACTACAGAGAAACCTGTGCTGGTAGCAGTCGCCTCCACTATGCCGGCTTGAGGAGACGAGCATGTACCATATTAGATTGACAGTGCACACTCCTCTCGTTATACCTGGCTACTTTCAAACTATTCCCGAAACGCGACAAGGTCACTTCACGGGTGTTATATTCGAAAGTGGTGGCACTACCCGAACACGGCAGACTGGACAATTAACCATCATCAGTCTGCCTACTACTCTTTAACTATAGGCACTGAGCGACCAAAGTACATATAACAAAGTTACATTGGTCAGAATTAGCGAGGTTCGAACACGGGTCTCATCGATCGTGAGTTCACGCGTCTTACCGCTAGACCACGGCTGCAGTTCAGCTGGCAACATGTACGTACAACCTTAAGTAAAACGGCCCACAGCCATTCTTAATAAATTAAATGTCAGTAAAGTAATAAATTAATATACAATGCAATTTTATCTAACGACTACGTTTGAAGCATTTGTTCTCTAAGACCAAAACTACTTTATTCTCTTAAAGGGTAAAATTATGTAATTTATTTAGAGATGTATTTATAGACCGAAGTTATATCATAAATGTTTTACTTGAGGAATGGTGGGATTTTTGGGCTCACTTGATACCAAACTAGTAACAAAACAATATTCTAAGTAATATCTTATTTTTATTAATTAATTTTAAGTAGCCAGGTATAAGAGAGGAGTGTGCACTGTCAATCTAGATGGTAAATGCTCATCTCCTCAAGCCGACATAGTGGAGGCGACTGCAGCCTGTAGAGATTTCTCTGTGGTAGCAGTTGTTTCCATTCATGGACCGCACTCTAGCGTTACATCAGGCGGAGTGTTGTCATATGCCGAGCTACAATAAAAAAAAAATTATATCAACACATCATTTACTAATCAATAGACAGTGTTTAATTACATAATAAAAAGATATATTCAATTATAAAAGCATATAACCTCAAATATTGCATCAGAAAACATCTAATTACTCAATAATCCGGGTGAAAAAATTAAAACTGTTTGGTAATAAGATAGTAGATTTATTTTTCTGCAAAATGAACTAAAAATCAACGACAAACTCGAGAAAAATATCCTTTAGTTTTAGTTTTAGTGACTGATACCTAAAACCTATCTATGAATACCGGACTCAGTTTTAGTATAAACGAGTGGTCTAAACAGCAGCTTTTGTTTTAGCCTTCAGGGCGTAACATTTATTGAAAAATCATATCCAACTTTATTATACATAGTTAAAACTGTATTAAAATAATGCGAAAGTCAATTACAAGTCAATATAAAATGACATGGTTCTATCGAGCGTAATAATGTACTGTCGAGATAGAACCTTATTGAATTAAAATAATAGATGTTTGTAAGAAATTTCTATGAAATAAAATTTTTTGTTAGCGTGAAAAGGTTGTATGTTGTTTTTAAGTTATTGTTAAATTACTAGGTTTCTTTGTTATTGATTGAGCTTTCTACCTGTCTAGTCTAGATTGTAATAGGTATTTTAGGTAATAAATATTTGCAACTGCGATAATACCAATAAAATATATCGTTATCAAATCAAATCAAATTATTTATTTGTGGTACATGGTATAAATCACAAGTTGTTGATGTCAGTATTAGATTCTCAAGTACCTGCTCTTAGGCGTACAAATATATATATATATATATATATATATATATATATATATATATATATATATATTATTCTAAACAATAAATAACATAATAATACAATGCAATAAAGACTAAAAAATAATGATTTAAAAATATAAAATTAAATTAAATAGTAAAATAATGGCAATTGTTAAAGTGAAGTCAGTTGTCTTAATAATAATAATAATAGGAATGTCATATACTTAGTTTTAATTAATAATTCTTTTAATTTAGTTTTAAATATTTTAAATTCGCAATTTTTTATGTGGTCCGGGATTTTATTATAGATTTTAGGGGCTAAACCGAGAAAGCCCTTTCTTAGTAATGCTGTATTAGCTGTGGTGCAGGGAATATATTCGTTTTGTATTCCTTTACTATGTTAGCAATTTTGTTGGTTTTTTTTATATTTAAAAAATGATTATGAACCGTTTTGTTCGGCGACCAATTCGGTCGAGATAATGTACATGAGTTTAATCAATGGATAATGTCCATTTTTGAGCCCACTTAATACTAAAAGTTTGTTAACAAAACAATGTTCTTAAAATAATACCTTATTTCTTCATTAATTTATTTTAACTAAATTAAAAGATCCCAATCATCCCAATCCCAATCAATATACAATGTTTAATAACATAAAAATTAAATAATACCAATTATTAAAGCTTTTAATACAATGATAACCTCAATTATTTTTTTTTTAATTGTAGCTCACTCGTGTGACAACACTCCGCCTGATGTAAAGCTAGAGTACGATCCATGAACGGAAACAACTGCTACTACAGACAGATCTGTGCGGGCAGCAGTCGCCTCCACTATGCCGGTTTGAGTTGTATGTGAAAAAGTCTAATTGCTCAATAACTTGGGTGAAAAAATTAAAACTGATTGGTGACAAGGAATGTAGATTTATTTTCCTACAAAATGAAGTAAAGTAGATCGTAAAAATTGAAAAAAAAATTGTGGGCCCATTTCTCTTAGGTGAATGGGCTTTAAACTTTTAAGTTTTGTAATCACCGATTCAAAAAAGCACGCCGGCAACAATAACAGCCCTAATACAAATGTAAATATAAACTATTAAATATTAAATTATAATTATTAAAAAATTAACTTAATTATTGCATTTCACGCTTCTTGAGTTCTTGTTGTCATATAAATATTACTTATTTAGTGCTCTATACAATACAGCAATTAAAATTAACAAGTTAAAACCGTATTAAAATTATAAGCAATGATACCCTTATGAACCATGTTTATAGATTGAACTTAGTTTCAGGTATATCTGTGTTTGAATGGAAAATGTAACGGGAGTAATGTGCATTGCCATCTTGGAAGGTGCACATTCGTCTCCCAAGCCGGGGACGACTGCTGCGGAGAAACTCTATTATTTTCACACACACACACCGTCGAAACAATCCCCTCGCGGACAAAAAAGTTCGGGCAATCCTTCTTCTGTCGTTCCATCAAATGGGCAAGGTCCAAAAAAACTAACCCATGGTGAATCGAAAACCATTTCGAGATATCACTTCAATTAGAAGAATTTTTTGATTCTCGTCTGAAAATACTTAAAAATCGAGGAGATATTTGAAAAACTGTAATGACCGTCTTCGACCTTTCACTTCGACTTTCGTACCGTTTGACAAGATAGAATACAAAGTACCAACCTAACAGTTTTGTAGATTATTATGTTGTCTATGGTTGTCGCCTCACAAGTTTGTCAAATATCTTTTGTTTGTGTTTCCTAACAATAACAGTGTTTTATACGAATAACTATTGTAATTTTTAAAACAAAACTACACTATAAACACGATGTTTTAATTAACAGGAACTTTTAAAAATCATAAGTTTTGTTTGAACTTTTGACAAACGATTTTTTTTTGTTCATTGGCAATGGTTTAGTTCCGAACGAATCCTCAGGTTTGCCAATATTACGATCGCAATTTTTAAAAATTAATAAAAAAAGAACAAAGCAATTACAAAAGTTTTCCAGAAACACGTGTCGACTAAATTAATCTATATTATCTAAAAAATATGTAAAAAAGATAGCTGTCACCAGAGACACCTCCCCAATTGTGGAACGACCTTCCCAGTCACGTCTTTCCCCCTTCCTATAACATGGGATCCTTCAAGCGCAGTGTGAAGAGGCATCTCATTAAGCCGGCATAGCGGGCACGACTGCTGTTTGCAGATCCCCTTCTCTGACAGCAGTCGCCTCCGCTCATGGATCGCACTCTAGCTTAACACCAGGCGGAGTGCGGTCATATGACGTGCTAAAATAAAAAAAAAATAAAAAAACATTACGTTTAATTATGCTCCATGGTCTAGATCAGACTTTTTTATCATAGACCACTTTCAAAACGTAGCTGGTTCCGGTGGACCCCCTGTAGCTACGTTTCCACCATATATGTGAAGATTAAATCTAACTATATAGTTTTCTAAAAAAGTGAGAACCAATTAGGTTAATCAATTAATTGATTGTGCTGTGAGTGGATGTCAAAAAAGTAAAGTTGGCCAATCAAAACGTGATTCCATCCATCTAGCGGCAGCGGCGGCGCTTTGTAAGTCTCGACTCGTTGTACTGAATATGGAATGCAAGTTTTACAAGTAGCAGTTGCTGAGCTTCTTTTATCTAAATATTATCTGCCCACATTGATAGGTAAAGTCAAGCCAACATTCTAGTTCTTCACTATCTAAAGCAGATAAATTTTCGTGGACCACCGCTTACTAATCGTGGACCCCCATTTTTTTGTCACGCCGACGTAAACTCCGTCAAATCTCCCGTGGACCCCTTTTGGAACTAAGGGTCTAGATCATTGTTTTGCAAATATGATGATGTAAAAAAAAATCGATAAGTTTTTATCGAGAAAAACTGAATTAAAGATTGCTTTATATATGAGACATAATAAAGAAAAGAAAATACCATGCAAATCTTCATGTGTAAAACTGTTAAAAAAAAGTATAAGGGCAACAGTAGCCTTAATTATAAGTACAGCATATAGATGTTTACATAAGACGGTGGTTAAGGGGAAATGTGTGCAGAGTTACCTGCCGTAACCAAATGATTATAATCAAACCACCTCAAATTTTTGGTTGAATTCTGTTTTTTTTTTTAATTATAACTGATAATGACTCTTAATTTTTAAGTTCAAAGTATATCTAGATATAGTACTGCGCTCCACCATTCCTTACAGGACAATGTCCACATGTACACCATAAATCCGAGCAGCGCCGGGTATCGTTAGCTAGTTAGACATATAATTATACTCGTAGAATTTATACATACAGAGATATTTTTTTTTATTGTAGCTCGGCATGATGTAAAGCTAGAGTGCGAGCTATGAACGGATACAATTGCTACTACAGAGAAATTTCTACAGGGAGCAGTCGCCTCCATGTAGATTGACAGTGCACACTCTTCGCGTTATATCGCGGCTAATTTCAAACGACAAGGTCGCTTCACGGGTGTTACATTCGGAAGTGGTACTACTACCCCAGGACGGCAGACTAGACAAATAACAATCATCAGTCTGCCTACCACTCTTTAAAGAGTGTTAATTTAGCTGAATTAAAAAAAGAAGTACTCGAATAATTTTTAAAAATCTTAAAATCTCAATTTTAAAGAGAATGGCATCTCTCCAAATGTGTGTACGGAAGAATAGGAGTAAGCTTTTTAAGCTGAAAGACTTCGATGGTGTTGGTTCGACGCCAGAACAATTTAACTTCGGTCTATAGTACATACGTAAAAAAGCTTTATGTATAAAAATCTTGATGATTGCAGTATGCTTGTCGAACGGTAGAAGGCGTGAACTCAGGATCGACGAGACCCGTCTTCAATCTTCGCTTAATTTTGACCTATGTAACTATGTTTTTTTTATAACTGTTAATGCCAGCTAGTGTTTGTATCACAGGCGACACGATCGCAAATTAATTTTTTTTTATTAATTAGTTGCAAATATTTTTTTAATTAGTAAGCCGTGTGTTTTCTCAGCCCATTTAAATAAAACACCGGTGAAAATAATTGTAAACACATTTTTAAAACATTGTTTTTGTATAAAAATGGAGAAAAAACAATACCTTTTACAAAATGTCATAACTTTAAAACTAGCAGGTGTAAAAATTACACCAAATTATATTGTAGATATTGAACTCTTTTATCTGTAGAATGGCGTCGATACCGCTATTTACGGGACACCCTGTATATACTTAAAAATAAAATATTGATAAAATAAAATAATACGGGACAAGCAAATAAACATATTTTATATATTAGATGATTAATTAATATTTCATAGAACGCGTAATAATTTTTCACCTTTATTTTAAAGTATATCCCTATTATTATTATTATTAAAATAAACATATATACTCTTTAAATACTTTTAATATAATATCTCCAATCTCTCGGTCGTTTTTGCTGAATTGTGACCCCCTCCCCTCGCCTCTGCCCCCAAAGGTTGGGTATTACAAAAGTCTGTGTATACACATTTTTGCAGACGGTTTCGAATGCTCCTTTCAGTTTAATTACTTTTCCTGAAAATTTTGTATACAGTGTGTATTATTACTTTTCGACTTTGTTGCAAATTCAGGAACGCTTCCCCCCTTTTTTGCATTGTTTATTGATACCTGAAAAATTATTACAGATTTTTTTTTTATATTAGAAATATCCCATAGAAAAATCTCTACCGGCAGCAGTCGCCTCCACTATACTGACTTGAGGATTCGTTTCATTCTATCCAGGTTAACATATCCAATTATCCATGTGATAAATATTATTCAAATAGATCAAATTGAAAATTTATTCTGAGAATTGTTTTGGAAATTAGATTAGAACCAAAATAAAAATCATAAATAATTAGAAATAGAATTATGGGAAAATCCTGTTTTTAATGATATCAGACAGGATGCGGTTACCCGAATACTCGATAATGTATCAACACGTTAAACATTTCAGTACTTTGTACTTTTTAGAGCTTTTTAAAGCGATTGCCGTGGACCACTCCTCCGACCAAACGTAAAACGAACTGTTTGATTGTACGGGGTGAGTTACAACGGGCGCAAATAACTCCTTCCTTGTCACTCGTTAGCTACGTATAATATGTTTTCTTTATTGGCCAAATATAGTCAAGATCAAAAGTGTATATCAATTATCGATTTAAACGCGTATTTAAACTATATTTAATAAAACTATTGAATATTTCTTTTAAATAAATTTAATATAATATTTATTCATATTTTTATACATGATTTTGATTCTTTTGCTTTATGAATTTCGTGCGTGTACAATGTACATGCACAAACCACGCACCCAGCTCTCTTAACTCTTATATCTAGGTTACCGCGTTTACTTCGATAAAACATAATCCCTCATTTTTATTTCCAAAAAAAACTCGTAGCATAGCAATAGAAGACAGGAATTAAATAAGTCAAGAGTAAACTTTTTTCTGTAAATCGTATTATAAACTCGTAAACTTGGCATCCTGAACAAGGTGCGTCAGTTTTTCGCGCCGGAGCACCGCCTTCTATTGTATAAGGCGCAGATTCGCTCCTGCGCGGAATACTGTTCGCACCTCTGGGACGGCTCTGCCAAGTATCTCCTCGATGCCCTGGATTCACTGCAGCGTCGAGCTGTCCGAGTAATAGGCGACTCAGAGGTCACAGGGAGCTTAGAGGCCCTGCAACTTCGCAGGGACATAGCCTCCTTGTGTGTCCTCTATCGCCTATACCATGGTGAATGCTCCGAAGAGCTCTTTAATCTTATACCTGTCTCATCCTTCCACAACCGTAACACCCGCACTGGGAGGGGGAAGCATTCACACTATGTCGACCGAATTGGTCGCCGAACAAAACGGTTCGGCGCGTCCTTTTTGTGTCGCACAATTGACAAGTGGAATGCTTTGCCCTCCCATGTATTCTCCCAATCCTTTCACCTTGGATCCTTCAAGCGAAGCGTGAAAAAGCACCTTCTCAGGCCGGCATAGTGATGGCGACTGGAGCCACCGTGCGAGCGGTTCTCTAGTCGTCAATGCTCATGGACCTCCACTGCGTTTACCATCAGACCAGTCGAGGTCACATGTCGTGCCAAAATAAAAAAAAAAAAAAAAAAAAAAAAAAAAATAATAAAGAAGCGGGCCAGTAGTTCAGTAAACATAACCTGAATTCATGAATAGATTTTTGGCCTTCATAACTCGATTAACAACTTCTCATACGCACCAGAATAGTGTTGCGAAATTATTGCAACGCACTTCCGCATATCGATAAAAAATTTACATACATTTTTATCGATATTCTTATCTACAAAATCTTGAGGTCGATCCTAATTTTTAAACTTATATTCTAATTAATTATGATTGATATATAGTTTAGATACATTGTGAATATTATTATAATTTATTTTAATGCGTAAAATTATGCCGATGTTTTTTTTGGTAAACGCGGAATTGCGTCCGTATAAATTTAATAATAAATATTAATAACTTTACAATGGTGCGCGTTGACAACGGTTTTCAAGGGCAGACACGCAGAAATTTCATGGCCGCATGATTGCGAATGCGCGGGCGTTGATTTAACATCTGTTTCAGTCGATAAAATGTGTCACAACCTTTATTATCTTGCACAATATTTTATGAGTTCCAAAAAAAGTATAATTATGGATAATCCAGAAGTTGGGGGTTTATGTTAACTTTTAATATTTTTTATTTATTTTTTGCATTGTCTTTCATATTCCTAACCTAGCTTGTGGTCAGAGCATCTGCACACAAAACGGAGGGCGTGAATTCGGTTTCCATCTCAGCTTTTTATAGCTATGCTTATTGTAGCTCGGTTCACTTGCTACTATAGAGAAATTTATGTAGGCAGCAGTAGCCTCCGCTATGCTATGACTTAAGGAGACGAATGTACACCGTCCATGTTGACAATACACACCATTATCATTGTTTAATATTCATCATAATTTACTAGAACTTAATAAATAAATTAAGTGTTACCGAGAGGAGTGTGCACCGTCAATCTAGATGGTGCACACTCGTCACCTCAGGCCGGTATAGCGGAGGCGACTGCTGCCCGTAGAGATTTCTCTGTAGTAGCAGTGGTTTTCGTTCATGGACCGCACTCTAGCTTTACATCAAGCGAAGTGTCATGATTACAGAAAAAATATCTTAGAAATCTATAGTACAGCACACAAGGCTACGTAGACACAGCAGTGAAAGCCTGTTCAACTTAAAAAGGATGTATGAGCCCTTCGGAGCTCCCTTAAAAAATTACCGACAAAGTGCTACTAGAGGCGGCGAAGAAAAAAACAATCATCGCCTAGTAACACCACTAGTATATGAATAAAACAAACTCGTCACATGACCCGTGTCAGAGTGACGTTTAAGGATAATCGTGTAACCCTTTAAGAGATGAACTCCCAGCTCTATAAACACCTGTAGGACATGTTACTCTAAATTGAGTCTTATGACTCTAAAAATAAGGTGATAAATGCTAAAATATCATATTTTAGTGGTTTTTGTAAAATAGGTTTTTATTTACATTTCATTCTATTGTATTTTGTTCTGTTTCAGGTATGACAATTTTTATATTTAAATGATATATAAATAGCGGTAAGCAGACTGATGGTGGTTTTAGTCTGCCGTCTTGGGGTAGTACCACCTCTTTCAAGTTTTACTCCCGTGAAATGACATCGCGTTTAGGATCGGGTTAGGAGCATACTTTTTCAATGAACGGTGCATGTTCATCACCTTAAGCCGGTATAGCGGAGGCTACTATTAAAATCTTCCAAACTATTTTCTTTACATAAAGAACTATAGAAATACCTATAAAAAACCTTGAGCATAATGTGAAATTAAATACACATAAACGCATGCCAAAAACGCCCTAATATATCACGTACTAATAGTCATATTTGTCTAAACTAAATGCTAAATAGATTCCTATAATCTGTCACCCACGCGGTGAATAGTTATTTTCTAACCGGGAAGGAATTTCAAAATTTTAATGTATTTTACCTTTAATTTAATATTACGATGTATATTTTGGTTTTCTATTTGTGACATTTTTTACTTAGATATTAGTTGAAAAAGTATTAAAAAACTGCATGTGCAATAAAGCTCCCAATGTGACGCGAGAGGAAAGATGACCGCAGTCACTTTTAGGTTTAACTTGACGACAACATTGTCAAATCGTTTAAAGCCGCTTACGCTTTTTTCAGGTGCGATATATGAGGTTTTGTGTGAGTTAAGTGGACTGTATTTAGATAATAGGGGTGAATATTGGTTGGCACACATGCAAAGGCATCTAAAATGATGGAAATAGGACTCACCGTTTGCGTGGATAGATTGTTTTTCGATATAATGTAATTTTACTCAAATTTGCCGATGCGCGCGCGCGGCTAGCCTTCTTGACACTCTTGTCAACGCGTTTTTTTTTTTAATTTGGTGCGGGAAAGGAAGGCAAAGGAATAAAATGCTATGCAGCGCAACCAACCAAAATAAAACTAATTCCAGGCGCGAACAGGTTTGCTGCTCTAGTATTATCTCTATGTTATTGTGTAAATGTAATTTGGTCGGTGTGGATGCTTATAAATAAACAAATATTGTTATGGGTGACACGACAACATACAATGTGTAGAAAGACAACGGGCACATGCCGTCTAACAGCTGTGAGTTCTTCTTCTTATTTGGGTTGCATGGCAATCCCCCTTCAAACGTCGAGAGGGAACTACTGCCAATGTCGCGTGGTAGAGCACTTCATGTTTTGTGTAGAGATTCAAAAAATTACCAAGGCTGCGGATATCTGCATGGTTAGAAAAAAAAAACAAAAATGTTAGAGCACACACACCATTGTTAGAGCTACTTATAAATAAACTAATGCTACTTAAAACTAGAATGTATGACAAATAATACTAATTATAAATTAGACTACTAACTACAAATTAAGATAATGGGTAAAAATGATTGTCTACATGGGAGGTTTGATGACTGATGAAGATGAAGAGGGATGTTGTAGGCAACTAGGAAGGAATACAGAGGGGAGGAATTATATAAAGGACACTGAAAAAATATATGCTCCAGGTCTCCGGCACCTGTACCGCACTCACACATATCAGAATTTCTTACTTTTATTCTAGCCAGATGAGAAGATGATGAACAGTGCCCTATACGCATTCTAACAGCTGTGAGTTGAATTACATCGCGCGTGATACCAGCCGTAATCAATCCTTGCATTCACATTGCTTGTTTTTGTTATTTCGATGATGTTTTGCATTATAATATCCGTAATAATATTATGTAGTTGATATTAAACCAATAAATGTCAAAAAATAAAAAAGGAAGACAGTAACACCCCTCTTTACGCGACCCCGTTATGCGCGGTTTCGGTTTTACGCGAATTTCAAATTTTGCTCTAAAATGGCTCTTTCCAAGATTTATTCGGGCGGAGCATAGACAGTGATGATGACCGTGTTTTAACAGTGTGTCAATCAGTAAAAAAAAACTGTGTTGCGTGTTATGAAAATATTTTACAAGACAGAATAGCTACGGCTTAATTAAATGCTTGTGAAATACCAATATAAAATGTTTAAAGTATTTAAAATACATTTTATATATTCTGTGCCGTAGCTATTTGTTTATTATAGTGATTTGCGATAATAATTAGTGCTGAGAAAGTTATAAAATTACTTAATTTCAACATAAATCTGCTATGTTTCAAACAATGTTGTAAAACGAAATGTATAATATATAAACGAAACGCTCAGGTGTTGGCTTTCACGTTAATATAAGAATTCATCACAGATTGTTCTACATAATGTTAGCAAGTCATAAAAGACGAGCGTAGACGTGATTATAATATGGACTTGTGCAGGTCTAACTTTAGCATCTCGTTTTAAAGTTAGCGAACAGTGTAACGTAACATTGTTAAAGGAAGAATGCTTGTTCGACATGTTTCCCCCTGTTTTTCAGCCACTTGGAAACTATAGTACGTACTAGTGTTAGAATTAAATCTTGTAAATACACAGGGTGTATAAGGTCTGCGGGGATTACTTTTAGTCACGTGTTACGCTACCAATACTATAACCTAAAAAAATAGCGAGAGGAGTGTGCACTGCCACTTTAGATAGTGCATACTCTTCTCCTCAGGCTGGCATAGCGTAGGCGACTGTTGCCCGTAGAGATTTCTTTGTAGTAGTAGTTGTTTCCGTTCATGGATTCATACTTGCATTCCCATCGCATGTTTTCGAAGATATTTTGTGGTTGTGTACCATAATGTTATGTAGTTGATATTAGACCAAAAAATTATGAAAAAAATAGTGGTCTCAAAAATAAATAATATTTTTTATACCGCAAACTAATTAGCGCACGTGGTCATTCAACTCACAGCTCACAGAAAATAAATATCTAATATATTAGGTGCCTCAAAGAAATACCTTATTTTTTTATTTCATATTTATTTAGGGACTCTTAACCCGTCAGGCTACGCCAGTCTCATCACACCTTAAACATTAACAAACAACATAAAAAAATTATCTAACTTATAACTATATACTTAAACTAGGTTTTTGGGCGCGCTTCGCGGCGCTGAAAAGGTTATTTTTCGGGTAATTTGAAAAAAAAAATTTTTTGAAAAAACAAATTATGGATTCCGATATTAGAGGGCATTCCCTGCGACTTTTGTTTCGGCACTTGTGCCCTATCTCGTTCCGTATCCGAGATATCGGCATCACTCCCGGTCCAAAGTCCACTTCCGATCAAAGTCGAGGTTTTCCTGGGGTCGCGGGAACGCCCTCTCTATATGCCCCAAAAAGAATCATCTCTCTAACCCCCCGGCAAGTGCTTCATAATATATGTCAGTCAGTCAGTGAGTCAGTGGTAATCGAGCTTTATATAATATGATCTACTTACAAACTACCTATCTTTAATAACTTTAACAATAAATTTATTCATTTATTTATTTATTTACATGCCACACTTATATCACAAAAAGTGGACGCCCCCGTTAGGGCATGGTAGAAATATAATTAACATTTACAAGAACAATTTTTAAATTAAGAAAATAATAAGAATAAAATAATTAAAAATACTAATTACAATGTCAAAATTTCACAAAATGTCAAAATTTCACAAAATGTCAAAAATAACGTGAAAATTAATTTATATATACAAATAGGAAAAGAAATATCTTGTGATAACGTTTTAGTACTGGTGGCTTTATTTGTTTACAAAGTTCGTTTAATTCAATGAAACTTGTTACGCCACAGGGAATACAGGTGGCTTAACAATATTTCCCGAAATCCCTGTTTGTCTACGTCGCAACGCTTTTAATTACTACATAATCCTTTTGTACTCAAATACCTCTTCAGCGTTCATAAAATGTTTATGTTTTGCGTATGAGTCATCTTTCTATTAATATCTTTTCGAAGGGTTGTAGGGGAATCAAGGGGTTGTCAATCTTACCCAGACGAATAGCAATTTAATAACTTAGCAGCTGTGGTTTAGCGGTAAGACGCGTGAACTCGTCGAGAGACCAGTGTTCGAACCTCGCCTTGTACCTTACGTTGGGCAATGAACCTATAGGCACTATTAAAGAGTGGTAGGCAGACGGATGATAGTTATTAGCCCAGTCTGCCGTTTTGGGGTAGTACCACCACTTTCGAACGTAACACCCGTGAAGTGATATTGTCTCGTTTTGGGGAACAGTTTGAAAGTAGCCACCAAGTATAACGAGAGGGGTGTGCACTGTCAATCTGAATGGTGCACATTCGTCTCCTCAGGCCGGCATAGAGGAAGCTACTGCTGCCTGTACAAATTTCTTTGTAGTAGCAGTTGTTTCCGTTCATGGACCGCACTCGAGCTTTACATCAGGCGGAGTGTTGTTATATCTCGATTTTGATGTGTGTACTGTGTATGTAACAGCTTTATTTTGTACAATATGAACTAGCCTTTAGAATCTGTTATAGAGTATATTGAAAATTTTTGATTAAACATTTGTTCATTGATTTGACAGGAATGGGGGAGGCTCAAGCCACAAAGGGGTTACACGTATGACGGGAAATGTTTTGGGGAAATATTGTTTTGAATTACACATATGTGTGTGTAACTGTGTGAGTGTGTTTGTTTTTAATCCTAACATTAGGGAAGGAACTTTGAAGTATCTTAATAAACATTTCAAGTTGACAATTTATTCTTACGAAATAATGGTGTAGTCAGTCGTATATCTATATTAACTTATAATAGATTAAAATAACTTTAAATAAGAATTTAGATCGACAGAGCGGCCGTGGTCTAGCGGTAAGACACGTGAACTCACGATCGATGAGTCCCGTGTTCGAACCTCTCTAAATTCTGACCGGTACCAATGTAACTTTGTTATATGTACTTTGGTAGCTCAGTGCCTATAGGCACTATTAAAGAGTGGTAGGCAGACTGATGATGGTTATTTATCCAGTCTGTCGTCCTGGGGCAGTACCACTTTCGAATGTAACACCCGTGAAGTGACCTTGTCGCGTTTCGGGAATAGTTTGAAAGTAGCCAGATAGAACGAGAGGAGTGTGCACTGTCAATCTGGATGGTGCATGAATTATTTTCCTAAACTTGCGTTTCTTCGAGTGTTAATGTATAATAATAGTGGATTATTAACCATTAAGTGTTCGTAAACGTGCGTGAGTGTGGGCAAACAATTCAAAAGAAGAGAACCTGTGTTTCCATTTTCCCGCCAAAACTCCGTAGTAAGTTTCAGTAAGGATTCTACCACTTTACTGGAACAATTTTTGACTTGACTGAGACTTGACCTGACTGTTTAGTGTGATGAATGAATGACTCGTGATGCACAATATTATTAACTTGATGCAAAATATTTAATTTGACACTGGCAAATTGTTATAATGCCATATAAAACAAAAAGAAGGAAAGATTTTAGTTAATTTCGTACGAAAAAAATCCACATCAGTTTACACTGGTTATCGAGTAATTTAACTTTTTCTTCAGCCAGGCATGACGACAGAAGTGTTCGCTGTCTACTTGGCGGGTACATCTCCCCAAGCCGGCTTAGTCTTTCTGACTGCTGTTTGCAGACATGCCCCTGTAGTGGCAGTTGTTTCCGTTCGTCGACCGCATTCCGCCTTAACATCAAAGAGTATGTTGTCGACTTGCTATTAAAAAAAAGTTCCGAAACATAGCGTGAGCGAGCTATTGTGGGCGTTTATAGTTCGTGAAGACTTCCGATATAATATTGTATGTATTTTATTTTATCGCTGAAAAGATGTGACGATTAATGTCGCCGTGGCTTAAAATTTTATACTCTTAGGGTTATTAATGAGTTTTCTCGTGACATAATATTGTATATATGAATGCAACTTTGTTTGTTTGTTTCTACATTTTTTTTTCTATTAAACTTTTGTCATAATTTAATATTTGCCTAAAGTTAAAACAAATTCGCACCAAAATTCCAACATCAAAGGTAGCAAGAAACTCATGTAACTTGTAACATTCGAATAACTATCAGTGCCAAAATGTTCCTTTCATTTCGACATAAAATTGTAATAAATTTCTCTTCTTAAAGACATGAGTTACTTCTCCGGCTTTTATCGAGTAGACCCGCCATTTTGAAATGTAGACATTAAACACGATTTTGTTAGTAATAGGATTTTTATAAATGAATTTGTTTATTTGGGTTTCTAAAATAATTTTGAAAAAAAAAAAATACAATTTAATAGCCTATTCAAATGCTGGAATCGTTATTATTAAATTATGATGAAAATTGGACTGAAAAAAATTTCGCGCACTCGACAGCTCGAGATGAAGCGGAAATCGAACCCACGTCCTCTACTTTGTGCGCCGATGCCTGGTATGAATTTATATTCACGCTGTCACGACGTAAAGTGAGACCTTCCACCAATAGGATCGCTTCATTTGAAATTTTTGCGGCTGTCAAAATAATATCGCCTGTTTGGTGAAGAGTTCTGTGACAAAGTAAACTCAATTATTTTAAACACTACTTTGTAACTAATTTCCGCTAATCAATGTTAGTGAGGGTAGGTACACAGTCACATTAGCTGTCAATGTTAGACCCTTCGCCGACATGCAAATACGTCGAATGCGAAAACGACGTCAGAGCGAAGTCGAAGCGACCACGCGTCTACCGAGTATGTCACGTGGAGCGGCGAAACACGTCGAGAGTTATTTGCATGTGACAGCTAATGTGACTGTACACCTACCCTCACTCACATTGATTAGCGGAAATTAGGAAAGTAGTGTTTAAAAATAATTTGGTTATGGATTTCAGCAAAGTAACGCCTATTCAACAGCGTAAACTCAGACTTAACCATCCTATGCATCATCAAAATGTATCTACTAAAAATTCTAAATTGGATGTGAGAGAAAATAGATGGTACTCGTAAATTGAGGAGTATGCGTATTACGGAAACGTTGATTCTTACGCTTGTTGCTTACACCAAATTATCTAATAATCATCTAACCTTGATGGTATTTTGGAAACTATTATAATAAATTTTACCAATATCGCGACACCACACTGATTTCTTTATAGTTTTATTATTTAGAAGGCTAGTTTAGAAAACTTTCGCCTTGCGTCGCCTTCGACCATCATTCGGTGGCCCATTTCCTTGACCTGGGGAGTGTTAGACTCGTAATATCACAGCACACGTCTAAGCTGGAAGGTGCCACCGACTAACGGAGGAGACTAGCTTATATCAGGCCGAGTATGGCCATATTTATACTAATATTATAAAGCTAAAGAGTTTGTTTGTTTGTTTGTTTGTACGCGCTAATCTCAGGAACTACTGGGTCGATTTGAAAAATTCTTTTTGTGTTGGATAGATCATTTATCGATGAAGGTTATAGGCTATATAACATCACGTTGCTACTAATAGGAGCGAAGAAACAGTCGAAAATGTGGAAAAAACGGGGAATATTGTTCATCTTTGAGGGCTTCCGTTGCGTGCGCTACGTAAACCGTTCGAGAAACCCAAAAAATATGTATGAAAGAATTATTCCTCTTTAAATTATCTAAAAAAATGTCCTCGACAGTATATGTCTATCTTTTAAGATTAACTCACAATAACCGTTTTTATGATAATCAAATTTGGTCGAAATTATTTATTGTTTGTTGTTACTATGGAAACGAAGTTAAATATGAGGTATTATTTTCTTACTTTTCATACTTCGAGAGCTGTTAAATTGATAAGCCCGGGTAACACCGGGGACCAACAGCTAGTACTATATAAATTTTCTTGTTTTTCGATATTTTCTTTATTTTTAAAGTTATATACGATTATAATATTATTTTATTTCGTACAGATGCATTACTACGTTTGTTGGTTGTTAGAGGTGTCGGGGCTCTCCGTTCTAGACAACAAAGAGCGCGTTATCATTCGGCTAAGCTTTTTTTTTTTCTGAACAAAATATATTGTGTAGGTTCGATGAACGTCTGTTCTGACCCTAGATTTTTTATTACAATTTAAGGGTGAAAAGAAAAAAAATTGGTGCCATCTTGTGGGAATTGTTTTTAACTTTTCTTTGTATATGTATGAATATACTAGCTGTTGTTCTCGTCTTTGTTTACGTATACTTAATATTGCGGGAAAAATACCCGTTTCCCGTTCTAATCTTATAAATAACGTTTTAGGAACTTTTCTTCTTTAAATTAAAGCTTCAGTAAGGATGTAACGGTATTGTAGTTCGGTATATGATAGCACTCTGATGTCAAGCTAGAGTGCGGTCCATAAACGACAATACGGAGAAATTACTGCAGGCTCTATTTACCTCGACTATGTCAGCTTGATGGGACAAATGTGCACCACTTAGATAAACAGTGCACACACCTTTCGTTATGCCTGGCTACCTTACAAACTGATCCCGATGTTTATATTTTATTTTTATTTTCTTTATTTGGAACAAAAAAAAAACAGTTGTACAGTAAAATTTTAGGTCTAGTACATTGGTAAGTAATAGAAAAATGTAACAGTACAACCAACCACAATTGTCCACAAATAATTATACAAAAATAGGTAGATGAGAACAAAGTAACCACAAAATAAATATTAATGCAGTATGAGGATAAAATAAAAATTAAGAAAAATAATACAAATCATAGTGAGGTTTACACATCCAGTTCCAAAAATGAACATACATATAAAATCGCATAAGTTTGGTTAATTAGTAATTCTGCACCATTTGTTTTCAAATGAAAATTAAATTAAAAAAAATGTACATATACCTGCCCTTATAATTCGAATGCGAGTGTTCGCAATAATAAAACGATTAAATCGTAGTTAGGTGTACAATACACCGAAGTATCGATAAATTTAATTAAGTAACTTTATGTTTCCATTGTTTTGATTGTAATAGTACTTCGTGTACAATCATTTCTACATCTAAATGAGACCCATTAGAGAAATCTAAAATGTTGTAAAACCAATTGCGTTTGCGTTATATTTCATATGATAAGAATTGTAAACTGAACTAGACTGTAAAAAGATAGATAGCTGTCCTTTTACTCCTTATTACAACTGATAATACTAAAGCTAAAAAGAGCGGCCGTTGTCTAGCGGTAAGACGCATGAACTCACGATCGATGAGTCCCGTGTTCGAACCTCGCTAAATTCTAACCGGTACCAATGTAACTTTGTTATATGTATTTTGGTCGCTCAGTGCCTATAGGCACTATTAAAGAGTGGTAGGCAAACTGATAATCCAGTCTGCAGACCTGGGGCAGTACCACCACTTTCGAATGTAACACCCGTGAAGTGACCTTGTCGCGTTTCGGGAATAGTTTGAAAGTAGCCAGATAGAACGAGAGCAGTGTGCATAGTGGAGGTGACTGTTGCCTGTAGAGATTTCTCTGTAGTAGCAGTTGTTTCCATTCATGGACCACACTAGCTTTACATCAGGCGGAGTTTTGTCACATGCCGAGCTACAATAAAAAAAAGGTGTACTTTTACTATATTTCGAAACGTACCCCATTGCGCTCGTCTCGCCTTTTTGATACTTCACCTGTTAACCTGTCAAAATATATGTCTTGTCGGGGAGTGTTTGGCGCGCTTTTGCCCGGGAAGTTTGAGGTGTTTTTTATCCCTTTCCTTAATTAGTTTAGTGGTTATTATTGTGTAAAATTGGTGTTATTTTGCGTAATTTTATGCTGCGCATGTGTGTAATTGTGGAAACATTAAAATTCACTCTATATGAGGCAACGGAAGCGGTTTTTTTTTGTGGTTATCCCACTCCGTGAAAACGCTCATATTGTGACATGACCGGGTGAATTGCCGCCAAATATTCCAAGAAAGCGTCGAATTGTAAAACACCATTGCAATTTGATGCACAAACTTTAAGAATTTACTACTCGACTTTGTGCAGAATTGTCGTTGTTATGACATCTGAGGCCATTTGACAACAGAAGAAGTATGTCTTGTCGTCGTCACGTTCTTGTTTAATTCCCAATTTAATTATACCTTAAGTAAATTACAAATACTAAAGCGATATTTCAAGGTATTGAAGATCTTGTCGCGTTTCGGGATTAGTTTGGAAGTAGCTAGGTATAGCGATGTCATAATAACATCAGTATGGCAACCTCACTCGGTCGTCGACACCAATCGTATATTAATTCCTTGCATTCACATCGCTTGTTTTGATATTCGATGATGTTTTTGTGCTTTTTTAATAATCATACTATAATGTTGTGAAATAGATATTAACCCTTAATTACTCGCATGGGGTATATTATACCCCACGATACATTTGAAACGCAATTTTTAAAGTTACCATAATAGAATTCTCAGTAACTCCCTAAATACCGCTACTCACTGCGGAACAGTCGCAGCAGTTTTGTCAAGAGAGTGTGTCTGGGGTATATATTACCCCACGCGAGCATTTGTATAACTTTTAATATGCGAGTAATTAAGGGTTAAACAAATAAATATAAAAAAATCTCAAAAACTTCTAGCTCGCGGGAATGCCCCCTTTTTTACAACCTAAGTCTAATATTTACTTTGGGCGTACATTAGGGATAAACAGATCATTTAGTATAATTATTATGAAGGTGAGAATCGTCTTTATTGATTTTTAATTAAGAAGAGAGATGATTAACCGGGAAATTCTCTTAAACTATGATCGTATTTTTTTTTAAATTTATAAACGTTAGATTTCGCGTGTTACTGTGAAATTTTACACTTTAACATCGTTATTAGAAATTAATACGTTTTTTAAATGCCTTTACTAAGCTATAATATATACAACTAGATGTGCAATAACGCTCCCAATGTGATGCGAGAGAAAACATGGCCACAGCCACGTTTAGGTTCTCTACAGTTATATAGACTTGACGGCAACATTATCAAATCGTTTGAAGTGACCTACGGTTTTTTTATGTCAGATGTATATAATTTGCACTCCTAGTATATATCTCTAGTACATTGGTACCGTACTGAATTTAGCGAGATTTGAACACGGGTTATATCGATCGTAAGTTCACACCTTCTAGCGCTAGACTACGGTTGTACTTTTGTTATAGTAGCTCGACATGTGACCATGCTTCATCTTTTAACGTTTTTTAGCCTAGTAACCGAGTGTGCACTGTTAATTTAGATGGTGGACATTGCTTGCCAAAATTTGTGATACCCAACTGTTACCGCTTATAAATCGTACTCTATGTTTTTTTTTATCGTAGCTAGGCATGTGACAACACTCCGCTCTACTACAGAGAAACCTGTGCGGGCAGCAGTTGCCTCCACTATGCCAGCTTTATAAAACGAGCCTGTATCATCTAGATTGACAGTGCACATTCCTCTTATTATACCTGGCTACTTTCAAACTATTCCTCAAACGCGACAAGGTCACTTCACATGTGCTACATTCGGAAGTGGTGGTACTACCCCTGGACGGTAGACTGGACAAATAACCTTAAAGACCTTAAAATATATTAATCGCACAATCTAAATTAAAGATTCGCACGCTCGTGTTCCCTCGCACAAAGGCAATTCAGGCCCACATACAAAATATTTCTATGAAATGATGTTATTGAAACGGAGAAATTGTTTATAATTTACAATTAAACATAGGAATTGTTTTGAAAAACAACGTTTTGTTATTTAGTTTGTTTACATTGTATATTATTTATATGTATAGTATAATTAGAGGTATGCTAGGAAATTAACCACCCACGTTGTTTTAATATAATTAATTATTTTCGGTATTTTTTATCTGGCTATTTAATATAAATTAAAGTATCTTAAATTAAGTGTTTTTACACACATACTCACTCGTACACAAATATGTACATTATTCTCAGTTACAAAAATAATGAAAAATATGGTTGATTTTAAAGAGTGATAAACAAACTGATGAAATAAAATTAAATGAAATTTATTTATTTCCGGGAGCATTATTTAAGTGCTTTGTCTCTCGACTCTCAAAAATATACACAAAATTTAAAAAATTAATAATTTATACAAATAAAATCAAATTATTAAACAATCATTAGCAAAAAATTAGTAAAAATACAATTATCGTAAAATTTATAATATAAGACAATATTAAAATTTTTATTTCAGAAATGTCTTTACAGTGTACACATGTCCTATTAATATAGATGTTGCAAAAAGTACTGCACACCGTAAAAACACTTCTGTGACAGCCATTTTATTAACAGTTTTTTTATTAACATGATTATCATTAACCCAGTGAAGTGACCTAGTCGAGTCTTCTCCTCAAGCCAGCATAGCGAAGGCGACTGCTGTTTACTTAAATTTCTCAGTGGTAGCAACATCAGAGGGAGTGCTGTCTAATCCTGAGCTACTTAAAATAAATTGGCTACTACTATGAATAATGTGTATGGGAAAAGAACATTGGATATCTAATACCAAAAATTTACAATATTTTACCAACAAACATACATACAAAATATACTAAACGAGCGGGAAGAAAATCAAAAACGAGTTAAAGAAGCGCTTAAGTTCTTTTTACTTAATAAAAACATTTCTGAAAAAAATTGAACCGACTTCTAAATAAAACACAAGGCACTAAAAAGTAAAAAAATAATTTTAATTGAGAGTACACACAATTTAATAAGCATAAACATGAATAGATGCTTATTATTTATTTACAAATTAATTGTCTGCATTTTATTTAGCATATATCTGAAGTCGGTGCCAACCAAATATGAAACTCCGCATCGCTTGAATCTAGGTACATTACCAATCATAAAACATGTTTCAAATGCATGCACCGACTTCAGATATATGCGAGATAAAATGCATATAATTAATTTGTAAATAAATAATAAGCATCTATTCATGTTTATGCTTATTAAATTGTGTGTACTCTCAATTAAAATTATTTTTTTACTTTTTAGTGCCTTGTGTTTTATTTAGAAGTCGGTTCAATTTTTTTCAGAAATGTTTTTATTTTGTAATTTTTAGTTGTAACTGTAGCTTGATTGTATGGATAACATTCTAAACGCGCTGTTCAAATGAAATGTGATGAGTGGCGGGCTTATAGACAGACACTCTCGAGTCCTACCCGATAAAAAATGAATCATTAAAATCAATCGAAACATCCCCTAATTTTCCACCCTTAGAGATGGAATATTTTATTCCTTAAATGGGAACAATCCCGAGACATACTTTATCAAACAAAAAAGAATCATCAAAATCGGTTCACTAATGGCGACATATCCCCTAATTTTCCACCCTTACAGATGGAATATTTTATTACTTAAATGGGACTAATCCCGATACGTACTTTATCAAACAAAAAAAAAATCATCAAAATCGGTTCACAAACGGCGAAACATCCCCTAATTTTCCACCCTTAAAGGTGGAATATTTTCTTCTTTAAATGGGACCAATCCCGAGACGTACTTTATCAAACAAAATAAGAATCATCAAAATCGGTTCACTAATGGCGAAATATCCCCTAATTTTCCACCCTTAAAGGTGGAATATTTTATTCCTTAAATGGGACCAATCCCGAGACGTACTTTATCAAACAAAAAAAGAATCATCAAAATCGGTTCACTAATGGCGAAACAACCCCAAATTTTCTACCCTTAAAGGTGGAATATTTTATTCCTTAAATGGGACCAATCCCGAAACGTACTTTGTCAAACAAAAAAAGAATCATCAAAATCGGTTCACAAACGGCGAAACATCCCCTAATTTTCCACCCTTAAAGATGGAATATTTTCTTCAAATTTAAAATTGACCAATCACGAGACATCACTTTATCCCACAAAAGAAAAATCATCGAAATCGGTTCACAAACGGCGAAACATCCCCTAATTTCCCACCCTTAGAGGTGGAATATTTTCTTCAAATTGAAACGGGACCAATGCGGACATATACCCTATCCAACAAAAAAAGAATCATCAAAATCGGTCCACAAACGGCGGAGATATGAGTGAACATCGCCACAAAAAAAAAAAAAAAAAAAAAATACACGTCGAATAGATAACCTCCTCCTTTTGAAGTCGGTTAAAAATATAGATGTAGTTTCTGTTGTAATATAGTTGTTGATTGTGTTATAAACGCAACGTATTGCGACAGAGACTCCTGTTCTGCATCTATAATTTTCTGTATATTTCTCTGTTGATTTTGGTAAATTTAGGTTAAGTAGTTAAGGTGCTCTCTCTGTTGAAATTTGTTAAAAATTTTAGTTAATAAATAGGTAGGTAGTTAAGGGGTTTTGCCTCTCAAATAAGTCCATGTGGGCTTTGAAAGGCATTTATAAAGTATAAATAAAATGAAATGAATAAAAAAATGCTGAAACTTATCCCAAAAAAACGTAAACTAAAGCTAAATCGGGCTGGTCACCACATTTGGGCGAAGTCCACTACAGATAAGCAGAGAAAACTTCCGAGGAGCCGTGAGCTGTGGAAAGATGGATGAGAAGTCTTATAAAATATTAATAATAATGATTTCAATATCAATCAAAACGGAAAATTTACAAGCCACTTGATAGCTATCCAGTAGGCCGTAGGTATGTCTAGCCGCCCCCTACATCGAGGGTGGTATTTGAAGGTATACTTAAAACGCCTTTCATTTAACATATCTTCGCCAAGTTATCAAAGAGGCTCTACTCTTAAAATATTTAACTAAATACTAAATGAAGGCCTGGTACAGTCCAAAAACAAATTAAAACAATACCTAGTCAAAAAATTTTATTATTCTTTAGGTGAGTACGATGTACATATTTTAATAATTTATTTGATTATTATCAATTGTTTTTTTTTTGTAGCTCGGCATGTGACAACACTCCGCCTGATGAAAAGCTAGAGTGCGGTGCATGAATGGAAACAACTGCTACTACAGAGAAACCTGTGCAGGTAGCAGTCGCCTCCACTATGCCGGCTTAAGGAGACGAGCATGTACCATCTATTGTTATTATTATGTTGTAATGTAACCATCCAGGTTTTAAATACAACACTTTGCTGTGCCCTAGCAGGGTGTCACATTGACCTTACTTGTATTCCCTTTGTGACATGCGATAAAATATTTGAATTGGAACTTGTAAAACAAAATCGATATCAAAATACAGAAAATTTTAAAAATCAAACGTTGTAGAAGCGATCTGTTATTGGCTTTCTTAATAAAAATGGCGTACGCTCTTGTCTTGACAACCCTATAGACGTGGGGGTTTAGTTTTTATTTTACACTTTCTACTGCGTTTTATATCTACGAGTATTTATTTGTATATCGACTTGTTAGGAACGAAACATTTCAAATATAAAATTAGATTTAATTTAGTCAATTGTAACAACGTCTACCATACTTGAGGGGTCGGTCCGGTACTTAAATATAGAATTCTCAATATTATGGACCCCTATTATGGACTCATATAAAGTTACCCCTATGTAAAGAATGGAAATCTTACAATAGAATGTGACAATGACCCCAAAATAACAAATGTGTGAGGCGAAGTTGCGATACGCACACGTCGCCATTTCCGTTTCAGAGTAGACCCTCAGGGGCCGATATGCCCTTAGCCTTGCCGCCAAAAACTCCCGTCTGTGCCCCTCCTCCACTCAGCCGCCCTTCGGACCGCGTCGCTCATAGAATAAAAATATCTTTAATACGTATTATTTTATGAATAAATTTGATGCCTCTCCGAGGTTTCGTAGTCATTTCGTAGCTTCGTAGTATTAGATTATTATGATAATATATTATGTTGTTGAAGTTTGTTACGTATGTACTTATTTTGTTAATTAGTAAGGAAAATGGTAAGATATGAATATTGTTTTAAAGTTCATAATTTAAAATTATTTACACATTTAAATGTGTAGTATTCGTTGTCGTATCTAAGCGATTATCGATTTTATTCTTTGTATTTGTCTGCCTCCCGCCTTTTCCAGTGCAATTGTACCGAGGTGTACTCGGGGCCCTGACGCCCTTTTCGCCCTTCCTAACGATTAGGACAGACAGACGTACCTACTCAACAAATAACGAAGATTTCATACGATATAACTCGTTTTACGTTTAATATTGATGCTTGGCTTAATGAATTAGATTTTCCATAAACTCTTGCGCGTATTAAATTTTGCATCCGCTCGATGTTAAGCTACAGTATGGATTATACCACAGGCGGGAACAAGGGTCGCCTCCGCTATGCCTACTCAAAGAGTCTATGGTCTGCCTACCACTTCACCTACCAATTATGATAATTTAAGTATAATCTGGAATTATTCAATTTTTGGATTCCATTTAATATTTTTGAAGTGTACTCGTATACCAACATACTGATATTGGTTTGGCTAGTTTACTTTGCTCCACTAGTTAGTACCACCATTTTCAAGTGTACCAATATAATCCGGTCAAATTAAGAAGTTTTTTAAATCACTATTTTTCTAACATCCCGCGAAGTGACCTATTCGCGTTTCGTGAAGTAACCGGGTATTACAAAGAGTGTTTACCCTGTCAATGGAATGTGCACTGCCGACGCAGCGGAGGCGACCACTGCCTGTAGACATTTCTCTTGGTGGCAATTGTTTCCGTCCATGGACCGTACTTAATTAACATCATTAGTGTAATGTAGGTAAGTAGATATAACTGTAATCAAAAGAATGTGAAAAATCAATGCATCTATGAAAAAGCGATTTCCAGCCGTTTATCTGTTAACTAATTATAGTTGTTAGTCAACTATTTGGGTCAAAATGTAACTGTTGTTTTTGCTGTCAGCCGGTTGTGTCGTAAAATTTTACATATTTTTAGATACCTCTATTTCAACATTTTTTTTTATTGTTAAAGTATGTCGAAATATTAAAAAAATATACGTTAAAATAGTATACATTATGTATTTGTGTTTTAAGGGCCTATGTATATCTCTCAATCGCCTTTAGCTTACGATTACAACGCAAAAACATGTCTGTAGGTAGCAGTCGCCTTCGCTATGCCGGCTTAAAGAGTACATGTAATAAAAAAATAATTATAATTTTAGTATTATAAAAACGTTTTAGAAGTTCTATATAAGAAACTAAAAGAGAAATAAAAATTTTGAGAGTAAATCGGAAACGCTAACGCAATATTTGTGCTGTATGACAAATATGCTGTCTTCGTTACCCTCCGCTGTGTGTTTGAGATGATAACTCGCACGTTTAATACTTGTCCGAATCGTGCGAGATGTTATTTTGAAATTATATCAATATCGAGCTTAAAATATTGAGCTTCAGTTGGCTTCTAAATTTCTCCATAATTACTAAAATTGGCTGTAAGTTGAGATTTCACTACCAAAAATGTTGACAATTTTAAATTCAAGCTGTAAAAGACAGCTAGCAATCCCGCGAACCAGAAGTTATACAAATCATCCTGGATGCGGTCAAAGTACTTCTTGTCTTAGCTTTTGTTAGGTTACCTTTACTTAGTAACTTGTTAGGGTAGTTTAGCTTAGTCTGTCGTCCCGGGGCTGTACCACTACTTTCAAGTAAGACACGTAATACTAGAAGAATCTGCCCTGCACATTCGTCTCCTAAAGCCGGCATAGTGAAGGCGACTGCTGTCTGCAGAAATTTACCTATGTGTTTCCGTTCATGAATCGCACTCTTGTTTAACAGCAGTGTTGCTACAATAAAAAAAATTGTTTTTTTTTTTAATTTAAGGCGAGTCTTGTTTGTGCAAATTGGTCTATGGCCCAATAGATTCGGCCCGGAGAATCCAAATAAGCATTAAACTACGCTTAGGTGTGATCCCCAAAAAACGGCGACAAGCAATAATTCGAGGGACAAGCCACGAGAACCGCATACTAATCGGAGCATGCATTCTGTCGAGATAGCGCTATTTTAGAAAATCCACGTTTGCTTACAGAAAGTCACTTTTTCAATAGGCTCCTAATTTCAAATATTTAAAATTGTTTTATATTTAGATATAGAGGATTCGAAAAATATTTTTAAAAAATTATTATAATATTCTCAACGTGTGTGGGAAAAAAATTAAAGATATTCGTTAAACAAAATATAGAGAATATTATCTTTTGACTTTAATAACCTAGGGTTGTACAGTCTCCGATCTGGGAATTGTATGAACGTCTTATTTTTGTACATATATTTAGATAACAAAACCTTCTTTTATTTTCACTGCGGATGTAATTTTCTTTTTATGTGTGTGCTATTCCAATACAATTTTTACTAAATGTAAACATTGTATTACAATTTAAAATTATTTTTTACGTTTGCTTTCGTCAATATAAAATGAAAAAACTATATACGGAGAAAATGACGGATGTAAATAGATAATAATAAGTATATTTTTATATTCACGCGGCGCTACATTTAAAAAAAAAATCTAAATCGCTTTCCGCCTGATGTCATGCTGGAGTGCAGTCCATCTGCGGAGACAGCTGCTACCACAGCGAAATTTCTGCAGGCAGCAGATGCTTCCGCTATGCTGTCTTGAATATACACTGCTGTTATCGTTATTTAGACCTTTAGGCATGGGGTCAGGGTAATAAAGATATTTAGTTGTTTATTTTTAAGTCGTATATTTGACCACCAAAATCATAAACAGTCTCCTTGCCTACGCGTTTTGTTTTTTCTTAAAATGTGTAGGCACAGTCCCTACTGTTTTCAGCTTATCCCAAATGCGACTACTTGAACGTAATAACACAGAATTTCGCAAGATTTGAACACGTACTCTCGACCGTAACGCAACCAACCACTAGGCAATCGCTGTGAAAATTATACAATATTATTTAATTAAATCTGATTTTGTTTACAAATTGATATGTTTCATTCGAAACAGACTATAGATGGTTACGATGAAATACTTATTACAGTTTTTTTTTACCATCTTTCATATTGTTGACATATCATAATAATAAGCATGTTATAAACAACTGACTGTACAAATGTGATTTATAAACATAAAAATGTGTAACAAAAAACGACTTGAATTATATTTGTTAAGCATTTGGCAAGATTCTAAGAGGACGGTGAACTTTTTTAAAGTTAATATTTAAAAAGAAAATTGAGTGTATGTGGAGTCACGATAGCGGATAGAATGAGGAATAGTGTTGTGCGCGATAGATGTTTTGAGCGGCCGTGGTCTAGCGGTAAGACGCGTGAACTCACGATCAATGAGACCCGTGTTCGAACCTCGCTAAAGACCGGTACCAATGTAACTTTGTTATATGTACTTTGGTCGCTCAGTGCCTATAGGCATTATTAAAGAGTGGTAGGCAGACTGATGATGATTATTTGTCCAGTCTGTCGTCCTGGGGCAGTACCACCACTTTCGAATGTAACACCCGTGAAGTGACCTTGTCGCGTTTCGGGGATAGTTTGAAAGTAGCCAGGTATAAGAGAGGAGTGTGCACTGTCAATCTAGATGGTACATGCTTGTCTCCTCGAGCCGGCATAGTGGAGGCGACTGCAGCCCGTAGAGATTTCTCTGTGGTAGCAGTTGTTTCCATTCATGGACCGCACTCTAGCTTTACATCAGGCGGAGTGTTGTCACATGTCGAGCTACAATAAAAAAAAACATGCGTTAAAGAAGGTTTTCCGATTAAATCGGAGACATCCTTAATCCATAAAGAGAGTGGATGTGAGGGAAGCGAGGGTGTTGCGTCAGGATCGTGGTAAGTGGCGTTCCGTTGTCTCTACCTATCCCTGTGAGAAAAGGGCGTGACAATTGTATTGTATAAAAAGAAAATTGTTGATCTAGATTTAGGTCATAGTTATAAATTAGATTTAATTTTTTTTTTTACTATGGTTTAAGGTCTGATGGACTGGTGTAACCGCACTGGGTTAGTCTCTAAATTAATTTAGAAAAAAAATCCTGAATCTAGGTTGCGGTTGTAGGCGTGGTCTACAAGTGAGAAACTTGTGTTCCGTTCGAGTTACATTTGGCGAAACTTTGCGAGATTTGAAGACGAGTCTTTTTTTTTTAATTGTAGCTCGGCATGTGACAACACTCCGCCTGATGTAAAGCTAGAGTGCGGTCCATGAATGGAAACAACTGCTACCACAGAGAAACCTGTGCGGGCAGCAGTCGCCTCCACTATGCCGGCTTGAGGAGACGAACCTGTACTATCTTAGATTGACAGTGCACACTCCTCTCGTTATTCTTTTTCTTTCCTCTATTCCTCTTGATAGACTACGGTTCTTATGGACTTATTCCTCGGTCGTTTAGTAGTTAAAACCAAGACTTTAATAATTAATTAAACGAACTCAATATTCATACGTAATATTACGCCGTAAAACAGTATAAATACAAAAAGTTTATTACGTGAATAAGACTTTTCTCTTGTCGCGGAAAATTTCCAATCTATTTTGCGAATTAAAGAATAAAAATAGCTTTTATTTAATTTACATGATGCGTAACATCTGTGATGCATGTCGCGTTTCGGGAGCAGCTTGGACGTGTCCGGGTATAAGAAGAGGAGTGTGCACTGTCAATCTTCACAGCCGGCATAGCGGAGACGCCTTTAGACAGATATCTATCTGGTACGGTCACAGGTCACATTCTAGCTTAACATCAAAAGGAGTGTGGTCATATACTGAACTATTGTCAATAAAAAAATAAAGCTAATCAAACATCGTACAGCTATTTTATATCTATAAAATTTCTGAGAGCGGCCGTGGTCTAGCGCTGAGACGCGTGAACTCACGATCGATGAGTCCCGTGTTCGAACCTCGATAAAGACCGGTACCAATGTAACTTTATTATATGTTCTTTGGTCGCTCAGTGCCTATAGGCACTATTAAAGAGTGGTAGGCAGACTGATGATGGTTATTTGTCCAGTCTGTAGTACCACCACTTTCGAATGTAACACCCGTGAAGTGACCTTGTCGCGTTTCGGGAATAGTTTGAAAGTAGCCAGGTATAGCGAGAGGAGTGTGCACTGTCAATCTAGATGGTACATGCTCATCTCCTCAAGCCGGCATAGTGGAGGCGACTGCTGCCGGACAGGTTTCTGTAGTAATAGCGGTTGTTTGGACCGCACTCTAGCTTTACATCAGGCGGAGTGTTGTCACATGCCGAGCTACAATAAAAAAAAACGTATGTAAAATGGCGGGCAATATCTTGTTTTATTTATAACAAACAACTAGGTATTTCTGTACAATAAAGTGCAATTGTTAGGGGGGAAACAGTAAAAGCATTTCGCTGCATTCAAGTGGGTTTTTCATCATATTTTCAGTTCATCGTTTGTAATTAGCGAGAGCTGTTATGCAAATGCTGATTGTATGGAGTGAGATTAGGGTGGGGGTAGTAGACATGCTTCACATACCGGATGGTCATTTTATATTTTTGTACGTCAAGATGGTTGAACCGTGGAACTAAGACCATTTATTATGTTATAATACTAGCTGAATCAATAAATAAAAAAGCATTTCTGAACGACTTCGAAATTTAATTGATTTCTGAACGACGGGACGAACATCAAATGTTTGACATTCATAACCAAATGTATAGTTTCTAAAGGAAAGCGAAATTGTTGTTTTTACTATATTCCAAGCATTTTTTCATATTTACTTACCTTTTAAACCTTCCCTGGACTTCCACAAATAATTCAAAACCAAAATTAGCTAAATCAGTCCAGCCGTTCTCGAGTTTTAGCGAGACTAACAAACAGCAATTGATTTTTATTATATAGATTATTGTCACGGTTTTATTTATTTATTGCAATCCATAGTGTGACACTCGGGTAAGGTGTAGCAAAGAACATTTAATTAAAATAAGAAAATGTCAACATTAAAAATTTAAATAATTAAATTAGATATAAATCAAAATAAATTAACAACGTGAAAGAGAGAGACAGAAAGAGAGAGAGAGAGATCTTCTTAACATTGCCTTTTTCTGGAGATGTTAATCGTATCCAATCAGCTTCTGTTTAAATTAGATAAAAAATGCCGGTGAACATAACGTTACAAAAATGTATCGGTAAATATATCGTTATCGATACGTTACCAATATTAATAATGTTAGCACTAGTTAACAGTCATTGTCTATCTTCTAATGAGTTTGTCTATTTTTGGAATAATATCGATGCTTTTTTTCGTTATTTTCAGTTATCTATATCGATATAAAAATAATATATTTTTGGAGTACCGGTAAAAATCACAGCAATAATACTACTTATTTTTAACGTTACGTTTTGTCGGTATCCGTCCCTGATTTAAATTAAGAATTGTAGTGATGATTTATTAGAACGTCGTGGTCTAGCGGTATAAGGTGTGAACTCACGATCGATGAGACCCGTGTTCAAATCTCGCTTGATTCTGACCGGTACCAATGTAACTATGGTATATGGTGCTCAGTACTTTAATATAGACATAAAAAATATATGAACAATAAGGGAATTGAAAATGATAAACGCAAGGAAATGCTAAAATAGCAGAATATTAAATAAGCCTATAAACAAACTTTTTATAGTTTATAATTTGAATTCGTAATTGTCCCGTTCAAAAGATACTTGCGGGTAATTAACAATAATTTTATTGGTATGTTTTTTAAAATTTTTCCCCTAAAAGCAGGCAGTTAATGATTTACGATGGAGAGGTTTAAGTTGACCTGTAATTTTGGACCTGTAAGTTTTTTTAAAAGTAGTTCGGCATGTGACCACCATGAGCGAAGACTACCTTAGAAAATTGTCAGTCTAGAGTTGCCTCCACTATGTCGGCTTCATGAGACGAATGTGCACCATCCAGGATCTCATCCAGGTACACTCCTCTCGTTATGCATGGCCACTTCCAAACTGCTCCCGAAACGCGACAAGATCACTTCACGGGTACTATATTCGACTGGATATGGAATTTAATTACATTGGTACCGATCTCATAGGTCTGAGCTCACGCCTTTACCGCTAGGCCACGGCTGCTATTAATTTGATTGTAATATTTTATAGGTTAATTAATTACAAATTTTCATTCTTATTTTGTTTATTTTTTTCTAAATAGGGATTGATTGAATAAAAACAAGATCATGTTTTTATAAGCAAAATTGGTTCAAATAATTCCCATTACTCAATTTTAAATTGCTATAATGATCCTTTCTTTTTTGTTTTAAATAGTACAGGTCAAAATATACGGGTCAAAGTGACTAATGCATTTTTGGAATTGTTAGTGTGTCGGGTTGTTCCACCCAAGTACCGATGCTTGGAGTCCATCAAATTCCATTTAATTATTTTTTTATTCTTTCAAATATTGTTTTGAATATTCATTTGCTTCATTAAATTAATTAATTATATGTACAAGTAATTTAACTCGATTTCTTGGGAACAGGGTGTGAGTTGATTTATTGATTCAAGAGAAATAATGTACATTGTTTTTAATGTTAAGCTATAGTGCGGTCCCTGAGCGGAAGCTACTGCTACGGAAATAATGCCTCCACTATGCCGGCTTGATACCAATATAGTAGTTATTTTTAGTATAATTATTTCCTGGTAAATAACGTACAAAATATATATATAGCTATTTATTTACAAGAAAAACACTATAATAACAATTTTACGTAGAAATTTTAATAAAACGCCTGCGGTCAGCGTCATCTGTCGAAACGACATGTGCGTACCACGATTTGTTTGTATTGCCATCTCTTTTAATCTTCATTTTTATACATATCCGCGTCCCTCTCGCACTTCCTTTTCTTCAGAGGCAATTGATGTTTAAAAAACATGCGGGTTGAATGAAAGGACTCCTGCGGTTTCGCTTCCACATAATATTCTTTCCTTTTAAATTGTCATTTCGCAGAAAGCACTTTCCCTTACGATAATAAGATACTAAATTGGCCGGCTATTTTATAATTATATTCTTGCTTGCTGAAGAATTACTTGCAACTGCTACCTTCTCAAAAATCGTCTGACGAGACGTTTCTCTTAAAGTTAATGCTAAAGGGCATGTCGCGCTTCTGCCGTCGATCGCAATGTTTTTTTTTTCTGAAACCGCTGATAGCCGGTCAAGGCTGTTTCAGCGAAACTGAAGTGGAGGATCAGGCGTGAAGAATTAAGATTGACGTGGTTGAGACTAGTCGAGGGTGAGAACCTGACTAGTGACAACGAGTTAGTAGCTAGACTTGAGAGGACAGAGAATTCGCAATGCATGTCGTACCTTTGTTTTTATAGCCACAGCCGTTGTTATTGCAATTTCAACTTTGATATTAAATTGTTTCATCACCTTAAAATCGCTCGCCTTCAGTGGGCGCTGGTCTTTAGGGATAGGTAACATATTTGTAACGCACTAAAGCTTTAAATAATTGTTTTCGAATAACATAAAAATGCATTTAAGTACGATTTGCATATAATTAAAAATCATATCGTTTTGTAAATCTAAATCGAGCAAAAGTATTTTTTGTGTTTTTACTTATTAAATTTAAATTAATTTACAAAAAATAAACGTGATAATTTACAATAAGTGTCTTTATTAATTAAAATAATGGAATGAAACAATTATATGTTGAAAAAAAAAAAGGAGAGATAACAAAATCGTTTTATAAAACCTCCTTTTTGCAAATTCAATTAGATAAAGAAACATTTAAATTTGTTAGAAAACCTGTTTATCGTTTTGTGTAATGTTTTTTTATATTAATTAACCAGTTCTTAATCTGAGAACATTATTTTTTTAAACTAATTAGAAACTTTTTAAGGTATGATGATCTTGTTTTTTAGACCTGTGTAAGTTATCGCTTTACCATTAATGTAAGTTTATTTAAACAAAATATATTATGTTGTTTACTATTTTTTATTTAATTGTTATACTGTTTAAGTATATATTATATATAGGATATACTCACATTAATTAATCTTAACGATCAAGCTTGTATACTTTGTTAAAATTATTCGTATTATTTATTAGTTTTTATTATTAGTATTAGTCTTTTGTCTACAACATACCACCCTCATTAATAACTTATATACTAAATAAATAATAAATAGGTAAAATTAAAGGGGAGGCAATCTCCTATGAACAACTCCGTGCAACTCTAAACACGTCAAAACTCTTAAATCAGCCAAGAATGCACTGCGCTACACTGAGACATCAAACTTATAATTTCCTCATCAGCATCTTTTTTTTTCGTCGAGAAAGCCTTTTACGGGACAGGAACCAGGGTCTTGTCAAGCTCTCCAGCCTAGCGCTAGCTTTCAGACCAACCCCACTGTTTCAATCGAACCATAGTGGACAGAGTCTGGGCACGCGTTAGCATTCATCCAGAGTCTTCATCAACACCTCCCTCTCATTCTGACTTTCCATCATTCATCATCAATAAACGTAGCACTACTTCTTTAACACTAGAATGACTTACTATCCGTAACATTTTCGGAATGTATTATTAAAAATTTAAAAAAAAATTAAATGTTTTTCGACTTCGAAAGCCAGACTCACTAAAAACATGTTTTTTTTTTATTTTTTTTTTTTTTATTTATTTATTTTAAGGGCGACCAGTGGTGGGAATCATTATATCATGCTTCTGTTAAGTAGACCAATCCTATGGCGAATGATCCACCTTTAGGTGCCACATCTTACACAATAAATTGGTGTATTCTATTCTAAATGAACCGAATACGCCAATTTACCTTAAAGAAATGTTCTCCTTTCTTGGTTCTCTTCACAACAGATCCTTGCGCTCCTCACATAACCTAACCCTTGCAACTCCTTCCCATTCCACTAACTTTGTCTCTAAATCCTTCGTCGTCGTCACGTCCTCTCTGTGGAACAGTTTGCCACTGACTATACGGCAAGCGCCAAGTCGGGGCGTATTTAAAAGACAGCTTTATGAGCATTTTCTGAAGTCTCAATAATTTTATTATATTATTGTATATATTTGTTATTGTATATATTGTATATATTATAGTATTGTATTATATTTCGATTAGTTTATGTATATTATTAGTAATGTGTGTGTGTGTGTGTATGTGTATGCGTAGGTATCTGAATAGTATATAGTATTTCTAAGTTATATATAAGACTTTTTTTTTAAATTATTTACTACCCAAGGTAGAACCTTTCTGCTTCCTGAAGGCTAGCTGGAAGAAAATGCCTTGCGGCATTAAGCTCGCCTTTTGTTCATGTTTAACAATAAAGTTTTAAAATAAATAAATAAATAAAAAAAATAAACCAATAAACTGTAGTGTAAAAAAAAAAAAAAAATTAATTATATCGACTGAAAAAGGTTTAACATAGGTTTGAAAAAACGACGTGAATTTTAACAATAACACTGAATCCAGTAAACATTACTAAATTAAATTGACCTTTAATAAAAATGTATTTCAAAAGAAAAAGTTAACTAATTGAACTGTTCATTTAGGTCTTTATTGTTTTAACCCTGTCAAATGATACGTACTGGTGATCAATGGACTTCGCTGAAATAATTGACGTCAATTTGTTGTTCTTTTTATTGGATGTGGAGAATGAAAGTGAACAATTGTTATAACTATTGTTTATTACGCCTCTGTAAATTGATAAATTATTAACTATGTTATTTTTAAATGGAAAATCCTCAATTTTTATAATGGTTCAACATATGACCCAAATCCACTTGATGTTAAACCATGAGCGGATACAACTGCTACCACAAATTAATATCTGTAGGCAGCAGTCGTCGCCTCCGCTATGGCAACTTGAAAAGACAATGCGTACACTAATAACCATAATTAGTTTTCCTAACACTCTTTAAAGATTGATAATCGTGTACAAATATGTGATGCATTTTGATTTTTTTTTTGATCTTTCCAATAAATTATTTATTTTATTAAAGATATTTCTAATTATGTATGTAAAAAAAAGGCATGAACATTTCCGCTTTTAAGTGAATCATTTCGTTAAAAATATGCATTGATACCAGTAAATTTAAGTCTCCCATAATTCACGAGTGCAACACACATGTAACTGAATTTCCTGCGCTAAGCACACGTAAAGGCGCCAAATGTCGTTTATATTCAAATGTGATTATAATAATTTATGTGTGTCTTTGAGTTGCAGGTCATTGGGGCCTCAATGACCCGCGCGTCCTTCCGCCGTGTTAACTTCATTAAGGACTATAAATTATAGGATTTTTATGTAATGTTCTATTTTTACATTATATGTTTTTTCGTTGTTATTCCCACAGAGATAGGCAGAAAAGAAAGAAAAAAGAAAAAAAGCTACTTAACTGACAAACATATCAATTATTAAATTCAATCCATCAATCCAAATGATTAATTAAAATAACATCTAAATTTAGATGTTCTTAAAACTCTTGAGATTAAACGAAAACAAAAAATAACCCTCCGCAGTCCCGAAAGAGGGAAAAAAGTGTGCACCGACAAAAGGATAAAAAAGCTGATTAACTCAAACACTTTCTTCATAAACATGGTTCCGTAGTTATTGATTTTTAAAGAGTGGTAGGTAGACCATGTCCCACCAGCATCAAGTTGACCTACCTACTCTTGAAAGTAGTCATATATAACGAAAGGAGTAACATGACAGGGCACATGGTCGCCTCGTCAAGCCGGCACAGCGGAGCGGACTGCTGTCAGCACCAAAAGAAATGTAACCATATAAAAATAGAAAATGCTATACGTTTATTTATACATATTGTATGGCGGCAACCTTATAATTATAAAGCCATTCTTTAAATCAAATTTTAATATTATTCCTTATAAAGTTAATTCTATTTATACTCGTACGTATACTAAATAAAAAAATAATTTAACAATTGTTATTTTATCTTAAGAATACCCTAATTATTATTTTCGTTTATATTCTAATGAAATGCTATTAAAAAGTAATATTTTTCGATATTATTTCTAATCCAATAAAAAAACAACTCATATTTACACAATAAAAGATATGTCTTAAATTAAATAAAGAATGTTAAAGTTAAAATAATAATAATAATTATCTTTAAAAAAATCTTAAATAAATTAAATTAAAAACAAACAATAATTTTCACCTCCTAACTCATTAATTCTAAGATTTTAGCATCAAAAGTTAACTACCGTCTTTAACCCCTCATGAAACTGCATTGCAGTTTTCTAAGAGAGCTCTGCGTTACCCTAAAAGTTGAAAAGAAAATGAAGAAGTGCGCACAAGTGGTGTGGCGTCAGGTGCAACCAAATTCAACTACAACTATTGCAACTTGATACTTTTTTTTAAATACGGACACAAAAATTCCAGTCTACACTTCTCTCTTTAACACTTATTTATTCTTGTTCTCCATCTCTCTCACACTCGTAAACATGTAACATGATTTCCGAGATAGGTAATAAATAGGTGTATTAATGTCATCGTTGTTAACGGAATTCTACGATTCTCGCTTAATAGAATGCTCGCGTCGTCGTCGTCACGTTGGAATGTAATTAGCGGTAATGAAATGTTTACTATTATATATATTATCGTATTATATTATATTCTCGTATACACATTCTATGTACTTACATTGCAAATAGTTGTTAAAGGGTATAGAGAGCATTGGCCAGGCAGTTTTTTTTTTTAAATTGTAGCTTGGCATGTGACAACACTCCGCCTGATGTAAAGCTCGAGTGCGGTCCATGAATGGAAACAACTGCTACTACAGGGAAACCTGTGCGGGTAGCAGTCGCCTCCACTATGCCGGCTTGAGAAGACGAGCATGTACAATTTTAGATTGACAGTGCACACTCCTCTCATACCTGGCTACTTTCAAACTATTCCCAAAACGCGACAAGGTCACTTCACGGGTGTTGCTTTCGAAAGTGGTGGTACTACCCCAGGACGACAGACTGGACTAATAATAGTGCCTATAGGCACTGAGCGACCAAAGTACATATAACAAAGTTACATCGGTACCGATCAGAATTAGCGAGGTTCGAACACGGGTCTCATCGATCGTGAGTTCACGTGTCTTACCGCTAGACCACGGCCGCTCTCAGTTCAGTTTTCAGTTATTTTTAAATAAATAGTGAAATGGAATCTTTTCTAAACCATCGGAGTTTTGGAGGAAAAATAAAAACAAAAGATTTTATTTTTAATTTCATACTCATGAACGTTCACGAACACTTGATGGAAAGTCCTCGCATTAACACTCGAAGAAACACATGTTTAGGTAGATAATGCAAAACGCTATGTATGTATTCGTATTTTAGAACTATAGAACTCCGCTTAAAAAGTTTATTTTGCAAATAAATAACCAATACAACTAACTGAATTGGTCTAGTCAACAATATTGATTAACTGAATTAAGAAACACAATATTTTGTTTTTAATATTATGTATTGTATTGTATTGTATTGCATGTGTTTAATTTGATTATTTGACGTAAAATTCTAATGTTCTTTACCATGCGTCACATTGACTATAATTATAATTATAATCGATTAACAATTGTGACATGTAAATGAAATAAATAAATAATAAAATATTATAAAGTATCAAGACTAATCATTAGATGTTAAATTAGGGTTGTCACCAAACTATCCTAATATCTTGTAAGGGAGCATCGTATATTACTTTAACAGCCCGCCCGTGCATGAGAACCGCTACATCATGATCAGTCAAACTTTTAAAACATTAGTTCAAATATTAATACATGATGAGTTTTTCGTGTGATTTTGGACTTCTTCGCGATCCAGCATATTGACTTTAAAAGCTTCTTTTAATAAATAATGTACTCGTATACACGCACATAAAAACGACAAAGAAACTATCGGTTTATATTTGAGCTTTTTTCAAAAATATTTTTTTATTTCGCCATATTTGTTCTGAAACAATCTCCTGGACTCGTTCTTTTTCATTTCGAACGATGGTCTCATCCATTGTAAGTTCAAGTTTTCTACCGCTAGACCGTGGCCCTTTTAAATACATGTTCTATTAGTGTTAAGAATTAGTTTGAAGTAGTAGGCAGAGTGGGATTAGCTTGGAAGTAGTAGAGTATAACGAGAGGAGTGTGCCCGTTAACCTTGACAGTGCACATTCGTCTCTTCAAGCTGGGCAAAGCGGAGGCAAGTGCTGCCTGCAGAAACAAAAATTGCAGCCTAGTAATCTTATAATCCTAAGTTAATAAACTCCTAAATTTTTTTTTAAATATTATTTTTAATTGATGCGATTTCTAATAACCAGTTTAACAAGGATAATAATAATAGATGAGATGGTCACCACCCGCTTATGTCACATGCTGAGATAGAAACATATGTAATACGCTTCCGTCCGTGTACGCGTTTCCATTGTCACGTACGATCAGTTTCGTCCGCGGTTCGAAATAATTTTAATAACTGTTAACCAGTGGAATACGTTATTTAGACATTTAAAAGTAGAACTTGAACGCAGTACGTAGTCAACGCGGTTATAACAGTCTCATTGATCATGAGTTCACAAAAAAATCAGATTAAAGGTGTAAGTTTTGTAAACAAAAAAAAAAGAATCCGAGAGTAGTAATAATGGAAACGCGCAATTAAATTTGGTGACAAATATTTTTAAATAATTCTTTGGGACCACACGGACGCAGACGGTTGATACCCTAATGTTTAATTAATTATCATTTAGTGTAATAATCTTTGAATTGGTCGTTGTACGTATTAAATTACATTAAGGTATGAAGTATGACAGACATGTTACGGATCTCGTTCTTGACACGTCAATCAAAGGAGATCCTCGTTTGTGGACCTCTAATGATCATATTACATATAACAATAGTAACTAATTTATTATAGTAAATCGGCGATGGATTATCGAAAGATATTCTTTAAAATATGTATATTGATTTAGATTATTTTTTAGCTCGACATATGACAACACTCAGCCTGATGTTAAGCTAGTCGGTCCATGAAGGGAAACAACTGCAACTACAGATAAATTTCTGCAGGCAGCAGTCGCTTCCGCTATGCCGGCTTGAAGAGACGAATGTGCACTGTCCAGATTGAGAACGCACACACCCTATACTGTATTAATGTAAGGAATAAATCGACATATATGTAATTAATAGATGTTGAAACTAGTTTAACTATGGTGGACCTATTTCCCATACAAAGAAAATTATCTCCATTGTTTTTTTTACTATACAACTTTGTCAATATTAAGCAAGCAATGTTCGTTAACAAAGTTGATTTGTTTGATTTTAACAACGCAGGCCTTTACTGAACAAATTCACTCGGTTGCAAATAGCAATAACTTGTTTATTTTTAGCCGTTACGTTTTCTCAGTGCAAAGCCTAATTATATATAATTCGAATGATAATTATAAGAGTATCTTTAATTATTCATCAAATTCTATCATCACGGCACTCCGAGGGAGGGGCAGGAGTAATCAATTATCTCCCGCTTAGTGACAGCACCACGTGTGATATCTATTATACTTTTAACTATCTAGGACTAGGATGTACTCTAAACTACGTACACACAAATATAGCTGGAGGAGTGTATCTGGATAGTGCATATTAATTTTCTTTCTTCTTAATTGTAGCTCGGCATGTGACAACGCTCCGTCTGATGTAAAGCTAGAGTGCGGTCCATGAATGGAAACAACTGCTACTACAGAGAAACCTGTGAGGGCAGCAATCTGCCGTTTTGCTCTTTTTTTTATACTGTAGCTCGGTATATGACAACACTGCGTCTTAAGTAAAGCTAGAGTGCGGTCCATGAACGGAAACAATTGCTACTACAGAGAAATCTCTGCAGGCAGCAGTCATCTTGCTCTCGTTATACCTGGCTACTTTCAAACCGTTCCCGAAACGCGACAAGGTCATTTCACTGGTGTTACATTCGAAAGTGGTGGTACTACCCCAGGACGGCAGACTGGACAAATAACCATCATTAGTTATCAAATTCATTTATAATCATTTTTTATTATATAACTTATCCGTATTATCAATTCGTTCAAAGTCCTAAGGTCAGAAAACGAATAAAAAGTTAAACAAAAGGGGTAACATCATTTAATGAATCAATTAAACAGGAAACGAATGATTCAACTTCTTCTTGACTCTTAAAAAATTAGTTAAAAAAAAACTTTGGCATATGTTCAGCAGGATGTCGCAGGATTATTAATTAACTAATCATTCTTTTTTTGTATCGGGAAGTTGATTTTGTTGATTCCTGAAAATATTTACTTAGATGCTCACTACAAGTTGCAGCCGAAAAAAGTCACATACATATATTTTAAAATCTGATCAGTAAAACTGGGCTAAAACTAATTCTTTTTTAGTATCGCTAAGAAGCGTGAACTTACAATAGTATTCAAAAAGTGTGCAACGAATGGTGCACATTCGTTTCCTTAAGCGGGCATAGCGAAGTAGACTGCCGCCTGCAGAAATTTCTCTGTGGTTGCTTATATTTCGCTAAATGCCGGCCCGGGCCAGTGTTAATAGATTTATTTTTGCACAAACTAAATTAAAAGATTTAATCAAAATAACTGGATAGTAACCACATAAAAATTCAGTCAAAACGTTGTCGAACTAGACTTAAAACTTAAGTAGGTACTTAATAAGGTACCATAAAACACGACCTAAGAAATGTTAATTGTTCCTAAATGATAAGTAAATAATTTATTTAATTCGACATCGTTGTACGTATCAGAGGTTATCTGACGAATAAGGACGTTTAAAAGTGACATTAATATCGTTTTTCGAATGCATCATTGTTGCTATCTACGTTTATTGTTTCTATACTATGTATTCATCGATATCAATGCATACGTAACTTTGTTATTATGTTTTTTTATACTGTAGCTCGGTATATGACAACACTGCGATTTAAGTAAAGCTAGAGTGCGGTCCATGAACGGAAACAATTGCTACTACAGAGAAATCTCTGCAGGCAGCAGTCATCTTTCTCTTGTTATACCTGGCTACTTCCAAACCGTTCCCGAAACGTGTGTTACATTCGAAAGTTGTGGTACTACCCCAGGACTTCAGACTGGGCTAATAACCATGTTCAGTTTGCCTACCACTCTTTAATATTGCCTATAGACATTGAGCGACCAAAGTTCATGTAACATAAGTTACATTGGTCAAAATTTAGCGAGGTTCTAACACGGACCTCATTGATTGCGAGTTCACGCGTCTTACCGCTAGACCACGGCCGCTCAAGTATTGGAAGTATTATAATATTCACCCTGGCATAATAACCACGATAAAGACTCCTTCCAATTGACGGGGTATACTCGTACAGGGACAATGTTTGCAATGTACTGAGATATGTTTGTCGTGGGGAAACTTCATCACAATATCACGTACGAAGTGAACAAACAATACCAAAATAGATATCAACAGTACAAATAAGTAACTAAATACTTTATAAACAATGCAATAGTGTAGCATTTTGTGTGACAAATGAAAATGCTCATTTTTGGGGCCATCTAATAATTAATAGTTTATTTTTTAATTTATTTATTTCAATTATATCAACACATCGTTAACTAATCAATAGACGATATTTAATTACATAAAAAACAGATATCTCTTTTTGGTTGTCTGGAAGAAATTGCTTTTAGTGATAAGACCGCCAATTGCAGTAACTTATTTATGATTTTATTTCTTTAACTGTGTTTTATATGCAATAAAGAATTTATTATTATTATTATTATTATATCTCATTAAGCCGGCATAGCGGACGCGACTGCTGTCTGCAGATCCCCTTCTCTGACAGCAGTCACCTCCGTTCATGGATCGCACTCTGGCTTAACATCAGGCGGAGTGCGGTCATACGACGTGCTAAAATAAAAAAAAATAAAAAAAATCATCAATTATTATAGCATCTAATATAATAATAACCTCAAATATTGCGTTAAAAACGTATAATTACACAATAATCAATTAAAACTGATTGGCGATAAGGAATATATATTTATTTTTCTACAAAATTAACTGAAAATTGTCATCAATCTTGAGAAAAAAAATGTGGGCCCATTTCTCTTAGGCGACAATATGGGCATCTTCAAATTAAGGGTAAATAGGTACCTCATAGCAAGCGTGCTCCACCTTAGACCGCATCACTGCTTAACATCAGGCAGGGTGCGGTCAAACGTTTGCCTATTAAGCATTTTAAAAAAAAAATCCGACAAATGACAACACGGCTCTGGTTGTTAAACTAGAATGCAGCCCATGAACGGAAACAACAAAAATATCTAACAACAGTCGCCTCCGCTATGCCGGCTTTATTAAAGAAACGTGCACCTTTCAAATTGATCTGTTGCTGTCTGAAGTGATTGTCGCGTTTTGGGAACATTCTGGAAGTAGTCGGGTATAACGAAAGGAGTGTGCACTGTCAATCTGGATGGTGCGCGTTCGGACTGTTGCCTGTAAAAAAATTCAGTAGTAGCAGTTGTTACCGTTCATGGACCACACTCTAGCTTTACATTAGGCGGAGTGTTGTCATATGCGGAGCTACAATAAAAAACTACAATACAATTGTCACGCCTTTTCCCCAAAGGGATAGGCAGAGACAACGGAACGCCACTTACCACGATCCTGACACAACACCCTCGCTTCCCTCGCATCCACAATTCTCATGCACGCCCGACGGTTATGAGCACTAGGCAGCCCTTTCATAAGGATATCTCCGATTTGATCGGAAAACACCCTTCTGGGTCTGCCTTGTTTAACGCATCCATTCACCTCAGATTTATATATTCCTTTCGTCAATCTCCTTTCCATGTGCCCAAACCATCGAAGCATTCCTTTCTCAATCCTCGTCACTACATCATCTTTCAAAGCACATCTATCGCGCACTACACTATTCCTCATTCTATCCGCTATCGTGACTCCACATACACTCCTCAGTGACCGCATTTCTATAGCATTAATCCTACTCTCTTGCTTCTGCCGTACCCAACATAAATGTGGGAACAAGTACTGCGTAAGCATTTTATTAAATAACTGATTCAAAAAAAAGAAGTAATATAAAGAAGTATATCACCCGTCGCCATTCCCACGAGAAGACATATTGTGCCATTTAGAGCAACTGCAGTCTTATGACCGCGGCTACATCATCTTATGACTCTTTGTAATAATTCGAATACGATTTCGATTTAATATAAATCCGAATCGATTTTTTATATATTATGAACGTGAAAGTAACTCTATTTGTTTGTTACCTTTTGCCTCCGCTATACCCGACTTCAGAAGACGGATACCCCAGGATGGCTGATTGGACTAATAACCATCGTTAGTCTGCCTACAATTTTAAGATATTTCGGGCATGGAAAGAATAGTAAGTGTAAATAAACGAAAATGTTTTTTTTTAGATTTTCATTTCTAATTAGAAGTCTTTTTAAATTGTACCTCACATCAGGGAGGGTGTAGTCAAACGCTTGTCTATTAAGAATTTAAAAAAAAGAGAATGTGTAACGTCTCTGCATTCTCTCCCCGTCTCCGCGGTAGATACATAGACAGTGAGTTTTAAATCTTGGTAGAGAACAAGAGTGGTTATGCTGCGTTTAATTTTAAACGGGCCAAGGTTAGTCGTCCGTCAAAACAAAGGTTTTATTGTCCCGGCCCTTCTGAGAAACCTTCGGAAGACTTTCTCTTCTTATTATTCTTTGTTTTTCGTTTATTCGCCGTTAATTTTATTTAGTTTAACGAATTAGCAAATCCAGTCCCACGAGAATAGGCACAGACAAGGAATCACCATCTTCTTTTTTTATTATCTTATTGTAACTGTGTGTGGCCACACTTGACTGCAGCGGTCTGCAGTTAGCAGTTGCCTCCACTATGCCGGCTTCAGGAGAACGCAAAATCCATAGTTAACAGGGCACACTTCTCTCGTTATAACCGACTTATAACCACGAGTAATTACTACAAAAATCAAATTGGATTTAAACATCTGTCATTATCATGTGGAAGGGAAAATTACCTGGGGCTTGGTTTGCCACCTTAGACCTCCGTAGGGCGGAGTCTGGATTAGTGCTAACGCGTGCCCATTCGTTAAGTTAAAAACACCGTGAGGTTTTATTCGAAATCCGACATAACCCTTCTCAAAAACCAAGAGCATCTGTAAGGGATTTATCTACGGGAAAAAAGGTTAATAAGTTATTAATATTATAAATTCTATTATATACATCATAATATGTAAATTGTGAAACCTCTTGCCATCATTGTCTTGTCGTGGCACGTTCGGTCATTTTCGTGACTATTTGAACATCTTCGGAAATAAAAGTTTATCGTTCTCATATAAATAAAGCAGAATATAATAATGGTATACTGAGAAAACGTAACGGCTGCTAGTAAATAAGTTATTGTTATTTTCAACCGAGTGACTTTGTTCGGAGGGAGCCTACAAAAGGAGAATGCCCATTCGCCTAAGAGAAATGGGCCCACAATTTTTTTGGGAAAATTTTCACAATTTTTTCTCTTTTTCTTTGATGATTTTTATTTCATTTTGTAGAAAAATAAATCTACATTCCTTATCACCAATCAGTTTTAATTTTTTCACCCAAGTTATTTTCCCAAGATGTTTTCTGATGCAATATTTGAGGTTATTATTATATTAAATGCTTTAATAATTAATATTTTTTTTATATATTTAAACATTGTCTATTGATTGATAAATGATGCGTTGATATAATTAAAATGAATTAATAAAAAAACAAGATATATCAAGTGGACCCAGAAATGGGCATTGTACTGTTGTTAAAATTAAACGAGTCAACTTTGTTAACTTACATCACTTGTTTAATATTGACAAAGCTGTATTGCACATTTTAAATAAGTCTTGATTGTATGTTACTGAATAATTTTTAACCAAGCCAAACCGGTACTTTGCTAAAGCTTCGTTTTCTATATGTATTGAAAATTGACTGGTGGGGACTCGAGCTATGCAGGCGGATGCTCGGACCACTATACTAACTGTATGACCATTTAACAAGAAGAGTGTGCACTGTCAATCTGATGGCGACTGTTGTATGCAGAAATTTGTCTGTAGTACGAGTTGTTTCCGTACACGAACCGCACTCTATCGTCACAGTGTTGTCATATGCATATATTATACAACAACCACTTCCGAATGTAAAACGCGTGAAGTGACCTTGTCGCGTTTCGGGAATAGTTTAACAGTAGCCAGGTATAACGAGAAGAGTGTGCACTGTCAATCTGGATGGTACATGCTTGTCTCCTCAAGCCGGCATAGTGAAGGCGACTGCTACCTGTAGAGATTTCTCAGTAGTAGGAGTTGTTTCCGTTCCAAGACAACACTCCGCCTGATGTAAAGCTAGAGTGCGGTGGCTTTAATAGTGCCTATAGGCACTGAGCGACCAAAGTACATATAACAAAGTTACATCGGTACCGGTCAGAATTAGCGAGGTTCGAACACACGTCTCATCGATCGTGAGTTTACGAGTTTACGCGTCTTACCGCTAGACCACGGCCGCTCTTTAAGACTTTAAGTCTACCATATTCGAAAATTGCCCCTGAACTGCTAAACAAATATATTTGATTGTATTTCTTTAATACATACATAAAAACTAGATACATAATGAAATGTCCAAACGCGAGTGTAGAAAAAAAATTGAAATACAGGTGTACAGGTCATCGAACTCGGTCATATATTTATACAAATTAAATCATGATAGAAAAAATTGCTTAACAACTTGTTGCTTAGAGAACCGTATTTATAGTAGAGGTGTTTAAGTATTGGATGAATCTCGCCAGCATTACGGTAAACCCGTGAAATGCTCAGGATCAACTTTTTTTTAATTGTAGCTCGGCATGTGACACTACATGTAAAGCTAGAGTTCGATCCATGAATGGATACAACTGCTACTACAGAGAAACCTGTGCGGGCATGTACCATCTAGATTGACAGTGCACACTCCTCTCGTTATATCTGGCTACTTTCAAACTATTCCTGAAACGAGACTTCACGGGTGTTACATTTGAAAATGGTGGTACTACCCCAGGACGGCAGAGTGGACAAATAACCATCACCAGTCACCAAAGTACATATAACAAAGTTACATTGGCACCGGTCAGAATTAGTGAGGTTCGAACACGGGTCTCATCGATCGTGAGTTCACGCTTCTTACCGCTAGACCACGGCCGTTTATGGTCACGCTATTCATAGTTTAAAAAAGCGTGGTTGGTCATCGCCTTTCGCAGTAAACCCGTCACATCCGCCACATCGAACAAATCGTCGAGTGTTTTTTTTATTATTATTAAGATGTCAGTAATTCCATAACCTCGGCCAAGTCAAATCAATCAGACAGAATAAACTCGTTGAGCGATTAATGAATGAGACGTGAATCACGCACTTCACAAATTAAGGTTTGGATACACTCTTTTTTTTATATATGGCATTATAACAATTTGCCAGTGTCAAAGTAAATATTTTTGAATCAAGTTAATAATTTTGTGCATCACGAGTCTATCAATCATCACACTAAACAGTCAGGTCAAGTCTCAGTCAAGTCAAAAATTGCTCCGGTTAAGTGGTAGAATCTTTACTGAAACTTCCTACGAAGTTTTGGAAGGAAAATGGAAACACAGGTTCTCTTGTTTTGAATTGGTTGCCCACACTTTTACGAACACTTAATGGTTAATAATCCACCATTATAACACATTAACACTCGAAAAAACAAAAGTTTAATAAAATAATTCAAGACAGATAACTGATGTCTTAAGATGGTCGTCCAAACTCCTTGGATACACTTCAGACTTTTGACGTATAGGTAGGGTTGCCAAGGTTTTTTTCGCAGATTATATACTACTACTTAACTCACGCCTTGTTCCAACTGGTGTACACAGCTATGGAGCGGCAACGACTCCTCTCTCTACATACCACTTCCGCTCGACCACATCCATTACTCTCCTCATGCATGCACGTCGGTTGAGTGTGCTCCTCATCTGACCCTATCTGAGCAGTTGACCGATCTGACTGAGAAAAGTCTTCCTAGGGCGCAGATTATATAATAGCATTTCTTCAGAATCTTTAAAAGTATATATAGCACGCTTCAGAATTTTATTATGAAAGTAAAAAACGGTAATTTTAAAATAATAATTTTAATTAAACTTTGGACGCTTGGATTGCTATAATATGGTTCGACAACTACATTATATGGTTTGGGAAAGGCTCTATCATATCACACATGTCTTCAACAGTATAGTGCGCAGACTCGAAATATAGTGTGTATGAAGGTTTATATGGCATATACGGGAATGTACGAGTGTAAGTGTGAATACGACTTATTTTGATAATTTTTTATAATACTAAATATTATTTTTGATCAGAGACTATAGTACCTCCCGCCAAACAGACCATTTTGACAATCAAGGTAAAGAAATTTGACATAAAGCGATTCTTTTTTTTTAATATATGTATTGCATGACACATAATTAGTATACAGAGTATTTTTAGAACTGGGACAGCATGGGAAAATCCGAGACCACCCGAGATACAGGGAAACTGTCTTTGGAACCATTTGCTCTTTTTTTATGAAGACGATTTTGGTATAGTAATTTGTCTATGAAAATGAGTTATTTTGATCAAAAAAATTTTTGATGTGATTCGACTCAGTTACATGTAAGGGTCATTTCATTGTATCGGAAAAAAATCGGAGCAGCAGAAGTAAGAATGTAACTTTGTTATATGTACTTTGGTCGCTCAGTGCCTATAGGCACAATTAAAGAGTGGTAGGCAGACTGACGATGGTCATTTGTTCAGTCTGCCGTCCTGGGGTAGTACCACCACTTTCGAATGTAACACCCGTGAAGCGACCTTGTCGCGTTTCGGGTATAGTTTGAAAGTAGCCAGATATAACGAGAGGAGTGTGCACTGTCAATCTAGATGGTACATGCTCGTCTCCTCAAGCCGGCGTAGTGGAGGCGACTGCTGCCCGCACAGGTTTCTCTGTAGTAGTAGTTATTTCTACTCATGGACCGCACTCTAGCTTTACATCAGGCGGAGTGTTGTCACATGTCGAGCTACAATAAAAAAAAGTTAGTCATTTAATAAAATGGTTTGTCAGGCCGTATTGTCATTGACATATAGACAAGAACATTAGATATCGTTTAAAAATTCTATTGGTGAAGAGTGATCACCTAACGCAGTGAGTACGTCAACTAGAAACTCACACTACGGTTAATGATACGGCGACGGATTCAAGCCTAGGACATCTCGCCAAAACTATAAACGGATTACAATTTCTTTAATAAACATGCTTGGAAATATTGTACTGTATGTTTTGATTTAGTTTAGTTTTCACTCAAAAGTAATTTTTGACTTAATTATCTTAAATAAAGATGCAATGAAATACAAGTATTTACAAATTATCTTTTTAGAAACAAATTTTAAAAATTCTTGCAAAAAAAATAATATTTTTTGTGTCAGTTTTTGTTTAGTAATTTAACTCGATTTAACGGACAATTTGAATTCACAAAAAAATATATTCACGTGTAACCAAAACAAAATACTAAAATGAACTCGTTAATAAAACACAATATTATATGCAAAGGTTTTACTACTATGTACAGACAAATACTTATTTTTTCAGCAATTTATATTATACTATTACTTATTCAAATTAAACTAAATTATATAATTACTGTTAAGTTAGCGGTTTAACTCGAGCTGAGATAGGAATCGAACTCACCGCCTCCGCTTTCTTTCCATCGATAGCTCTTCCATCCAACTGAAACTGTGGGTTCAGTGTCGTCAAATAACATTACATTTTTACACCACAATTGAATATTAAAGTAATAAATTATATAAATTAATTATGTATCAGAGTGTACATGTACATTATTGTACATACATACAATAAACACATTATCCGTATTACACAACTCCTCAACTTACAATTTTCCCGTAATCACGAAAATAATGTCGTTAAAGTGACACTACGACACATTAATAGAAAAAAAAAACTAACAACAAAATATCGTGAGCTGTACAAATTTTCGTGAAACGTATTCAAAATATATCGCTACACAAATTTTTATTTCTTTGCTTATTTAAAGTGGGAAATTAATCTTTATTTCCTATGTGACAGGGTTGATGGTTTAAATATTTTTTGTTGTGTATGTAGTTTTGTGTAGACGTCGGCACATGGATATTTCTCATAAAGACATTAGAGTCGTTGGTTCGACAATAATAGCCACTTAAAAAGTCATAAAAGTAAAGTCTACAATGTTACTACCAACTGGTACTTGATCTCTAGAGATTTGACTTCCAGATTGCCTCTCGGACGTGATCTTAAAAAAAGCCTTATACCATTTTTTAAATAGACATTCTTTTCTATAATTCCACAACTTTTATTTGGATTTCTGTGCTTATGTTGTTTATTATTATTATAGTATTTTATTATTTATATTTTTTTTATGTATGTACTAAACTAGTCCTGAATCATAGCAGCAGGCACTTTAGTGCTTACAATCAAACTGCTTATAACCACTTCGATCGTAAGTTCCTGCTAGACCACGGCTGCACTTAATTATCTGTACCTATACAACCTTTTTCTTTTTCGCAGAGCAATTGAAGTATGGTTGAAAACTGGTAAACGTCATAGTGAGGTTTTGGAAGAACAGCGCCTTACTGAGGGTCAGTTAAGAAGACCGGAATCAACAATAGTGTTTTGGCTTAAATGTGAGCAGGTGAGTGAATTTATATAATAACGAAAATAATACACGCAGACCTGGTTAATATGCGCGTTGATTTTTGTTTATTTATTTATTTATTTCATTATTTAATAATAATGTGAGTTTTAAAATAATTGTGGAATATTAGTAAAAAAAAATCAACTCAAATAGAGCTGAAATATCGAAAAGAAAATTTATTTACCAGACAATTAAATAAAAAATACAAATAAACTTTAAAACTCGAAAAGCTATGTTATGTGACAAACACGTTGATAATTTTGTTTATCCTAAATACAGGAAGAAGCCTGCGATGTTTTTTTAAAATAGTCACATAAAAATGAATGTTTCTATGTTTGTCTCGAATCCGTTCCGGAACTATATACCAGTCCGATTTAAAAAAAACTTAAAATTATTTTTAAAGATGTATTAAATCCAAAACATAACGCTTAAAGAATACTGATGAAAAATGTTTTAACTCTACAACTTTCGACAATTGCCCCATTGCCTTCTCTATTTTAAGAAGTCTGCAATCCTTTGTTATGAGACGGGGGTGCGGGCAAGGGGTAAACAGCAGATGTGTCGGGCAGCACCTGCCAATCTCTGCGCGGGCGCAGGTGCCCTCCAGAGGTCTTGTTTACGTTTTTTATCAACGATTAAAAGTCTCTCATTAATTTTTGTATCCGCCGTTTAGCGATACCGATAGCTTGATACCTCGTACAGTGTTGCTTTTTAATGTCATTTCGGATTAATTAAGTTAAGAGTTAATTAAAATTAATGTTTATGTATTAAATTAAAATGCTAGAATTATTTTTAATGCCAATACTAAGCTAATCCTTGTATCATACACTGAGCGACCAAAATACATGAAATTCGAACACGGGTCTCCTCGATTGTGAGTTCACGCTCTCTACCGCTAGACCTGAAATATAGACTAATTTCTACTCGATCGAGTAAAGCGCCAACTGGCAGTGTAGCATAGTGGTAATAGCAGCTGTGTTCAAAGCCTCACCTCAAGCTCTTGTGTGCGCGTTGATTTTTCTTCTTTTAATTTCATCATAATTTAATAATGAATAAAACATCATATTACCTAATATGCCAAAATTTATAAAAAAAAACAAAAACGATAACAGTACGGAGCTTAAAGTATTCATGCAGGAACCATTCACAAGACGTTTAGTTTCTTTTATTTATTAATTTTAGATTGTGACAACACTCCGCCTGATGTAAAGCTAGAGTGAATGAATGGAAACAACTGCTACTACAGAGAAACCTGTGCGGGCAGCAGTCGCCTCCACCATGCCGGCTTGAGGAGACGAGCATGTACTATCTAGATTAACAGTGCACATCCCTCTTGTTATTTTCATTTCACTACAGACCAAAAAATACAACGAAATTAAACGGAGCTTTGTAAAAACTTTGTCATATTTCTTATCAAATAAATTACAATTGCATAAAGTCAATTCGAAAATACTAATTCAACTTAACAATAACGACATTTAGGTATTCTAAGAATGCGCACGCGTCACATTTGTATAATAAACATAGTTTATAAAACACTACGATCAAAATTAGAGGAATATTTATTATTTTATTTCTTGTGTCTTACTGCTTACCATCGTGTTTATTTTGTTCAATTTTGATCGAAGACGTTTCGAAAGCTTTACAGTCATTCTCGTAACAAAAGTAATCAAGATAAACGCTATAGTAAACCGCATGAAATCTTTTAATTCACGTAACTAAAACTACTTATTTATTTAATTCTCTTATGTGTTAATAAATATTAGAATGTGTTTATAATATTCTCTATAACGAACTGAAGCCATTGCCTACATTTTTATTCGTTAAACACAAAAATGAAAAACGGCAATTTTTTTTTGCTGGTAATACTTATTCGACATTTTTCAACTGAAGTTAGCTGCAAGTCGAGTCCTCTTCTTAGTTGTCTCGCATAGTAATATCAGAGGACTTACTATTTCTTTGTCCATCTAATTTCGTTGCGTAGTATTTATTACATATGTGGAAGTTAAAAAAAAATGACCTACCATAATATTGTTTTTACCCGTGACAGGGGAAGGAAAATGTGAAGAAAAAAAAACGAAAACAGCAGGTGTTGAGCAGCGACTTTGACTTTATTACATACAGTATGTTCAGATAATTGGATTAAAAATAATACTTAATAAAAATATGTTTTATCACATTTATTTACTTCGGAAAGTTGCCTGAAACATAACTGCTTATCACTTTGCATTTGTTACTTCAAACCGGCGCGGGCGCGCGGTATAACGCCTGCAAAGTTTTCTTTGTGTTGCAATTTTCTACGCTCATGGACTGCACTCTAGTTTTTCATCAGGCGGAATGTACGAAACGAAAGTTCCTAAAGTGCGTACGAGGCGTTTTGACAACACGTTCCTCGTGCGTACTGCGAAACTGTGGAACTCCCTCGCGGTGTCTGTGTTTCCCGACACGTACAACATAGGTCTCTTCAAATCGAAGGTAAACAGGTACCTCATAGGCAGGCGTGCTCCACCTTAGACCACATCACTGCTTAACACCAGGCAGGGTGTGGTCAAACGCTTGTCTATTAAGCATAAAAAAAATGTAACAATTATTAGCTGAATTACGCGTCTATGAAGATACGCCTTGGTTAAATAAGTGTACTAACATTACAACACCATGTATGTAAAAATTGATGACCGCGTGCACGTAACAGGTGCAGTTAACATGTTCACAAATATATTTTCTGTTTGCAAAATGTTTCCTTCGACTCCACCACACACCTCAGTCGCGTGCCACTTTATCATACACTAACTGCGTCTCTATCTATATACATATATACTTTTACTCATGTCTTTACATGCATTTCGTAGACAGAGATACTACATAACTTTTTATACGGGTTTGACATGCGACTCGCCTGCACTGAGAAAACGAAGCTCTTAACAAAGTACCAATTCATTCATTGAAAATTATTCGGCAACATACGACCGAGACTTATTCAAAACGTGCAATAAATTTTGTCAATAATTTTGTCAATATTAAGCAAGCAGTGTGCGTTAACAAAGTTGACTTGTTTAATTTTACTTGTTTATTTGTAGCCGTTACGCTTTCTCAGTGTGATGTTAAACAAGTAGCAGTCCACTATGCCGGCTTGATATGTATGTAGCGTTTAGGTTGGCGGTATACACTCCTCTCACCCGACTTCCAAACTTATTTCGAAAAACAAAAAAAAACACGGTTAGTATAGCAGATCAACGATAGTTGGGTGAGTTAGGTTTTTTTTATATACCTATAAGAAAATAGATTATATGGGTAGATAATCAAATGACAATTTTGGTGTTACAGTTAGGTGTTCGTAGTAAAAGTTGTTATTCAGCTTTTTAGACTTTCTAAAAAAAGTTAGATCATTAAAATAAAAGATAGTGCATGCATATTAATGTGTTCATATGGATTCTAGTATGTAAAAGGTTAACCAGGTGTACATATCTGAATGAAACGTAAAAATTAAGTTTCTATAAAAGCCTAAAGAATTCTATAGATTTGTCTAAACACTTAACTAAACAATTTGTTTATTTATTTAATAGTATTTGGCGTTACTTTGTGGAAATCCATAACTAAAACAATATTTTAAACACTACTTTGTAACTAATTTCCGCTAATTATTGTTAGTGAGGGTAGGTACACAGTCACATGTAGTCAATGTTAGACCTTTCACCAACATGCAAATACCTCTCGACGACGTTTTCGCATCGGGATTCGGCATGCAACACTCTTCCTAATATAAAGCTAGAGTGCGGTCCATAAATGTAAACAACTGCTACTACAGAGAAACCCGTGCGGGTAGCAGTCGCCTCCACTATGGTGGCTTGAGGAGACGAGCATGTATCATCTTAGATTGACAGTGCACACTCCTCTCGTTATACCTGGCTACTTTCAAACTATTCCCGAAACGCGACAAAGTCACTTCACGGGTGTTACATTCGAAAGTGGTGGTACTACCCCAGGACGGCAGACTGGACAAATAACCATCATCAGTCTGCCTACCACTCTTGTTGGTGAAGGGTCTAACATTGACAGCTGATGTCAACTCCGCATGGGGGAAGATATCTTCACATAAGTACATTATTTTTAAACATATATCTACAGTGGAAAAACACACACTCACCCTAAAAAGTGGCATTATGTCCTGAATAAAAAAGAAATGAAACCCAATTACGAAAATTACTGTATTGTTAAATATCATGTAAAAATGACAGAAGACAAGACAATTTTAGTCGTATCAGCAAATTCGTAATGACGTGTGGCAACCCTGAGTTAGGAATGTATGTAGGGTGCGCACGCGACGACACCTGTTTAATATACACCTGCCGAGTTATGTAGGGTTGTCACTTATGCCTCGGGGTAGAACTAGTTGGAATAAGCCAAGTTTAGGCTTCCAATAGCCTAAGGGAAGGCTTTATTTTGACATCTTTTTAAGGTTTTTTTTTAATACAGAACAAAGCTTATAATAATATGTATTTGAAGATAACTTTAGTATAAAAAAAATCAACACAAAAATACACATATACAACATAACGAGAAGAGAGTTCACTGTCAACCAGGGTGGTGCATATTCGTCTCCTCGAGCCGGCATAGGGGAGGCTGGCTGCAGAGAATTATCTGTGGTAGCAGTTGTTTTAACGTTCATAGACCGCATTCTAGCTTAACACACGGAGTGTTATTATATGCTGAAGTACTATATAAAAAAAGATGAAAAATACCTATTTTTTTATAATAATATTCGAGGAATCAAACCCAGAAACGCCGCTTAATAGATTGGGGCACTGGAGCGCCATTTAGACAAATAAAAATAATTGTCACAACCCTAAATCATCTAACATAAATTAGTGCTCGATGTGAACAGGTATCGGCTCCATGTTTGTGTTATAAAAATAAGAAATTGTTTATTTTTAATTACATATTTTATAATATTTATTAAGTACAGGGTTTTTTATTGAACTATGTTAAGACAGGCGCCATATTTCACTTAAATCCTGTCCTATCTTTTAGTTAGGACACCAATGTAGACGAATCAAAGTCAACCAATAGAAAACCTAATGTTTTGTAGTTGATATTAAACCAATAAATGAAAAAAAAAATCATGAGAAAAATTATAATCTCAAAAATAAAATGCAAATAAAAATAGTTAAAAAAATACTTGTACCGCATCAGTTATGATGTATAATACAATTTTGATCTGGAGCGGAAGTGATCGCGATGTCTCGGAAACGGAACGAATCGAGGCGATTGTTCTGGAATAAATTAAAAATAAATACAGAGAATATCATCTTATGGTGAAAGCAAAAAAAAAATTGAAATCTGAATGTAAAAATTTCGGATGTCGGTGTCATCAATACAGCATTAGTGACAGTGGACAAAAGGTCCCATTAAATGTATAATTTTATTGTAAAAATTATTAAAATAAGTAGATTTAAGTAATAGTTACAAGTTAGATTTTTTTTTGTTTATTAATGTTTAAGGTGGAACCTGAACCTGACGAGTTAAAAGTCCCTAAATAAAATTGAAAAAAAAATAATGTAAAAAATCCGGGTAACGCAACAGAGTAAAAAACCATGGTTACTTACATATCTAATTAAGATATGCGAATTAATTTTTGTACTATTTTATTTCTCTTTATATTACACCTGTTTACTTTTTGTTTTAATGAATAAAAATCTATTATGTTAAGGCGCATTTACTTGATAATTACATGGACCACCTGTTGGGTGTTACCTCACTAATTTATTGTCATGTATTAAAATGAAAAAGTAGGTAGTTATTTATTATAATTTTAATTTATGAGCGGCCGTAGTCTAGCCGTGGAGGAGGGACCTCACGATCAATGCCGCGATGAGACCTGTGTTCAAACTTCACTGAATTCTGACTGGTACCAATGTAACTATGTTTATGTACTTAGGTCGCTTAGTGCCTGTAATACGTCCTCTACCACGACTATTATCTAATATAGGCATGTTTTTTTTTAACTTTTAGAACACTGTTTTATCAGTAGAGCAAAAAACTAACTTTAATTTCATGGTCTCGTTATTAATCTTCGGGCAAGTGTTTTGTTTAATATCTGATACATAGTTTTAGTGGCGGCCTGGATGTCGGTGACGTTGGCGACCACCGACTACCTCGCGCCTGTCAAGCTGAAGTAATAGCCGCATGCCAAGCTAAAAAAAGCTCATTTAATTGAAAGAGACTTCGCCGACGTCCAGGTTTGGTCCCGCGCCTGAGGGGGCTTCGCAAAACTGGTGTCGTCAAGGTTTGGTCTACAGATACAACTGTATAGTTTTAGATAGTATCAATATTTATTTATTTATTTCATTGCACTGTAGACATCTCCGCTCACACCAACAAAGGTTAGCTGGTAGACAATGCCAAAGACATTAAGCTCGCCTATGTACGATTTAACATGTGCAATAAAGTGTTTTTTTTTTTTTTTTTTTTAATAAAAAAGATATTAAAATTCAGAGTAAAAATAAAAGAAGAAGCACTATTTGTATTAGTTAATATATATTTTAAAATTTATTTGCAAAAAGAAAATTAGAAAAACTTGTTAAATTGTTAATTGCGTTTGACCAGATAAACTGATTCGCCACAATATTTATGAGTATTGATTGTTAGTACGTCGACGCACTCTCTATGAAGCTATCTGATCCATCACTAGATTTAAGTAGCTACATACGAACATAACATATATGGAGTAGTCATTATTAAATAATTAATTTTCTAAAATTATTTTTCTATTTCCTAATTGTATTTATAACGTTTTGTAGATAAAACGATTAATTTTTAGCATGATCTTAATTTAATTTTGAATTTACAAAAGATTTTTAAGACGGAAAAAAAAATCATTTTATCTAAATAATTTGTATGAAAAACTGTAAAAGTTAACTAGTTGTTTGGGCGCGCTTCGCGGCGCTGAAAAAGTTATTTTTCGGGTAATTTGAAAAAAAAAAAATTTTTGAAAAAACAAATTATGGATTTCGATATTAGAGGGCATTCCTTACGACTTTTGTTCCGGCACTTGTGTCCTATCTCGTTCCGTTTCCGAGATATCGGCATCGCTTCCGGTCCAAAGTCCACTTCCGGTCAAAGTCGAGGTTTTCCTGGGGTCGCGGGAACGCCCTCTACACGCCCCAAAAAGAATCATCCTTCTAACCCCCCGGCAAGTGCTTCATAATATATGTCAGTGAGTCAGTCAGTGAGTGGTAATCGAGCTTTATATAATATGAGACTAGTTTTTTGGGCGCGCTTCGCGGCGCTGAAAAAGTTATTTTTCGGGTAATTTGAAAAAAAATTTTTTTTTGAAAAAACAAATTATGGATTTCGATATTAGAGGGCATTCCCTACGACTTTTGTTTCGGCACTTGTGCCCTATCTCGTTCCGTTTCCGAGATATCGGCGTCGCTTCCGGTCCAGAGTCCACTTCCGGTCAAAGTCGAGGTTTTCTTGAGGTCACGGGACCGCCCTCTATACGCCCCAAAAAGAATCATCTCGCTAACCCCCCGGCAAGTGCTTCATAATATATGTCAGTGAGTCAGTCAGTCAGTGGTAATCGAGCTTTATATAATATGACTAGTTTTATGGGCGCGCTTCGCGGCGCTGAAAAAGTTTTTTTCGGGTAGTTTTGAAAAAAATTTTTTTTTTGCAAAAACAAATTATGGATATCGAAATTAGAGGGCATTCCCTATGACCTTTGTTCCGGCACTTGTATCCTATCTCGTTCCGTTTCCGAGATATCGGCATCACTTTCGGTCCAGAGTCCACTTCCGGTCAAAGTCGAGGTTTTCCTGAGGTCGCAGGAACGCCCTATAGACGCCTCAAAAAGAATCATCTCTCTAACCCCCCGGCAAGTGCTTCATAATATATGTCAGTGAGTCAGTCAGTCAGTCAGTGGTAATCGAGCTGTATATAATATAACTAGTTTTTTGGGCGCGCTTCGCGGCGCAGAAAAAGTTTTTTTTCGGGTAGTTTTGAGAAAAAAATTTTTTTGAAAAAACAAATTATGGATTTCGATATTAGAGGGCATTCCCTACGACTTTTGTTTCGGCACTCGTGCCCTATCTCGTTCCGTTTCCGAGATATCGGCATCGCTTCCGGTCCAGAGTCCACTTCCGGTCAAAGTCGAGGTTTTCCCGGGGTCACGAGACCGCCCCCTACACGCCCCAAAAAGAATCATCCTCCTAACCCCCCGGCAAGTGCTTCATAATATATGTCAGTCAGTCAGTGAGTGAGTCAGTGGTAATCGAGCTTTATATAATATAACTAGTTTTTTGGGCGCGCTTCGCGGCGCTGAAAAAGTTATTTTTCGGGTAATTTGAAAAAAAATTTTTTTTTTGAAAAAACAAATTATGGATTTCGATATTAGAGGGCATTCCCTACGACTTTTGTTCCGGCACTTGAGCCCTACCTCGTTTCGTTTCCGAGATATCGGTATCGCTTCCGGTCCAGAGTCCACTTCCGGTCAAAGTCGAGGTTTTCCTGGGGTCGCGGGAACGCCCCCTACACGCCCCAAAAAGAATCATCTCTCTAACCCCCCGGCAAGTGCTTCATAATATATGTCAGTCAGTCAGTGAGTCAGTGGTAATCGAGCTTTATATAATATGACTAGCTGTTGGGTAAAAGCCGCGGGCGCAAGCGGCCCGCGGAGGCCCTTTTTGTCGTAAAACGTATTAGTTCGAATAGATTTTAGGCAGTTTTGAAAATATTTAGCTCGCCATCTAAAAGCGTTTACGTTTCTGAACAAAATTGGTCTTTACACGGTGACGCTAACGTATCTACTTTTCGAGATATGGCGATTTTAAAAAATTTAAAAAAAAAACAAAATTTTAAAAAAAATTAGTGCTGGTCATACTGAACAAAATTGGTCTTTACACGGTGACGCTAACGTATCTACTTTTCGAGATATGGCGATTTTAAAAAATTAAAAAAAAAAAAATTAAAAAAAAGTAGTGCTGGTCATACTGAACAATATTGGTCTTTACACGGTGACGCTAACGTATGTACTTTTTGAGTAATAGCTATTTTAGAAAATTAAAAAAAAAAAAAGCAAATAGTGCTGGTCATACTGAACAATATTGATCTTTACACGGTGACGCTAACGTATCTACTTTTCGAGATATGAAGATTTTAAAAAATTAAAAAAAAAAAAAAAAATTTAAAAAAAAAGTGCTGGTCACACTGAACAAAATTGGTCTTTACACGGTGACGCTAACGTATCAACTTTTCGAGATATGGCGATTTTAAAAAATTTAAAAAAAAACAAAAGTTTAAAAAAAAATTAGTGCTGGTCATACTGAACAATATTGGTCTTTACACGGTGACGCTAACGTATCTACTTTTCGAGATATGGCGATTTTAAAAAATTAAAAAAAAAACAAAAATTTAAAAAAAAAATAGTGCTGGTCATACTGAACAATATTGGTCTTTACACGGTGACGCTAACGTATCTACTTTTCGAGATATGAAGATTTTAAAAAATTAAAAAAAAAACTAAAACAAAAATTTAAAAAAATAGTGCTGGTCACACTGAACAAAATTGTTCTTTACATGGTTACTCTGACGTATCTACTTCTTGAGATATTTAAAAGAAAGCCCGCCGCGCGGAGCAAATTCGATGTTCACGCGGCCGCGCTCACCGTCCGACTGACCGAGGTAAAGCCGTTTCGATCGTTCGTCCCGAAAATGCCTCGTCGCGGATGCTGTTAGGCCACGCCCAAGCGCCATGCTCCGTTTCATATTGGCGTACCGGCGGGAAAAGGATAAAAATACGATCGAGGAAAAATTTTTTTCGAGCAATTTTGAAAAAAAAAGTATCGTTTTCGAAATTATAGGGCATTCCCTACAACTTTCTCTTCGGGGTGACTGCCCCGACTCGCCCCGTTTCCGAGATATCGCTACCACTTCCGGTCCAGAATCGACTTCCGGTCAAAGTCGTATTTTTCTCGACGGTTTTGGGGCACCCTCTATACGACCCAAAAAACCGCTACCCTCCACTATACCGGCAAGTACTAAATAATTGATGTCAATGAGTGAGTCAGTCAGTGGTATTGCAGCTATATATTAGTACTAGCTGTTGGGTAAAAGCCGCGGGCGCAAGCGGCCCGCGGAGGCCCTTTTTGTCGTAAAACGTATTAGATCGAATAGATTTTAGGCAGTTTTGAAAATATTTAGCTCGCCATCTAAAAGCGTTTACGTTTCTGAACAAAATTGGTCTTTACACGGTGACGCTAACGTATCTACTTTTCGAGATATGGCGATTTTAAAAAATTTAAAAAAAAACAAAATTTTAAAAAAAATTAGTGCTGGTCATACTGAACAAAATTGGTCTTTACACGGTGACGCTAACGTATCTACTTTTCGAGATATGGCGATTTTAAAAAATTAAAAAAAAAAAAAAAAAAAAAAAGTAGTGCTGGTCATACTGAACAATATTGGTCTTTACACGGTGACGCTAACGTATGTACTTTTTGAGTAATAGCTATTTTAGAAAATTAAAAAAAAAAAAAGCAAATAGTGCTGGTCATACTGAACAATATTGATCTTTACACGGTGACGCTAACGTATCTACTTTTCGAGATATGAAGATTTTAAAAAATAAAAAAAAAAAAAACAAAAATTTAAAAAAAAAAGTGCTGGTCATACTGAACAAAATTGGTCTTTACACGGTGACGCTAACGTATCAACTTTTCGAGATATGGCGATTTTAAAAAATTTAAAAAAAAAAACAAAAATTTAAAAAAAAAATAGTGCTGGTCATACTGAACAATATTGGTCTTTACACGGTGACGCTAACGTATCTACTTTTCGAGATATGAAGATTTTAAAAAATTAAAAAAAAAACTAAAACAAAAGTTTAAAAAAATAGTGCTGGTCACACTGAACAAAATTGTTCTTTACATGGTTACTCTGACGTATCTACTTCTTGAGATATTTAAAAGAAAGCCCGCCGCGCGGAGCAAATTCGATGTTCACGCGGCCGCGCTCACCGTCCGACTGACCGAGGTAAAGCCGTTTCGATCGTTCGTCCCGAAAATGCCTCGTCGCGGATGCTGTTAGGCCACGCCCACCGCCATGCTCCGTTTCATATTGGCGTACCGGCGGGAAAAGGATATAAATACGATCGAGGAAAAATTTTTTTTGCCCGATTTTGAAAATTTTTTTTTTGATTTCGGCATAAGACGACATTCTCTACAACTTTCTCTACGGGGTGACTGCCCCGACTCGCCCCGTTTCCGAAATATCGCTATCACTTCCGGTCCAGAATCGACTTCCGGTCAAAGTCGTATTTTTCTCGACGGTTTTGGGACGCCCTCTATACGACTCAAAAAACCGCTACCCTCCACTATACCGGCAAGTACGAAATAATTGATGTCAGTCAGTGAGTCAGTCAGTGGTATTGCAGCTATATATTAGTATAATTATAACACAAAATATTACACGTTTTAATGTTATCAAACAATAAATTACAAGTTTATATTGTGTATAAAACACCGTGGATACGTTTTAGTGCGTAAAATAATAATATTGACATAAACGTGGGATATAAATTGAATTTGTAACAGGCGTGGGTTGCATCGTTTTGAACTGAAATTAGGTTACTTTTATGTACCATTAAGCGTGTTAAGATTATCGACATTTGAAACAAAATTTCTACAATAAGATACTAACTAGGTTAGTGAGTACAGGCGTCTGAAATATTGTATATGAGCGGCCGTGGTCTAGGAGTAAGACGCGCGAGCTCTCGATCGATGTTACCCGTGTTTGAACCTCGCTAATTCTGACCGGTACCATTATAACTTTGTTGTATGTACACGATAGAAGAGATAGAAGTTTACTATTCAAATTCAAATTCACGAAATAAATATAACAGAGAGAGAGAGTAATTGGAATTTTTACAAGCTTTTATGACATATGACAAATGCATTATTCAAATGTAACAGATTTATGTCAGATTTCTTTCAATCAAAAATATTAAATAGTTTGTCTCTCTCTCGGCGTATACCAATGAAAGTGGCTTTGTGTACTTTAGGCACTATTAAAGAGTGGTAGGCAGACTGATGACGGTTATATATCCAGTCTGCCATAAAGTGACCACGTCGCGTTTCGGGAGCAGTTTCAAAGTAACCAGGTATAACGAGAGGTGTGCACTGTCAATCTAGATGGTCCCCCAGGCCGGCATAGCGGAGGCGACTGCTGCCCGTATTTATCTGCAGTAGCAGTTGTTTCCGTTTATGGACTCTAGCTTTAGTGTTTTTAGTATTGTCAATATGACGAGATACAATAAAAAAAATACTAACTAGTTATTAAAGAAATACGAAAAACTGTTCAATCATTATTATTAAATGTGTGTAAAAAATGTAAGTACTTAAAGGCTAGGAACTGCATAGTACATATAGGTTAAGTTATCAATGCAATTTAACAAATTAATTGCATAACTTTCGTCTCCACACATTTCTATATTATAAGTCATAGGGCCAATCTTGAGAGGCATTAGTTGAGTGCGGCGCGTAATGAATATTTGATGCGTGCTCGGCACTGATGATTGGCGGCTTGCCTTCTCGGTCACAGAAAAAAAAAACGAATCAACTGCAATATATCACTATATTAATGTTCCCGTTCATGGACCGCACTCTAGATTTACATCAGGCGGAGTGTGTCATATGCCGAGCTACAATAAAAAAAAGTATTTTTCTTTCTTAAGTGCGATTGTACTGCACTCGTGCGAAATAAACAATTATCCTCTTTGTTTTACAATTTATTTATTTTTTCGCTATATTTTCTTTTTTCTAAGTTGTTATTAAGCACCTTTTGATTGTTATTATTTTAATAAGGGTGGTAGGAAGACTGATGATGGTTTTTAGCCCAGTGTGCCATTCTTTCGAATGTAATGCCCGTGAAGTGACTTTGTTGCGTTTCGGGACCACCTTGAAAGTAGCCAGGTATAATGAAAGGAGTGTCTACTGTCAATCCGGGTGGTACACATTCGTCTCACAAGCCAGCATTGTGGAGGCAGACTGGACCCAGCCATCATCAGTCTGCCTACCACTTTTGCTATAAAATAATAAGAATAAAAATTTGCAGTTTTTATAGGCCCTGAGCGACCTAAGTACATATATAAAAGTTACATTGGTACCGGTCAGAATTTAGCGAGGTTCGAACACGAGGCTCATCGATCATGAGTTTACGCGTTCACGAGTTCAAACGATACAAGATTATCTCACGAGTACACCTGTTTTTAAACACATTATTAAACACATTCTCTAATCTTAAAGACATAGATATTAATCAAACAACAAAACATGTACATAAATCAATATGTTGAATCGTTTACAGGCTCATGTGTGACTTTAAGATATAGTCTGGATTGATGTTCGTGACATTGGAATAGTGATGCGACTTTAATTGTTCGACTAGTATTCGAGTTCATAGACTAGTGATTTAATTATTTTTTTATTTGTATATACAGAGTGGTTTTTTTTTTTCAAAAGAATCAGTGAGCAAAAATCTTAAGCTATAGGAAATAGCGACGAAACCATGATCTCGATTTTGAGGTTAGATAAAATTGCAGAAACTGGAACGGGAATCAGGAAATGAAAACAGAACCCATCTTAACTCGAGCTTATTTCGATTCAATTTTTATCACTAGGTAAACACGTCAAAAATTGCAATAATTTTTTTTTAATAATTAGGAAAAATCACCTGTATAAAGTACTAACAATCTATGTAATTGTTCAAGAGTCGTGTTCAAACTGCGTGACTGCCAAAAAGTACAAATAATTATTCAACTTTTGAAAGCAATAAATCTAACTATTAGTCCGGGTGTCTGAACACTAATTTATTTGAAGTACTAAAGAACTCTTTGTAAAATTTGCTCACTGAATCACTCTATCAAAGCCGAAACACACATATCAACAATTTCTCTAAAACATCGTTCGGACAGTTCGTGAGTTTTGTAGTTTAGGAGATAGACGGAAAGAATTGAGCTTTGTAATTTCGTATGTCAGTTAATATTGTTACGTAAGATAGCTGTTCTAAATGTTTCTCATCGAGGAAATCTAAATAACGCTTAATAAATAGTAATATGTACGTATTATCGACCCGCAATAGGTACCATCGATTCCATTTTACTGCAGAAGCTTTGACCTGCTAGCAGCAGTTCACTATCAACCATTTGTCTGTACAGCCAATCTCTTTTCTCTTAAGGATCAAGTCACACTATATCGATTATGCTATGCGGTATGGGCTAACACATATTGCTTCTATTGATTTATATGACAAAACCGCACTATGGCGGTTTTAGAAAGATTTAGCAGCACCGTGTTAATTTTGCCATGGTGCGGAAAAATCTCCTGTCAGATACCATACATTCTTACTGGTAACACCGTGCCGCTATATAGTGTGACTTGCATTAGTTGTGAACACTAGAGGCCTTCAGTACGTTGTTATATGTACATTGGTCGCTTAGTACTCGTACCTACGATACAAGAACTAGCTTCTGTTTTTGAAATTAACACATTTGTTAAATATTATTTGCTATAGCAATCGAGTTTTACGTGAAAATTTAATACAAATTTAGTTTACCCTTTACCGAGAAAGCTTGAGCCTTAATCCACAATCGTCATCATAGTGCGGCCAATTTACACTAAACCTTCATAAATCATACGCCTGAACCTACCTCGTGAATCAATCTATTTAATGGTGAAAATCCCTACAGTGGTTTCTGAGATTTGCGGGCGGCTTTGTTTTATACTATGAAGGTACTGACTTGTAATAGTAATACAGTTCCGAGTAGTAACTATAGACTTTTCGATTGTACTATGTTGTCTGTCATTGAGTATATTTTTCATACAGTAGTTTTAAAACAGAGTAAATAATAATAAAGCCCTTATTTCCCAAGAATTCCAGTGATAAAACAGTATAAATTATTAATAGTACCTACCAATACATTTTATTTTTTTGAAAAATTGTAAATTAAAATTGATTTATATTACTATGATTATTATGTTTAGTAAAATGTCAAATTTAATATTTAAAGTAGCCAGGTATATCGAGAGGAGTGTGCACTGTCAATCTAGATAGTACATGCTCGTCTCCTCAAGCCGGCATAGTGGAAGCGACTGCTGCTCGCACAGGTTTCTCTGTCGTAGCAATTGTTTCCATTCATGGACCGCACTCTAGCTTTACATCAGGCGGACTGTTGTCACATGCCGAGCTATAATAAAAAAAAAATTAATGTAAAAAAAAGTCTATGTAATTAATATCCAGATTGGGACACCCTGTGTAGGGCATGGGCCTCGTCCATCGATTTAAAACTATTCTACCAATAAGTACTAAATAAATGACACAATTGGAAACTAACTCTCAAAGTAAATATTTTTTTACCACCAGTGTGCGCGGGAGTCGACTTTTTGCACACCTACCAGTGCCAACGTTCGGTTTTGAGCTCTCTCTCGTGATGTCAGCTGTCTGTGTGTTTTTATACAAAACACGATGAAAAAATAGGTTCTTTAACCTCATCGCCTACCTAGGAATGATAGGATGTTAATGGCTTATAGCTAGATAAAAAAAAACTATTGAAAAAAATTGAGATCACTTTGAAATGAGCTTTAGTATGAAAGCTATAATCGGAAATGACAATATATGTAGTTATAAGGGATGTCACAGAACTGTGGGGAAATCTTATAACCACGTGTTAGCCGCTGCCAATACTAAAACGTTAATGGTTTTTTTAATACTAGCTTTTTAGAGATTTTTAAATAAATCAAGCCGCAATGTCAGAATTTCCTACCGTCCTGGGGTAATACCACCACTTTCGAATGTAACACCCGTGAAGTAATCTTGCGCGTTTCGGGAATAGTTTGAAAGTAGCCAAGTATAACGAGCGGAGTGTGCACTGTTAATCTAGATGGTACATGCTCGTCTCCTCAAGCTGGCATAGCAGTTGTTTCCATTTATGGACCGCACTCTAGCTTTACATCGGGCGGAGATTTGTCACATGCCGAGCTACAATAAAAAAAAACATCGCTATCGCAACATGCTACGAAGCCGTCGCGACATCGGCCGTGTATCAATCCTTACATTCACATAGCTTGTTTTTTATATTTCGATGATATTTTGTGTTTTTTTTTAACAAATAATGGCACCATAATGTCACGTAGTTGATATTAAACCTATAAATGTCAAAAAAGATGAAAAATAAACGAGAATGCCCATTTGTCTAAGAGAAATAGTCCCGTAATTTTTTTCTCGAGTTTCACGATATAAATTTGGTAATTTTGTAGAAAAATAAATCTACATTCGTTATCACCAATCAGTTTTAATTTTTTTACCCAGGTTATTGAGTAATGTGACTTTTAATGCAACATTTGAGGTTATTATTATATAAGATGCTTTAATAATTGATGATATCTGTTTATTATGCAATTAAACACTGTCTATTAATTAGTAAACGATGTGTTGATATAATTAAAATAAGTTAATGAAACAAATAAGATATTATTTTAGAGTATTGTTTTGATGTCAAACTATTAGATATTAAGTGGACCCAAAAATAGACATGGTCCTTTTAAAATATGATAAAAAAGAAATTTATACCGCATCAAAATTATGTATACAACTTCTGGCTTCGCGGGAATGACGTCTTTCTTTTTACATTCTGTATATATGGTTCTAGATTAGTCATCAGATGCTACACCTTTATTATTATAGGATAAGCAGAGATAATAAATCGCCACTTTTCACGATCTTGACGCACTTTATTCATCTCTATCGCTATTGGGACTATGGACATCCGCACCCGACAAATTCTTTTGTGTCTTCCCTTTTTTAACACTCATCCTTCTACTTAAAGATGGCCGCGCGTAAAACGAAACGAAAAGCGAATCAATTGCGGAAACAAGCAGTCTATGACTATTTATTACTTCACGTTTCATTTATGCCTAAAGAGTGGTAGGCAGACTGATCATGGTTATTAACCCAGTCGTGGGATAGTACCACCACTTTCAATGTAACACCCGTGAAGTTTCAGGATCAGTTTGGAAGTAGCCAGGTATAACGAGAGGAGTGTGCACTGTTAATCTGAATGATGCACGTTCGTCTCATCAGGCCTGCATAGCAGAGGCGAGTGTTGCCTGTAGTTTATCTGTAGTAGCCGTTGTTGCCGAGCTGAAATAAGAAAAAAACTCACTAATTCTACAGAATATCATAATATGTGAATATCTTTTTAAACAGTGGTAGCAGAGTTAATTTAGCCCAGTTTGCCATGTCACCTAGTCGCATCAGTTTTATATAACGAGATAGTCGGACTGTTAACGGTCTCCGCAAGACGGCTTAGCGGACTAATAGATGATAGATGACTGCCTGCAGACATTTTTCACAGCGGTTGCAGTTGTCCTCGTTCGTAAACCACACGCTAGCTTAACATCTTTCATAGTATGGATACATGCTGAATTACTTGAAGAAAATCTTTAAAACTAAATCAATCATATAAAAAAAAACATTATCTACGATTTTGTAACTATTCAATAAAAGGCAATGACTTATTGAGTCAATAAATAAATAATAACTATTGACTGACAGTTACTTAATGAGGGGCGTCGGACTGAAGCATGTACTTCTTGTGTAACTCGGATAAAATAGTTGAATAGAGCGGTAAAATTCCGTGAAATTCTTCTTTTTTTTAGCCCAGCATATGAGTGACATAGGCTATATAAGAATCTTTGATCTAGCGGATCTATCTTATGATGACAGACACTATGTACGTATTATAAGAGATAAAAGTATTGAATTTCGTTTTTGTTAATAGCAAAGGAGAATGCCCATTCGCTTTAGAGAAATGGGCCCACAATTTTTTTCTCGAGTTTGTCGATGATTTTTAGGTAATTTTGTAGAAAAATCAATCTACATTTCCTTATCCATCAATCAGTTTTAATTTTTTTACATCTCCACTGAGCTAAAATCTTGGCCCAACGTGTACTAGAGGTATTATTAGAGATCTCCGAGTCATTTAACCATCATCCCCTCAACTTAATTAACAAAGGAAACGTAAAAATTTGATTATCAAATTGAATTGAGTTTAATAGACCGGTAATATCTTTGATGTCTTTGAGTATTAATGAAGATATTTATTTATCATACATAGATCGGTTTAATATCATTCCTTGATTATTAAAGGAACAAAAGCGTCAATGAAACTTAAACGAGTCTTATGCATTTTTGTCTATTTTTATTATTAATGTAGTTTTTAATTAAAAAACTCATGTGAAAAATATTTTATTACTGCGCGGTAGTTACTGGCGCGTCTGCAAACCAAGTCAAGGGCGGTCAACTAGCAGCTGTCTCTGTTTCCTACTTCATACAGGGTTGACACCGTTTTTTTATATTTTATAACTTTATTTAATTTCATGTTGCGTATTTATGTTTACCTACTTTTTTGGAGAGATTCATATATGTATAATTTAACAAGTTTTCAAATGAAATGAAATGAAAATCCTTTATTAACGTAGGCATGGACTTGGCATGCACTTGTTCATCGTCAGAATCTACTTTTGGCTTCGGAAAGGCATATGACGAGAAGACAGCCATAAGAAACTCGTCAATTATAGCCTGTGTTTATAATAACATAAAAAAAAACTGAATTATAAATCCAGAAAAAAAAATATATAATTTTTTTTTTCTTTTTTTTTAATTTTTTAGTCATCACATCAAATTTAAATCAAGGCTGAAATATAGTATCCATAAAATACCGTTAAATTGGAATAACTTTACCGATACTAATAAATACCATTCACTATTGTATTTCTCTTTCGTATGTATATTGTTTGACGCTTAGATGACAGGGTAACACTATCTAACCAGTATTTTTTCGGTATCGATACAAAAATAAATTAATTTTATGAAATACGGAGAATGAAAAACCATCGTGTATTGTCATTCTCCAGTCGTTGACGCTCATGGACCTCCACTGTGCTTAACATCAGGCCAGCTGAGGTCACATGTCGCGTCAATAAAAAAAAATTGTTAAATTGTATTAACACCAGTTTTGACAACCCTATTACTAATACAGCCATTTCGAAGCGTTGTCACGTCACAATTCGCGTATACGACTAAATTCGAGGTCACCGGGCCACTATTCATTCGTGTTACTAACCGAATTGTATCCGCAAACTTAGTATTGTCTAGGGATGAACGAACATTAACGTTAAGGACCGTTTGCACCAGAAGGCCCGTTAAAGTTACTTTAACCGTTACGTTTACATTTACTCCACACGAGTTGCGCCATCGTTGCGCCTGTCACTTTTAGCGCTTACTTTAACGCTAACCGTAACCGCCGAATCTTGGCTGGTTAAAATTAAAGTAATCGTCAAACCAATGTCACTAACGTCAAATGTATGAATGAATGTATTCAATTATTTTTTCGAGAGAAACGATATTGCTACGCTTGTGGAGTAAATGTAAACGATTAACGGTTACGTCGTCGCCGTAAAAGTAATAGTTAAAGTAACTTTAACGGGCCTGCTGGTGCAAACGGACCTAAGAACGATTGAGATTCCTTATAATAATCGACCGCAGTCTAGAGTAGTCTAGTCGTAGATAACATGAACTCACGAGCGATAAGACCCGTGTTCAAATCTCGATGAATTTTAATCGGTACCAACGTTACATACGAGTACTTACTACATACTCCTGTCTCTCGTTGCTTTTATAAAAAAAAAAGTATATTTTTATTGTAGCTCGGCATACACCCCGCCTGATCCTCCTGCTCCCTGACCTCTCGCTATAAAAACAATTGACGATCCAGCGGCCGGGGAAAATACTTTTAAGATAAAAGTCTTTAAGATAAAATGCAGGGACTGCAAAACTAGTATAAGTTTGATATCGATATCGCGAAAATACCGTTACAAAACTATACATGGATTACTGATGTTTGTCGTCTCGGTTCGTCACCTAGTAGGGTTGCCAGATATCCGGTTTCTGGCCGGATAGTCCGTTTTTTTTTTAAATGTCTGTCCGCTCTGAAAAATCACAATCAGCCGGACAGTAGTACGTAGTTTTACTAAATTTTGAGGTTGTTTTATTGACCTATCCTATATGAACCTTGTCCGGCTTTTTTCTCAACACGTCTGACAACCCTCATGATGGGCCAACATTATCTAATGTTTATTTTAGAGTGGTAGGCAGACTGATGATGGTTATTAGTCCAGTATGTCGTCCTGGGGTAGGAGCCCTTACCTTTCGGGAGCAGTTTGAAAGTAGCCGATACCCGGCGAGAGGAGTATGCACTGTCAATGTTGATGGTGCTCCTCAGGCCGGCATAGCGGAGGCGACTGATGCCCGTAGAGATTTCTTTGTAGTAGTAGTTGTTTCCGTGCATGGACCGCACTCTAGCTTAACATCAGGCGGAGTGTTGTCATATGCCGAGCTACAATAAAAAAAACTTTTTGGGAATACTGGTAAAAATCAAGGAAATAAATATAAATCGGTACTTACTGTCGGTACTTTCTTGTGGCACCCTTTTTTTTTTACGTGGGGGAAATCTTTTATAGATGCCTCGCCGTCTCGGGGAAGACGACGAGGTTATGTCGGATATCGCCTCCGCCCACGCGATGAAGGGTGGTCTCTCACTCAGGTCTTCTCTGAAAGCAGAGTGTGACCCAAGGAGAGACCCCACCTTGCTGGTTTTGGTTCGCGCCGGGGTACCTCAGGGAGGTATCCCGGGACCCTCTATCCACCACCTGAGGACGCGCCCGATGGGAGACCAGCAACTCCAACAGTGCCTCCCATACGACACTGTCACTCACGGTCAAGGGACCGCGAGCCACGGGTTCTTGTGGCACCCCTGGGGAAATTGACGGGATGACCAGGGGCAGATTTTACGTGGCTTACTATCGCATTTATTTTAATTACTTTAATCTGCTTTGAAAGCTTTGCGGCTACAGTTTTTTATTTTATAAACGAAAGAATATGCGACCATGGCAAGACCGTTTCTGTCACAAACCGTTAATAATTTTTAAAATAATAAATATGGACTAATATAAATTATATTCCTAATTTAGTTCCTTTCTTCGTCTAACAGATCTGTTAGAAAATTAAACTAAGCGCATAAATACATGTCTTTGTCGATTTGAAATGAAACGTAGAAAAATACACCATTTCCCCGTTAAAATCTACAATATTGTGACTTCGAGTGTGTTTAAAATAAAACACCCGCTTCGTATCATTAAGCTCAAACGATGCGACAACTTCTATGCGTGTTGAAGCTTTATTTATAGTTTTTTTTTTTTTTTTTTTATTTATTGTAGCTCGACATGTGACAACACTCCGCCTGATGTGAAGCTAAAGTGCGGTCCATGAATGGAAACAACTGCTACTACAGAGAAACCTGTGCGGGTAGCAGTCGCCTCCACTATGCCGGCTTGAGGAGACGAGCATGTACCATCTTAGATTGACAGTGCACACTCCTCTCATTATACCTGGCTACTTTTTAGTTATAAAGAATGCATTTTTAAACATTAATTATCTACATTTTTTTTTTAAAGTTTAGTTTGGCTGATCCATGAAGAGAAATAACAGTAAATGTTCGCCTTCGCTATGATATGGCACTTGTACCTTGCACTTGAAAGTGGTGGTACCATCTCGAGATGGCAAACTGGGCTAATAACCATCATTTTTCTTCTCTGTCTACTTTGGTAATTAATACCTACTTTATGCTATAGCCAGTAAGCGATCAAAGTACGTGTAATATAAGAGTTTAATGGCATACAAAAGTCATGTAACAAAGTCACGGCTATTTCGTTACGTTCACCCGAATTTTGCGTTTCAAAATTTAATTAGCTGCTAAACATATAAGGAAACCAGTGGAATATTTCATTCATCACATTTAGGGCTCACATTCATTCCATTGATGATTATATCGCAATTATTTTCTATATCTTAAAATATTTTTTCTATGTTATAAATTTATATATTTTTTTATTTTAGCGAGTGCGATCCATGAATGGAGGCGACTGCTGTCAGAGCAGGGAGTCTGCAGACAGTAGTCGCGCCCGCTATGCCGGCTTGATCAACGCTTGAAGGATCCCATATTATAGGAAGGGGGAAAAACGTGACTGGAAAGGTCGTTCCACAATTTAATGGAACGACAGAAGAAAGTTTATTATTGCTTTTTTTATTTTTATTACTGTTTATTTTATTACTAAAATATGAAATCAACACGTAAAGCCAAACCCTGAATTGAAGTGGTAATCGAATCCACGTCTTCCGCTTTGTGTATAGATGCCATGGTTACACATTTAAAAAAAAACCAGCAATTGAATAAGTCAAAAAAATAAAATAAATAACTTCGCGTTCATTTATCCGATAATAATTTAATCAAAATATAGCGAGAGGAGTCCCACTGTCAATCTACATGGTGCATACTCGTCTCGGGCCGACATAGTGGAGGCAACTGCTGCCTGTTGATATTTCTCTGTAGTAGCAGTTGTTTTCGTTCACGGACCGCACTCTAGCTTTACATCAGGCGGAGTGTTGTCATATGCCGAGTTATAATTAAAAAAAAAAACGATTCAAAACAAAGAAAGCCGTTAATGAACGCTATCCGTATTCACATTACACAAAACTATATTATAAATTAAAGCAATTATTTAACATAAATTAACTATTCTCAGCGTAGTAGCAGACGACTGTTTAATGCAAATATATTACGTGTTTGTTGAATAATTGCCGAATTTTATATTAATTTAACCACATCAAGGTCGATACTCGTGAACTTTAAAAGTTACTTGACGGTTTATGATACATGACGTCTTGTGTCGATTCTCAGATAAGAATGGTAGGCAGACTAATGATGGTTATTAGCCCAGTCTGCCGTCCCACCACTTTCAAGTGTAACACCCGTGGAATCGCGCAGCCAGCTTGTCGGCTTTTGCGGTCGCCTAATCCGGTCAAATTCGATATATCATAAATTATGTTTCATCACTGGACTTAAACCTCTGACCCTGGTGGAGCTCTTCATAATTAATCATATTGCATTTTATTATAACTACGAATTTATAGTAAGCTAATGATAAACTTGGGTGTTTGACCTTATGAGGCCCCGAAAATGTGCGCCGGCGCATCGCAACCGCAAATATTGATTTCGCGATCAAATTCAAATATCGAACTCAAATTGCCTTGACTGCTTTATCGGGTAGCGTTAGCAAATAAAATGCATAGCATTTCCTTTTTTAAATATATTTTTATAGACGCTAAAAGTAATTAAGTACTTTCGAAACGTCAGATTAAAATAATTAAAATAAACTTGATAGTAAGCCGTATAATTTTTTTTTTAAATTTATTTTACGGCACGCTCACATGCAACAATGCATACATATTTTTAAAAATTAAAATTAGGGTTCATTCAAGTATTACGTAAACGGAATTTAAGTAATTTTAAACAATTTTTTTACTAATTTTTTAAAATTAAAATTTTTATTTATCTTCTTGCTAGATGTGCTGCGTTAGGGCACTGTAATAAACTTAACACTTATACATATATGTATATATTTATTTATACATTACTAGCTGACCCGGCAAACTTCGTACCGCCTCAGAATCAATAAATAAAAAAGCATTTCTGAACGATAAAAGTCGTTTTTTTTATTTAATTGATTTCTAAACGATGGGTCAGACATCAAATGTTTGACATCCAAAACCAAAGCAATAGTTTCTAAGGGAAAGCGAAATTGTTGTTTTTACTATATTCCAAACATTTTTTTCATATTTACTCACCTTTTAAACCTTCCCTGGACTTCCACAAATAATTCAAAACCAAAATTAGCTAAATCAGTCCAGCCGTTCTTGAGTTTTAGCGAGACTAACGAACAGCAATTGATTTTTATATATATAGATTATTATTAGAAAAAAAAAGGTTATGTTGCTCACTGTATCATCACATAAGTACCTAAAAGATATACATTATCGTACATTTAACCTGTAGGATGTTTATTTTGTATATTTTTTTATATGTTTAATTAAATATAACTTTTCATGATTTTTATATGTTTATCTTATAACGGATGTCATGGATGAATTGTGATATATATTTTTTTTAATACGGAAAAGAGAATGCCAATTCGCCTAAGGGAAGTGGGCCCACAATTTTTTTCTCGAGTTTTACGAACATTTTTATTTCATTTTGTAGGAAAATAAATCTACATTCCTTATCACCAATCAGTTTTAATTTTTTCACCCAAATCATTGAGTAATTAGACTTTTTCTGGTACAATATTTGAGGTTATTATTGTATGAAAAGCTTTAATAATTGGCTACATTTATTTTTTATGTTATTAAACATTGTATAATGATTAGGAAACGATATTTTGATATATTTAAAATAAATTAATGAAAAAATAAGATAGTATTCTGGAATATTGTTTTTGTTAACAAACTATTAGGTATCAAGTGGGCCCAAAAATGGACATTGTCCTTTGTGTTCGATACATGTGCAGTAATAAATGCTACTGGAGTTTGCAGCAGTCCCCTCCGCTATGCCTGCTTGAAGCTCTATCCATTGACAGGGCACACTCCACTCGTTATATCCGGCTACTTCCAAATTGATCTCGAAACGCGCTAGGCCTTTTCACAAGCGTTAGATTTACGACAGACTTGGCTGATTACCATCATCAGTTTGTGTAGAATGTGTTTTTTTTTAAATATACTTGATTTGTTTCTCCAAAAGTGAATAGTCATACGTGCGTTTTATTAATACCTACTAACAGGGTATGGGCCCAGGACTACGTGTTATGAGCATAAAGGTATAAATTATAAAAATTAGAAACAAATCAAGAATATTAAAAAAAAAACACATTCTACATTTTTTCTAGACGTAAAACATGACAATCAATATGGCATATATAGAGATAGTTTATAAAAGAAAAATACTGCAAGTAGGTATGCATGCTGCATAGACAAACCTACAACAGTTTGCCTACCATTGTTTTAATAATATTTTTAAAAAACTGCAAGCCTCGTTAAACTCTAGCGAATCCAATGTCAATAAAGTGATAATAAAAGTAACCGCCATTCTAAACCAGTTTTAAAGTTTTGCCTTCAAATTCACCAAATATGACGTTCGTATACCGACGACGGCTTTTCTAAAAACACGATGAAAGTAAAACTGTAGACATGAGCCAGACAGCTTCTGAGCCTTGACCTACTGGCTCGAAGACGAACAATTAAATTTCTACTAAGACGCAAAAATTCCGGGTCACTTAAAAAAATCTATGATAAAGGGGAACGCCCATTCGCCTAAGAAAAATGGGCCCACAATTTTTTTTCTCGAGTTTGTCGATGAATTTTAGTTAATTTTGTAGAAAAATAAATCTACTTCCTTATTACCAATCAGTTTTAATTTTTTCACCCGCGTGAATTTATTGAGTAATTCCCCTTTATATATACATTATACAAAGCATCCACTAACGCTGTATTGACATCCTATGGCACTGACATCCTATCTATTTTAATTTAGACTATTCATCAATTGTTCTGTCCCCCGGTCCCCTAGTCAAAATACAATAATATAATTCTTAAACAAGCAATTCTGTATAAACTATGAGAGAATCACGGTTTTTTAAGTGGTCCATTATTTTTGCGTCTCAGTGTAAATATAAATGTAAAAGTTTGTTTTTTTTTTTGTCCCCAATCGTACTCAAACCGCTTAACTTATTTTGCGCGTTAATAGACCGTTTATTAAAGATTTTATCTTTCTTTCTATCATCAGTCCGCATATCACTTTATTTTTTTTAAACACAGTTTTGGTAGTGTTGTCCAAAGAGATCAAGACGAGATTAATTGCCAGTCTTTATTGCATCAGTTACATAAGAAAAATTGTAACAATAACGCACCAATAACTAAGCAAACTTTTTTTTTATTGTAGCTCGGCATGTGACAACACTCTGCCTGATGTAAAGCTAGAGTGCGGTCCATGAATGGAAACAACTGCTACTGCAGAGAAATCTCTACGGGCAGCAGTCACCTCCACTATGCCGGTTTGAAGAGACGAGTAGTACCATCTATATGGTGCACACTGCTCTTTCAAACTATTCCCGAAACGCGACAAAGTTACTTCACGAGTGTTACATTTGAAAGTGGTGGTACTGCCCCAGGACGGCAGACAGGACGAATAACCATCATGAGTCTGCCTACCACTTTTTTCTTCTTAGTTCAGTTATTACTAAAAAGCAATTTCTTGTAAACAATTGACTTAGGAGAAACTGTAAGAAAAACGGGAGATGCAAATTAACTATAATAGTTACAAAACATTACAGTTAGATGGTCTTGGTCTTTCGACAATGCAAGGACAAGACCAAGTGCGCAACCAATGAATACATTATGTATAAAATGCATAGTTTTGTTTCTATCACTTTCATTTCTACTAATTTTGATAGCCAATAGAATTCTTGTTAGCTAAAAAAATCGTAGAAAAGAACTTAACCTAAATAAACTTAATCATTCCCCCGAATTGTCCCCCAAAACTGCAAAACCAAGACTAAGTGTGGGTCATTCAGGTAGTGATCTAAATCATACACTGAAATGTACTCGTACGCATAATTATTATGTCCTCGGCATGATTGCAATAAATCTAAATTTTCTACCCACTTCATTCGAGTTACGCGTAATACCTTTATAGGATTTGATCACGATGCGAGAGTGAGTCATGTTGAGTCTCCTAACCAAATGTAGATTTTGTGTCTATTTATTATACACAAAATATGTATAATATGTTAAATATGAATATTGTATACTGTTTAGGTTAAAATATGGGCTAAGAAGGTTTAACCTTTGGGATGTCTCCGCTAAATACCATATCGAGGCACTGGAGGAGTCGATCGAGAGGCGCATCAAGAAGCTAAGCTAGATGTGTTGTTATTAGATATGTTAAGCTAGAGTGCGGTCCATTAATGGAAACAACTGCTACTACAGAGAAATTTCTGCGGGCAGTAGTCGCCTCCACTACGCCGACTTGAGGAGACGAACATTCGCCATCCAGATTTACAGTGCACACTCCTCTCGTTACTTTCAAACTATTCCCGAAACGCAACAAGGTCACTTCACGGGTGTTACATTCGAAAGTAGTGGTACTACCCCAGGACGGTGGACTGGACAAATAACCATCATCAGTCTGCCTGCCACTCTTTATTATTGCCTATAGGCACTAGGCGACCAAAGTACATACTACAAAGTTACATTGGTACCGGTCAGAATTAGCGAGTTTCGAACACGGGTCTCATCGATCGTGAGTTCACGCGTCTTCCCAGTTGATACTGCACACTTCTCTCGTTATTACTGGCTACTTTCAAACTGATTCCGTAACGGGACAAGGTCGCTTCTAAGTGGTGGTATTACCCAAGGATAATACCCATCATCAGTCTGCCTACCACTCTTTATTATTTTTCTATTTATACACAATCGCACGTACGGAATAATGATCCTTAATTTTTTTGAATAATTACCTATATTTTAGTTTAATTTAGATTTACAAGTTGTAATTCTAAGTCGGAGTAACATAAACCTTGGCACTGATTGTAATGTGGTTAATAAATCCCAGTCACCATATCGCAATAGAAAATCTATGTATTTAATTTATACGTGCACCCGTTGCCATTATGACTGTATTTACTGTTATTTATTAAATTTATTTTATATGTAATTTTGTTGCTTTGATAGGGCATACTTTTCTCACTATACCCTACTTTCAAGCTAGGTAGATAGGTATTATAAAAAAAATTTCATAATTGGGAAGATCCAAATAATGACGGTTATGTTTTTTTAAATTATATCGATAAATTTAGTCAAATGTGTTTCCGGAAAACTTTTATATAATATTAAGTATAATTTAATCGTTATTTTATTTATTAATTTTTAAAAACTACTACTAGGTCCATTTGCACAAAAAGGCCCGTTAAAGTTACTTTAACTATTACTTTTACGGCGACGTAACGCCTTGCACCATAATCGCGCCTGTCATTTTTGACGCTTACTTTAACGCTAACCGTAACCAGCGAATCTTGGCTGGTTAAAGTTAAAGTAATCGTCAAACCAATGTCACTTACGTCAAATATATTTTTCTATTATTTTTTCGGGATCAGCCACCCTTTTAACGATATCAATATGAATTTACACGATATTGCAACGCGTGTGGAGTAAATGTAAACGTTTAACGGTTACATCACGGTAAAGTGTAACAGTCAAAGTAACTCTAACGGGCCTTTTGATGCAAATGAACCTTATTTGTAATAGTAAATTCTCGAAATGTTTTTCGATTTAGTGTAGGCTAATTATTTTGGACCTTTCCTATTGTATGACACACTCTGTAAACGTTGAATGACAAATTTGCATACTGTTTTATTCATTGACGCAAATCGCAATTCCAGATAGTCATATTAAATACAATAAATGAAATACAATACCATTTGTGTTCCAATAATAAAATAGTTGTTAGGCAGACTAAAGATATAGGTATATTAAATTTATTGGGTGAGATCCACTAAGATCCATTGATTCTTTTTACACTGTTGTGTCCACTTTAATTTTATGTAACACTTTCAAAGACGCAAAAATAAACCATATTTTTTTCACGCTTAATAAAACCCGTAAAGTGACGAACGTGAAGAGTGCTCTGTCAACCTGAATGACACAAAAATAGCGGAGACGACTGCTGTTTATGTGAAAATGTTATCTTCGATTATGGACTTCAAACAAAAGAAATTCAAGTAACGCAAGATAATGTATTCTAAATATTAAATAACTCTTCTTCTTTATTATTTTTAATTTCTTATATAAATTATTTTAGAGCTGAGATAGAAAGAAATATACAAAAATAACCTGAAAAGTTTCACATTCAAAACTTCCATTTAATGACTCACTGTTACCAAATTACATTATCTGCCAAAATGCATTTTAAAAATAACATCAAACATTCGTTTACGTTTATTTTCCTATGTACACAACTTTAATAGAAATTACAAATAATATAAACAACCAAACCCGTGCACTATAGATTTTTAAGCAGATTTTTATCAATCCATCAATTGTCACGCCTTTTTCTCACAAGATTAGTAAGATAGAACAGAACGCCCTCGCTTCACTCACATCCACAATTCTCTTCAGACAAACTCTACGGTTATAGGGACAAGGCATCCCACATTTCATAAGAATGTCTCCAATTTGATCGGAAAACATCCTCCTGGGTCTATCTTGTTTAGCGCATCCACTCACATCAGATTTATAAATTCTGGGGCATTCCAGATATCATAAGGATGTCTCCGATTTGATCGGAAAACATCCTCCTGGGTCCGTCTTGTTTAGCGCATCCACTCACATCAGATTTATAAATTCCTTTCGTCAATCTTCCTTCACTCGTCCTTTCTATGCGCCAAACTATCAAAGTTTTCCTTTCTCAATCCTCATCACTGCACACTGAGATAATTATATATTTTATAACTGTATATAACAAATCTTAGTAAAAATTCTTAAATTCTCGGATACAGCGCAGTTTTATTTACAATTGGTAAAAATTCAATTGAAATTGTGTTTAGGTTCGTGAAATAGGACGTTCTAGTGTTTTAAGGTGAACGAGCCAAAAAGTTTGTTCTTTTTTTAGCTAGAAAAATTATTGCGTTGTTCTAATGAAATTGTTAGTGAAAATAAGTCACCGTTACGTACAACTTTGGAAGAAACAATTTGTAGCAACTCGACTATTATGTTTTTTGTCGTGGAATTCACCAGATATACGAGTATCTCACCCCTAAAAAACCTGTTTTACCTCGAAATTTTAATTTTAAGTTTTAATTTACCTTTAAATTTATTGAGAACTTTTCAACAGACTCATGATAATTAACTCAGTCTGTCGTCCTGGGAAAGTACCGCCCGCTTTCAAGTGAAACCCTTGAAAGTCGCCAGGTATAACGGAGAGTATCGTATACTGTGAAATGGTGCACATTCGTCTCCTCAAGTCGGCATGGCGGAGGCGATTGCTGCTTGAGGACTTTTCTCTGTGGTAGCAGTTGTTTCCGTTCATGGACCGCGTTCTAGCCTAACGTCAGGCGGAGTGTATACGACGAGCTACTATTAAAAAACTATTTTTTTCTTGTTTATAACTTATAGTTTAGTGTGTAATTATCGTTTATAACAGTGATCTTGGTTTCAGAATATTCATAATGAAAGACTCAACGCACGTGTGGACGAAATGCTAAAAAATGGACTTATTAAGGAACTTCTGGATTTTCATGATCGGCACAATAAAGGACGACTGAAAGACGACAAGTATGTATCTAGTTTTATTCTGGGGTAGTACCAAGGGCGTCGCGCAGGGGGGGCAGGGAGGGGCAGCTGCCCCCATCCCTAGAGATTCTAAAAAAGTTGTTAAATGTAAATTTACAGTCACACTTACAGTCAAGAGCTCGTGTAGCTGTACACGTTAGACTCTGTACCGTTATTATTACAATCGCCGTAGATGTAAGGCTCGCAATACTTTTCTCATCCTCCATATCAACTTGCCCCCCCCCCCCCCCCCCCCCTTCCCTAGGTCATCGGCTGGCGACGCTCTTGGGTAGTACCACCACTTTCAAATGCAAAACCCGTGAACTTGAATCATTTTGCGAGTAGCCAGGTATGACGAGAGGAATGTCAATGGATGGTGCACATTCATCTCCTCAGGTCGGCATCGCGGAAGGGACTGTGGTAGCCTTACATCAGACGTAGTATTCGCATGCCAAGCTATACAATATAAAAAAGTATGTTTATATAGTTTGAATTTTCCATATAGACGGATAGAGTTTCTTTAAAAACTAGTAAATAAAAAAAATACACAACATCGTAGGAGTAATGGGGATTCATCGGACAGTGACCGGTGAAATGGCATCTGCCTCCTCCTGATCTGTGGTGTCCACATGGTTTCGGGTTTCATGCGCCTCCTCACGTTATAGACTAAACCGTTTAGATAGTTTATTTTCTATATATTACGCGAAATTTCAAATTTGAAACGCGACAAAATATTAAAAAAAAAAAAAATAGAGTACCTAAGTATAGGATCCTAGAGTATCTCCCTGATGTACCGCGATGCGAACTAAAACCAGCGAGGTATGGTCTCTCCTCTGCATTAAGAGGCGGTGGTGAAATTCCGTTCTGCTCGGCTGGAATGATATTTCTTTCCGATGGGATAGGGCCTAAGGCTCACGTATCAAGCGTGCCCGTGACCTCGCCAAATAACGTAGAGTACCTGTAAGTACATTGATTTTGCTAGCTGTCAGGCGTGAAAATTTCGAATATGTTACAATGCCTGAAAATAAACGCTGAAGTTTTCAATACAAAGTTATTTTTAACCCTATTATCAAGATGCAACTGTCATCAGAACGCTTTAGTTAATGCATGCGCGTACGCAGTCCGGTAGCTGAACAGTGACCACAAACATATATATACCTACCACATACTAGAAGTATATACCACATAGATTTGAGCTTTATATAGATTTAGTTCTATTAAAGCCTCGCATAACCGATCTTGTCTGAAAACTTAAAACCCTAAAGTAATGGGTTTTCTATTATAAAAAAATCATAGGAACTACACATGCGATAGTCTTTTTCGATAATCTTTTTTTATTATTATTGTACCTAGGCATGTGACAACACTCCGCCTAATGTAAAGCTAGAGTGCGGTCCATGAATGGAAACAACTGCTACTACAGAGAAACCTGTGCGGGCAGCAGTCGCCTCCACTATGCCGGCTTGAGGAGACGAGCATGTACCATCTATTGACAGTGCACACTCCTCTTTCAAACTATCTTATCTTAGTAGTTAAGTTGCTATAAAAAATTTAATATTAAATTTATTCAATTAAATCAAAGAATACGTTACAATAAAAATGTGTTTATTTTTCTTCTTGTCTATTTCTCTTCGGAGTAAGTACAATTCTATTTAAAGAGCACCGTAATAAAAATACATAACATTAAATAAATATTGACTCAAAATAACAATTACAATCGATGAATGGCAGCAATAATTTTGACCATAGACAAGTATTTCAAAGGTGCCAACATGACGATGCAAATCGGATCTAACGTTATTTTCTTTAAATACACGTACAATATGTAAACACAATACTTTTTTTGTACTAAAACCACAGCATAACTTCTCCGATAATCTTAGGGCCAGTAATTTAATCCTTTTTAACCGACTTCAAAAGGAGGAGGTTATCTATTTGTCGTGTATTTTTTTTTTTTTGTTAATATATTCATATCATAGTCACCCTATTTATTAAAGGATATTCTTGGGTTTTAAGGGACGCATGAGGTTGTTTAAGTAGTCAAGTGTCAATAATATGTGTGTATACTGTGTAAGTGTAAAATATGTGCAATAACGCTCCCAATGTGACGCGAGAGAAAAGATGACCACAGTCACCTTTTGGTTCTCTGCAAGTTAGTATTTGACTTGACGGCAACATTGTCGAATCGTTTGATGCGGCCTACGCTTTTTTGTCAGATCTATGAAGTTAACTCTTCTATTATAGTATGGTGTGTAGTACTAAAAAAAAAACATTTAAAGCGCTATGGGACGCTAGGGAACCATTTTTGGGCCTATTTCACTATAATTTTATATTAACGTAAAACAGACTGATAGAGTAATGTGGCCATCCAGGAGCCACAGGAGCGTCCTGCCATCCTTTGCCATTGCTCTGACGCCCAATTCAGTATCTGATACCTTCCCGTGCGGATGCATTGCATGATTGAGTGTGAATGAGCCACTTAACTCTACAAAACTTTTTTTAAAAATAAATTTATTTAAAAATAAAACATAACTTTATATGCCTAAAGAAGCCTCTTTTATGTCTACCACAGACTGATGATGGTTATTTGCCCAGTTTGTATACTCTGAATGTAAAGCTACTGTGTGAAATAAGAATTTGGGCGTCGAAATTAATGTTGATTTTGATTTTTAATAGTTTTTTTTTTTGCGTTCTAATCACACGACGCGCGATTTTCTCTGTACATGTTAAGGTTAAAAAAAAACTCTTGTATGAGGTCGTTGTGCGATAGAAAATTACGTAAGCCAAATGTATTTGACGCCAATTTATTATTTACTAGCTGTCCGAGGTTAAAAATATTGAAAATACAACGTAATATTGTTGTTTGTAGATATATTTCAAAAGAAACAAAAATAAATTTATGTCTTCAAAAAAGCAATGTTTTTTAGACAACCGTATGTAATATGAGACCCTGTGAAAAGTAGGTGATGCAAATTAAGAATTTAATAATAATATACATTGGTAACGACCAGAATTTTTCGCTTCTATCTTCCACCGCTGCGTAATTTTTTTTTCTAAAGAGTGCCTGGGCCTCAATTCTACGAATTTTTTTGCCAGTAGAAAATAGTAGAAGTAATAAATAGTTACTAACAAAAAAAATAAGAAATGAAGCTACATTCTCGAATTTCTCGAATTCGCCCTCCTGTTAAGTTAACTAATAATGTTAGCTTTTTTTTAAATAAAAAAACATTAATTGGGATATAGGTAATTAAGTTAAATGTAAACGGTGTTAAAACAGGGAAGGCACTGAAGCCTGTAACACAGTCATAAGACCAGCACAAACTTCAGGACTTAATCGAGTTTGTGCAAATGTGTACAAAAAAAAGTTAACTGCATGTGTTTATTATTTTAGGCCTGCAGACTACACCAAAGGCATATTCCAGACTCTAGGCTTTAAAGAATTTCACGACTATCTCATGCTGGATGAAGATGAAAGGAAATCGGAGAAAGGAGAGAAATTATTGCAATTATCAGTGGAAAATATGAAAATGGCTACGCGAAGATACGCGAAAAAACAAAATAAAATGATTTTGTCCAGATTTTTAGACCATCCTACAAGAGAAGTGAGTTACTATTAAACTAATCAAAATCAAAAGATTTATTTGACTCTTTTACTTTGTCAAATGTTGAATAATAAATAAAATAAAACAATAATACATAAACTATAGTTATAGATTTAGTACCAAAGTTAAGACTATACAAACAAACATGTACTGATTTTAAAGAAAGAGAATTTATTTATAACACGTAGGTACCTACATAACAATATTTCACCACTTTATTCTTGTCACCCAAAAAGTCATTTATTGTACAAATATGATACATTTATACCATTTGTATTATTATAGTTTTCTTTATAGGTACACTAGTCAATGTTTAGGGACATTTTATTTTAATTAAAAATTTAGTTAATATAAGTATGTATATTGTTTACCGTTCAAAAAAAAAATCTTTATATTAAGCATTTTGAAGTTATTAATAGAAAATTAAAAACCTGAAATAGTATACCTAAATAGAAACATAACACACACGACACAATTACGAGTATGATAAAGTACCTATGCACAAAAATCTTCCACTAAACTGATTGCAACATACAAAAATAATGTTGTGAAATAGTCTGTCTATTTTAGTATACAAAATTAAATTCATCGTAGTACATAAAACACAATCGCGCATTTAAAAAGGTGTTTAAAAATCATTAATATATTTGGAAAATCAAAGAGAAATAAATTAGATTAAATTCGAATTATCAAAAATATACAATAGTTAAAGGCAGCGCTACCAGTGTGGAGTAGCAGAACTGACAGTCGTCCGTAACGCAACTAGCTAATAAACGCCATCTATTATTAAGTAGCAGAACTAGTGTTTTAGTTTACGTTATACTAATTTTATTATCTATCAGTAGATGGCGCTAACAAATTTGGTTACTTCTAAATTATAGAAGTATTTTAAAAATTACATTTTTGTTTCAGATGCCACCAGTTTATTCTTTAGATACGACGGACGTGTCGAAATGGAAAGAAAACGTTCAAATTAAAGCTATCGATATTGTAGAATGCTTTCTGAAGGGGAAGACATCTCAATATCGTCGTCTTCAATCGTCGGCTGATGAAATGAACAAAACTTTAGACGTAAATTCGCATAATTATTGTGACATTTGTGAAAGGATTATTCTTGGAGATAAAACTTATAAAATACATTTAGAATCAAATAAACATAAAAGAATGCTAAAAAAGAAACAGAAAGTTAAAGAAGAAACGAAATAAATTGTTGAAATAGTAGATTAGTTAGAGTTTAACCGTTTTTGTTGAGTTAAAAAAAAGAAGAAATAAAAATGCTGTGTAATTAACAATGTTTATTATTCCAACTACAATAATAATATGTAAACTAAAACCTTCATACTGCATCGATCAGTGGTTTCGGTTCCTTTTTAATTCTTGGTGCTCTATAATCATAATGTTCAAATTCTGGATATTTTGTTATAATTTCATTGTACGCTTCACATAGTCGTGCAAATTCCACATTTGCTATTTGGAAGGGTCGTGTCACCGGATCTATTTCAGCAAATTCAAACATCTTCAATGCCATTTCTTTACGAACATCTTCCGGAAACAAAGTTTGAGCGCCACGTACAGAATACTTCTGTCTCATTGAAAATATTTGACGTATAACCTTTTCGACCATTTTGAAAGGCAATTTTATTAATGGCTGCTTCAACGGTGTTAGAGTTACGACTCCAACATCCACTTCTGGCTTTGGTAAAAATGCTTCTCCAGGAATATCAAATTTATAGTTCACTTTACACCAAGTCTGACACATAACTGATAGGCGACATCTTTGTCTACCCAATATGGGAGCTACCATCCTCTCAGCGACTTCCTTCTGAAAAGTCAATGTCATACGAGTCCTGCCGAAAGACCACGGACCTTCCTGACGTGAGATCTTTTCTAACCATCTAATCATTAAAATGGTAGATACACTGAATGGCAAATTTCCTATTAAGTTAATTGGAGGTGGAGGATCAAACCAACCAACCTTGGCATCTTCTGGAATAAAGCTTGTCAAATTTGTTTTCAAAATATCACCAGTTATTATGTCAACATCAACTTTATCTCTACATGCATCTGCTACGAGCTCTAAAGATGGTATAAAGCGGCGATCTTTTTCTACCAAAACAAGTTTTCTCGGATATTCCCTTATAATGGAGCGTGTGATACCTCCCGGACCAGGACCTACTTCGCAAACAACATTGTTGGTTATTCTACCAGCGGCTGCAACTATTTTATCTATTAATCGTGGTTCCATTAAGAAATTCTGCGACAACTCCCGCAGAGCACGCAATTTGTATAGCTTAATAACGTCTTTGATCGATGGTAACGGCGGGAGACGTATATGCGTAGCTCTCTTGACAGCAGCCATTACTCTTTAAGTATCTTTGCAGGCTCGTTAAAGTCGTCCAGGAACGTCTCCTGCTTCACAGCAAATATAGAATACATATAAATGCCCAAGGCGGCCGCCCCTATCGCAGCACCTGTGATCCTGTTTTTCTTAGCTATGACGTCCAATTTTTTAACACGTTCAAGGTTCTTTTGTTCGATGATTTTCATAAAATCTAACTCGGCTTTCTTCAGCACTGGGTTTTTCTCGCCGAAATTCTTAATTTTAGGATCGAAACTGCCGCTTCCCATAACTAAATTATTTTCGCTGGAAGAATCCCAGCGCACATAACCTCACAAACCAGAGACAATTAATCAGAATTCAGAGACAACTAGAATAATAATAAATGCTCACAAACTATGAAAATTTATTTTTTATTTTGACTTTGGTAACTGTCCACTTTAATTAGACTTTTTGTTTTAAATAGTAATAGTATAAATTTCATAGTAATAATTGGAAAAATGGCAAGATATACATTATGTATAGGACATTAACTACAGCGTATTTACTAGTTGTATACTAAAATATTAACATACATTTTTCATAATATTACCCACACTATAATTATAATATTACCTACACTCGAGCATGTTCCAGAACACATATTAACACTATTTTAACTAATATGAAATGAAATGAAACTACGTATCAACCAGAGACAATTAATAATAAAAATCGCCTATCGTTTTTTCCAGGTAGCCAACTTAAAAAAAAGTCACCTTAGATTATTTTAAAATATCTTAAGTAGTCTTTTTGTTGAATTCTGGCTGTTTCTATATAAAAAGCTTTAATTCCAATATTAAATTGAAATTTATGTATACAATACTGTAGTGTATAATTATGTTTTTCCATAATGAAATAAAACAGCTGTTGGTGACGTTCGTACATCAACAAAAACAAAAGAACATGCGTGGCTCTGTCTCTTTCAAAACATTGTCTCTTTCACTCCTACGATATTAGTCGCTGCGAGATTTCAGTTTTGTGAAATTGCGTCGCGTGTTGAGGTCGTCTGCGGGGCGCTAACCGTTTGTTTAGCGTCTATTTGTACCAGAAATGCCTTTTATTTCAAAAGATTGGAGATCACCAGGTGAAGAGTGGGTTAAGACTCAAGAGGGATGGGAGAAGAAGAAAGTTTTAGAGTGTACAGCACAGAGGTAAATTGCGTTTTGGCGAAATGTTGGCCATAAGCAACTCCTTTGTTTAGCAATTTCAACGCATCACAAAATAACATTTTAGTAGTGCCTGTTGATTAATCAATTAATACCTACTATTTAGTAATCATTGTTTTTTTTTTTTCTTAATTTTAATACAAACAAGTTTTATAATAAATAATATTTATGTATATATATATTTTTGTGATTTATTAATATTGTATTGCAGATATGCAGCTATATCTAACTTTAATAATTCAGACTCAGCTATAGAAAAGCCATGGTAAGTGATTTGTTTTTCTCTAACATCGTTCTGTTTTGATCAGCTGTTTTGTGCTAACTTATCGGGCATCGATTTTTATTCGACTAGCTAGACCTTCGCTTATATTGATATAGGTACTCTAAGAAAATATTTTAGTTCTGAAAATGTATTATTTTTCGCTTTACAACAAGATTTTATTTTAGGCTTAAATTTACAAGTGGCGTTGGTTTTAATTTAATTACGTAAATCGCGTCCTACCTATTGAAGCAAAGTAACGTTGTTCGTTTTATTTATTGTTTATTAGATTCTAATTAGTTTATTATTTTTTATACTAACTTTATATAGGTTTTTTTTTTAAATTGATGTCTACAATCTAGGTTACCTAGAAAATATAAGTACTATTTAGGTAGTTGCTAAAAGCCAGGTCTAGATTAGATAAGAAATAATTAATATAGGTACTTATTTTATCTTTTATATTCAAGTATTCTCCTGCCTACCCTGCTAGTAGATAGCTCTTAAATATTCGTGCTTATCATTATCGATGAGCATTTATGGCGCAGTGGTTAGCTCGTCACTCTGTTACGCTCGTGGTTTCAATTCCCGATTTAAACAATATTTATTTTAAAAATTACTTATATGTAATGTTATTTGTTTTGAAAAAGCTTTTTGTATGTAGTATGTGTTTATTGTCACATAAATATCAAGTGTACAATTTTTTTTATTAAATTTTATATTCCTTCTCTTTTATCCGTCTTCTACCGATGTAATTTACAAATAAATCCGCCTGATAAGCGCAGTTTATGAGCGGAGAAAACTACACTACCACAGAGATCGCCTCCGATATGCCGGCTTGAAATTACGAATTTCCACTGAAGGTTGGCAATGTACTCTCCTCTCGTTGTATTCAGTAACTTCTAAGCTGTATCTAGTCAATTTACAGTAGAACGTGATGGTACTTCTCCAGGAAGGCAGACTGGGTTAATAACCATCCACAACCAAACCACCAACCAAAGAGTGGTGTTTTTTTACTGATAAAGATGTAGTAATAACCGATTTCCGTGTCTATATTTATATATTTGTATTATATATATTTTTAAATAGGTCACCAAGTAAGGTGGGTCAGGTCACTAGTCAGACGTGAAGGTTTCGCAACGACCGTAGAGAAGCTCTTATCTGCAAACCATTTTATTTATCACGTAGTTTTGTGCGTATATTTTTTTTTATTCAGTACTTTCTTACCTAGTTAGTTTCGCGAAAATAACGTGTGTATTTTAATTTGTTTCATGTTATAATCATGAGCACTATTGTTTATGAATTTATTATTTTTATTATCATTTCCGAATAACTTTGTCATCTCGATAGTAAAAAATATATAAATGCTAAAAAGACAAAAAAAAAAAGTACGCTGACTTTTACGGTTGGCTTTTTAGTGTTTATATATTAATATAAACAACTAGATATGCAATAACGCTTCTAATGTGACCCGAGAGAAAAGATGACCACAGTCACCTTTAGGTTCTCCTTCAATTAGTATTTGACTTGACGGCAGCATTGTGAAAACGTTTGAAGCGGCTTACGCTTTTTTCATGTCTATGTCTATATATTTATTTATATACATGTATGTTATTTGAAAATGATTAATTAATATAGAAGTTGTTGCAGCGGCAATATATGAAGACTTAAAGCGCTTTTTGAGTAAAATTGTTTGCAGATTTACAAAAATTGATTGATTGATTGATACACGTTAATTTTATTAGTTTTTATATTTTAAATTAATAATAAAACGATTTCCGGATGCTAAAAGTTAATATACATTTTCTCTACACATATTAGAACACGTCGCGAAGCATCCGTAGAAGCAATATTAACTATAACAAGTGTAACGTCAACCTAAACAGGACTGAAATAAGATTGCTCTGCAAGCACATCTGAGCAGTGAGCACCCTGGCTCGGTGCCAAGGATGTACTCTTAATCATCAGCCATTCGCTGCCATAAGGTTGATCAGTTCAACAACTTATATAATTACATTTTGTGGTCTAAAGTGATGACCCAATTTTTTTTTGCTGATGTAAAGTTGGAGTGCGTTCGATGAGTGGAAACAACTGTTACTATAGAGAAATCTCTACGGGCAGCAGTCGCCTCCGCTATGTGACAGTGCACACTCCTCTCGCTATACCTGGCTAATTTCAACCTGCTCCCGAAACGCGACAAGGTCACTTCATGGGAGTTATGAGAAGATAATATTATATATATTATATGACTAGCTGACCCGGCAAACTTCGTACCGCCTCAGAATCAATAAATAAAAAAGCATTTCTGAACGACTTATAATTTAATTGATTTCTAAACGACGGGACGAACATCAAATGTTTAACATTCAAAACCAAAGGAATAGTTTCTAAGGGAAAGCGAAATTGTTGTTTTTACTATATTCCAAGCATTTTTTTCATATTTACTCACCTTTTAAACCTTCCCTAAACTTCCACAAATAATTCAAAACCAAAATCAGCCAAATCAGTCCAGCCGTTGTCGAGTTTTAGCGAGACTAACGAACAGCAATTGATTTTTTTTTATATAGATAATTATTTCAAGAAAATTATAACAAGTCATTAATTTATATCGTCTAATAATTTAACTAAACTTCTTTAAAATAGGTAATGAAAAAATTGTGGTCATAATTAATTTTATTTTCCCTCTAGTACGGGTTTCGGTGAATTTCAGTGCGAGTCGAGTCGAGTATGGGTTTTGCTCTAATTTCGCTCGATATTTTTGTACATGTTTGCGCCATGATCACACGGGACGAACACGTTATGCTCTCACGGCGTAAATGTAACCACATACTTGGATATCTGTTAAGACATGTTCGTGGAAAAATTAAGAATTAACCTTAGTTTACCTCCTGCCTTAAGTCAGAATTCATTTTGACTTCTTCACTTCAAAATTTAAAAAAAAAACTGTCAAATGAATCATTCTAATTTAGAAGCTCCACTTTTTTGTTTTTAATTTGTTTTAATTCCTTTTTTAAATGTCGCGTCGGATTTAGTTTCTCTTCTTATTTTGTTAGATGTTTATTCTTGGTTTAAAGTGATTGCAGGGTTATCAACCTCGTCCACACTCCCCTTTGGTGTTTGTCACGCAAGTTTATTTCGTGACTCGATGACATTTACTGTCCTTAGAAGCGATTTTTCATTGTGGTCATTAATTTTTAAAGATACCTGTAGTGGACTAAATAATAAAGATTGGTTTTCGGCAATTTAGTTAATTAAATATAGTTTATTTATTTAGAAATTGTTTTTCTGATAGGTTAGTCGCATACATAGAGGTTAATGAACACTAGGATAGCACAGTCTGCCGTCCTGGGATAGCAGCACCACTTACAAGCAGTGCCGGTTTTAGCACTACCAGCGCCCTGGGCGAGATTTCTACGGCGCTCCCTATCCACATTGAAACCCATAGGAAAAAAAGACAAGGAATATAATGAAATAACCATATATTTGTTTATGTTTGTATATAAGAGAGTAACTTTGTTATTATTTTATTCTATTTTGTTTTTATTTTTATTTTTATATAGCTAATTATAATAATATGCAAAATAACTGTTTCGCAACATAGTTTGTAATTTTTATTTACTATTAAATCATACAAATTCTCATATAATTGAACTCTTGTTCTTTTGAGAAAATAAATGTCTTTAAACCATTTATTAAATAAAAAACCTTTTCAAAAAAAAAGTTGAACCAACTTCAATAAACACTAAAAGCACTCAAAAGTGAAAAATATTTTTAACAAGAGTATCTACACACAAAGTAATAACTTAGTAATTTTTAGGGTAGCGGACCAAAAACAGCAAAAACTCCCTAATAAACGTACAAATGCTAATCGTAGTTCAAATTAAATAAATCTAATAAAAAAGAAACTCGTACTACCCCTTTCAGATTGAATTTCGGGAAATGTTGAAATACATGTTTCGTTTTTTTTGCTGTGTGTAGAGCAAATATACTAAGAATTAAGTAAATCTGGCAAAAACTCAACCCATTTTATCCCGTTTCACCCCCTTCGGGCATCGTAGAGCATAATTTATTGTGAATTTTGTCACTAAAAAAATATTGATTTTTTCGCCTCGTTCCACCCCCTCGGGGTTGAAACGCAAGTTTCATTGATAATGTCTTAAAGTATTTCTGCTGTTTCAAGTAAATCCGATTTTAAAAAATTCAATCCATTTTACCCCGTTTCACCCCTTTAGGGGTTGAATTTCAAGAAATGCTGATACACGTGTTTTATTATTTATGGTTGTTGAGTATGTATGCCAATTTCAAGTAATTCTAACTAAAAAAAATATTCAACCCATTTTGGCCCGTTTCACCCCCTTAGGGGTTGAATTTCAAGAACGTGTTTCATTAGATATTTTGTAAAGTATGTATGCCAAATTTCAAGTAAATCGGAGCAAAAATAATGTTTTAATTTATTTACTGACTTTTAGATAATATGTAATTAACTAGGATTTTTTTTATGAACAGTTTTTGCAACATCCTACTTCTGCGGTGTATGGACCTACCAGATTTGTATTTCTAGAGGATTGGCCTACATTTGCCCATACAGATTAAAATGCTCTTTGAGCTATAAATTCGCGGTGTTATTAAATAGTAATAAAAAAATGTACACTACGAAAATGTTAAAAAGAGATAGATAATTTGTTTAGTATATGTATATTTGTTAGTTTTTTATTTTTTTCACTTTTAGTTATCAATTTCGAATTAGGAAATTTATTACTGAGTGGAACAAGCCGTCATGAAGAGGCGCCTGCGGCGCCCCTTCAAATCCGGCGCCCTGGGCGGCCGCCCCACCGCGCCCTACCCTAACGCCGCTACTGCTTACAAGTTAACACGTCGCTAGGTATAACGAGAGTAGTGCACTCTGACAATGCACATTTGTCTCCTCAAGCCGGTATAGTCGAGGCGACTAGTCCCTGCAATTCTAAAGTGCTACATTATGAACTTTTACTTACATTTAAACGTAAGAACTTAAAAAATGTATTAATTGATTCCAATATATTGCATCGAGGCAGGCATAGCGGAAGTTAAATTTCCCTGTGGTTGCATTTGTTTACGCTAACAACAAATGCAGTCAGACTGGTATAAAGGGGTTAATTTCCAATAAAACCAGAATGCGAATCAATTAACTAGATTAGTATGTAAAATCAATTCGAAGACTTTGTAATTGAATCATTTAATTGATAAAGTTAGTATCAGGGTTCGAATAGAATCTAATAACAATAATGGCTTATATTAAAATTAGTTTTAATGATAAACGATAAGTTCGATAAAAAATTTATTACGCAGTATTTTGCGTACTTTGCGTACAGTTTTGCTGTTGGACTCAAATAATGACAAATAAACGCGTCGTATATATTTATACCGATAGAGATATACATATACTAGAGCAGCAAATCTCATACATCGGACATAAAAAAGCGTACGCCCGCTTCAAACGATTTGACAATGTTGCAGTCAAGTCAATTATTGCTTATCTAGGTGTATATATCACTATTTATACCTCGCAAATACATAGATATATATTATATGTAATGTATACATTGTTATTTTTCTATCCCGCAGTGCAAATAAAATCTGTTACGCCCGGGTCAGACAAGGCCAGTTTTTCAAGCCTTTATTTTATGACTCAAAAATTAAAACCTCACTTATAATTTACTATTGCTTTTTTTCTGAATTTAATCGCCAATTGACGAGTTTTTGAGCCATCTCGTCATATGACGTATGACAATAAGCAAGTCCTACACTAAACCCATGTCCGCTTTAATTTCATTTCATTACACTCAGGGGCGTCATTACGGTAAGATATTTTTATTGAGATTGCGGGTGATATAAGACTATGATCTACAATGTATAGAAATCCACGCCTGGGTCGCAGCGAGCCCTGGTTTATGCGATGGCTACCATAGCTGTATGACGCCAATGATTACACTTTCCTGACTTGAGTCACTGACAGCCTCACTAGCTTCCTGGCCCAGGAATGTAACTAGTTCTCTGTAAACGTACTAAATTGCTAGCTTGCAATACTAGCTTCGTGTATGCCGGGCGTTAAGAACGGAGCATTGAACCGTGAACTTGCATGTCTCATCCGCTTAGCCAAGAATACTATTATTATGTATGAGTCGTAATGTTTATTTATTTATTTATTTATTCGTGTTTACAAACAATTAAAATTATAGATAGAAAATTATATTAATAAGAGAGGAGTGTGCACTGTCAATCTAGATGGTACATGCTCGTCTCCTCAAGCCGGCATAGTGGAGGCGACTGCAGCCCGTAGAGATTTTTCTGTGGTAGCATTTGTTTCCATTCATGGACCGCACTCTACATTTACATCAGGCGGAGTGTTGTCACATGTCGAGCTACAATAAAAAAAAAAATATGTATGATAGCTAATCTTGTGATAAATTCTCGAGTTGTTTAATATGTAAATTTTGTAATTGCGTTTTATTTACGACGATTTACGCGTTACTAATGTCTGTTTTTTTAATTATTTGAAGTTAAGGCGACTTCTTTCTGTTTCTTATTACAGTTTCCCGTTCCCTATATTCTATCTTGATTTGTTTTTGTAATGTACTAAACGACGAATTACATTAGTACCGGTCGAGATTTTTGGGAGATTTATTCGCGCACCATTTTATTTTACTGTTTTTTTTTATTTGGACTACGTCGGAATTAAATAGTTTGAATTTGTATAAATCCCGAGTGGGTGTACCTGTTAATTAATTTTGTAGGTTTATTCCTAATTTTATACGCACAAATTGTTGTATTTCCTTGAATCTAATTACATAAAACATTGATAAATAACGACAAATTGGTCACAGCACCCACAGACCACAAGGAATTGTGTTGCAAAACAATGAAATCTTCGAGTCGTCAGTTGCGCGCCCGTCGATTACCACCGTTGATAAGAGTTGTTGCATTGCAAGTACCTATTGTTCTATTGCTGAATCCATTTGCTTAATCTATTTTATTGCCAACTTTTGCTTACATATTTTATTTTTAATTTAAATTTTTAAGTGAAATTTAATGTAAAGTCAATGCCAGTTTATTATTTATTTTGTTTGCGTTAGACAGACCGTTTGTTGTCATTTTTAACTTTTCATAACGACGTATGTAGAACCAGGGTCAGATATTTCATTCCTATAAAAGCACACCTATTCCTCTATACGGAACGGGAACGCTAAACGCCCAATACTAATTATTGTGCAAAATATAAATAAAACTGAAGGGTTTGCAACGAAACGTAGTAACATAAGGTTCATTATCCCTTCGACCGCATCGACGTGAACCAGTCACGATTAATAGTAAATCAACTACCGTGTCAACACAAAATGTGCGCTATTACCTGTACAGACATTTTTCTATCAAATTGTACACATCGAATTATATGCTCCAATTGGTAGAGTAAAAACCTATTATTTTCTCTAATTCTGTCTCTAATTTAGTAATTACACATAAAGTAAAATGTCTATTCGCATAAGAAAATGGCCCACAATATCTTTGCTCGAATTTGTCGATGATTTCTAGTTCAATTGATGATATCTGGTTTTTTTTTAAATGTAATTAAACATTGTCTATTGATTGGTAAACCATGTGTTGGAATAATTAAAATAAATTAATAAAATAACAAGATATTATTTTAGAATATTGTTTGTTTAACAAACTATTAGATATCAAGTGAGCCTGAAAATGGGCATTGTGCTTTATTATTATTATTTAAATCTTTATTAGCCTGATCCGTCGACAAATCAGACGAGTACTAATTAAAGCAAAGGTCAAATTTCTTTGACAATAAGGTCCATTGTACATTATTATAGTCGAATTGTATATTTAACAAGGCTAAAATCAAACATTTCATCTATTGTGTCATAGTTAATTTGTATTGTCATTACACATAATTATATATGATTGGGGTATTGTTAGGATTACTAGGTACGTATACTTTTCCCTAATATTGCAAGTTAGTACTTTCACTTTTTTATTAGATATCTATCTATAGTGGAGGTAATATCAAAAGTGTTAAAAATGCATTGCTTGGCACCTCAATTTAAAGTCGAGAAAATAATTTTTATTTATTCAAAAATGGTATCTACTCTCACAGCATAAACTTTGCAACAAGAGGAGTGTGATCTGACAACCTGGTCGGTGCACGTTCGTCTCCTGAAGCCTGTCATTGCAGAGGCGAACGTTGCCTGAAGATATTTATCTGTGGAAGCGATTGTCTCCGCTCATGGACCGCACTCTAACTTTAAACGAATTACGTTACTTACAAAATCAGCGATGTTCACAAAAAAAAACCTAGAGGACTATAGGCAGAAATAATTATAATTCCCACGTAAAGCCCGTAATGCACATGCCAGTAACTCACACAGAAGTTGGTAAATGGTAAATGCGAGCTACTAGCATGTGTTTCGAGATTCTGCCAGTACCTAGCGGGGGCGGGGTACCCATCAACATGTGTATCACGGACCTGAAGAAAACTGAAATAGGTAGGTAGAAGTAAACTCTTCCTGTAGAACTAACGGAGTGTGAATTATACATTATATTTTTAATAAATAAAGATCGATGTTTTTAAGCATTTAACTTAATTAAAATTATTATATGTATACAAATGGGTAAATTAAAATATATGGTTATATTATTAAGAATGGATCCTTCAGCTCCATAACTGCCTCCTACGCGTTTATTGCAGACAAGACGTTTAAATTGGCTAAGGTTTAATTTAGACTTAGGAGTCGTTGAACCATTGGCTGCTCAATATAATGCGTAAAATATTGCATTCGAGCAGATTTAGGCGCACGTTCCACGAAGGCGTGATGTCATTCGATGCGATCAGGTTCGCATTGCCTGAGAAGATGGGAATCGAATCCAGACAGGTCTTCCGCTTTGCAACACTAAGCTACACTTCTATCGGCATTATTTTTTCTGTTCAATTTTCATTTTAATTTTAGTATACGCTTAAGTAGTCGTACTTTACCAACTGGAGGTTTCATGAGCATTAAAAAACTTTGATGAACCGTTTATGTATTTTTTAGATGTAATGTAAATTGTAGAACTAGTTATTAGAGCTAAGTAATTAGGATAAATTGGGAGAAATGGGCCCACAATTTTTTTTTCGATTTTCGCGATTTTTTTTATTTCATTTTGTAGGAAAATAAATCTACATTCCTTATCATCAATTAGTTTTGATTTTTTCACCCAAGTTATTGAGTAATTAGACTTTTTCTGATGCAATATTCGAGGTTATTATTATATTAAATGTTTTAATGATTGATTATATATGTTTTTTTATGTAATTAAACATTGTCTATTGTTAGGTAAACAATGTGTTGTTATAATTGAAATAAATTAATAAAAAAAAAATGGGCATTGTCCTTTAGGTTTTTAATTTGTCGCATCGGCCACGGACGATAAGTCCTGTCTAGAAATACATATATGTAAGAGAGATTTGCATTATATTGTATGACCTCGTTAGATATCCCTGACAATGTTGCAAGTTCATTTCTTGTATTAATTTAGCCTTGAGCTCGACATCGGCACTATTACTTTAACCACGTGTCGGGACAATATTATACCTTATTTTCTTTGTGAAAGAGTGAGAGAGGGATTGGATCTGTCTGCGGGCCTGTGGGTAAAGATAAGTACTTTTGTAAGGATAATTTTTTTACCAGTAGTGCGGCACAGTGAAAGGAGAATGCCCATTCGCCAAAGAAAAATGGGCCCACAATTTTTTTCTCGAGTTTGTCGATGATTTTTAGTTAATTTTATATAGAAAAATAAATCTACTTCCTTATTACTAATCAGTTTTAATTTTTTCACTCGGGTTATTGAGTTATTAGATGTTTTCTGATGCAATATTTGAGGTTATTATTATTTCAAATGCTTTAACAATTGAAAATATCTGTTTTTTTTGTAATTAAACATTGTCTATTGATTAGTAAACGATGTGTTAATATAATTAAAATGAATTAATAAAAAAAATATTATTTTAGAATATTGTTTTGTTACCAAACTATTAGGTATCAAGTGGGTCCAAGAATGGGCATTCTCCTTTATTGGTAGTAAAATTTGTTAACAATATAATAATTTTACTATACCTATTTTGTAGAATGTATATTGCATACGAGCATGTTGAATGATGAACACGGAGCGTCGAGTTTAAGTTTTCAGGCAGGGTTGTCGAAAATAGTTTTCGTTATAGCTATTTTTTGATTTTTCTTTCAGAACAATTGTTTTAAAATTTACGTTTTTTATTTTATACTTCGTGTCAAACTTTTTTTTTCGGGTCGTCATTTTTATATGCATAAAACAGATCTTTCTTTAGTGATATATTATTAGATACAGTGCTAGAGTGCGGTCCATGAGCGGAAATAACCGTGGAGGAATTACTGTCGCTTCCGGTATTGCGGATTGAGGAGCCGAATATGCGTCGTCTAGGTTTGCAGTTCACTAGTTACTGCCAAGATGATTTCGGCCACTTCGAAGCCATTATACTTCAATGTACCTGGCACAGGACTAGACTGGGCAAATAACCATCGTCAGTCTTTTACATAATGCCTCGTATATTATTCCATAGACACCGAGCGACTAAAATTAAATTAGTTAACGTTACATTGGTACCGTCAGAATTTTTGTGATATTTGATTTAAAATAGTATTAGGTATTGTGTAATTGGTAACCCTAAGTTTGACCCGGAATAATAAGCAGGAACAACGTCTGACTGAATACACATACGAGTAGAACGTTCTAAATATACGCGACACAAATATGAACACATCCACAAGGAATATTTTATAACATTTCCTAGACAGAGAGAGAGAGATCTGTAATCACTGTGATTCTGCTTAATCTTGAGCGGAATCTAGTTTCCGGAACAGTTTGAAAGTAGCCAGGTATAGCGAAAGGAGTGTGCACTGTCAATCTACATAGTACATACTCGTCACCTTAGACCGGCATAGCGGAGGCGACTGCTGCCCTAGAGATTTCTCTGTAGTAGTAGTTGAACCGCATTCTAGCTTTACATCAGGCGGAGTGTTGTCACTTGTCATATGGCGAGCTACAATAAAAAAAATATATATATAAAAGTATAACAATCATATCTATAACATAAACCAGTGAAAGTGTCTAATAATAATTAAATATAATAACAATAACAGTTTATATGGCTTAGCGTGTACACATTTCACTTTCATTACGGTTGAGTATGGATTGCATAGCTAGAATTGTGACCTAAAATTGTTGATGTGAAACAAAATTATTTTGACACGGATAGTTTTATCGTACGAAAGCGATGGCAGTGTTTATTTTTTTTTTTTTTTTTTTTTTTTTTTTTTTTTTTTTTTTTATTGTTGCTCGGCATGTGACAACACTCCGCCTGATGTAAAGCTAGAGTGCGGTCCATGAATGGAAACAACTGCTACTACAGAGAAACCTGTGCGGGTAGCAGTCGCCTCCACTATGCCGGCTTGAGGAGACGAGCATGTACCATCTAGATTGACAGTGCACACTCCTCTCGTTATACCTGGCTACTTTCAAACTATTCCCGAAACGCGAAAAGGTCACTTCACGGGTGTTACATTCGAAATGTTTATCAAATAGTGGGTCTTGGAAAGACGAAATACGTTTTTTAATCGTTGGTTTACTACTCAAAAAGAGTTACGCGGTGGATCACATGCGTGCACAAGAAGAGAGGAGTGAAACATGAAAGTGGCATGGAGTGTGAACGCGAAAGTGGTGTGGAGTGAGAAGTCGTTGCTTACTCCAGTAGGATCATATCTTTACGGGCATGAGGGAAACAAAAAAGTAATCGTTTTAAGATAACCATGATTATTATTAGATATTGTAAGTTGTACTTGTGCCTAGGGCCCGTAAATTATGTTTATTTAATTTTTGTACATGCATTTTTTTTTCTTGGATTCCGATAATTAAATAGAATAGATACTATATGCTTTAAAAACAAAATAACAAACGCAAAGCATGTATCATGACTGACTGAAAAATGGGTCCGGAATTACAATGTTGCCTAGGGTCCGCTTTAGCCTTAGTCTGCTACTGGTTGTCGACTGGTTACTCGATGTCGCGTTCGTGCTAACTAAACGCTGATTAAATCTAAATACTTTTAAAGATATTTTAAACTATCTGATTATTAAAATAATGAAGAAAGAAGAAGCCTAACTTACAATAGTAACATTACAAAAGCTAGATTTAAATCAATGGAGAAGTGAATGACCTTAAATATTGCACTCGCAAGATCATTGCACTATGACTACGTTTAAACCTTACTGTATTGCATCACGAAATTAAATTGGCGCTTCGTGAAATGGCAAAGATTATTGAAGAACTAGAAATAATTCTCTCAGGTCTTGCGCGTATTTTAATCGAATTAAAAGATTTTATGCGTCTTACTATCTACTACAATAAACGCGATAGTAAGTCGTGTAAAATCTACTTCAGTTTCAGAATTGTCACGTTTATTTTTATTGTTTTGATCTAATTTTACTGTTTGGTCAGTAAATTGATACGGGTTATTAGCACGTCTGCCGTATCATTACTTTAAAATGAACTAAATTGCTTGTTTACATTAGTGACTGATACAAAGTTACGTATAACATCTTCTATATTTTAGATACAGGCAATTTATCAAAGAATGTCTTGTCAAAGGATTTTCCAAGGACAATTTACTCAAAACTTTGTTACGCTTGCTTTTAAAGCCCCACAAGTATTTCAAAGTAAATTCATTAAATTAATTTCTATAATGTTTAGATATTTTAAGATTCCGTTTTGCCGAACTGTAAACAACTTTCTTTTTCATGTAAAAAAGAGATCAAAAAATAATAGTAGAAAACAAATTTGCGGAAACAAGAGGCTTACCGATCCGAAACAAATGTACTTATTTTTATTCACCATCTAACCGTGATCAATTTTAAACGTCTGGTAAAAATTTTTTCGTTTTACAGGTAATAAATAATCGACCATTAGTTTTAACAAGGCGGTAATTTATCGATGGTGAAAGTGGCCCATAAACTTGCATCCAACAGTTAAATTGCTTGAGAAATTGGGCAGAAAAACCACCAAAAAAAGGACTATTTCATATCCGGATTGCTAGGTTTTGTCCTAAAAATAGTTAAGAAAATTAATGTAATTTCGTAAAGTTTTTTTTTTACAAATCATAAACACTAGTAGTTTCGTTTACCTAGACCTTAATTTCTATATTGTACGTATTTTTGTATGTAAGCGTGGATTAGCGTGGATATAAAAACCAGTCAATTACAGAGATGGCCCCAGTTTTTTGACAGTGTTTAATTTAAAACAAGCACTTCATCTCCTAACACCACGACTCCACTGACCTTATTCTATCACAACTCGACATTTACTAGATTTCGTGAAAACAAATCATTTACAACATTTAGGTCGAGTGTCTGTTGCAAGAGGCTGACCTCTTTACCAATCTCTGTACAACGTTATGGTAATCTTTTTTTAAACTCGGTAAGACTGGCACAACCTTAAAGTAAGCATTTTGAAGATTTTAGGTCGCAACAAATCTGTCTAGTTGTTTTTAAGGTAATTTCTTTGTATTCGTTTTTTAAGGCAACTGCTAACTCGGGTAGCACTTCTCTTAGCCCGCAGTTAAGTTTAATATTGGTGCGGTGTAAAGCTAATCAAATCCAAGCTTTATTTATAAGGTTTAATAAATATGAAAGTATAAAAACATTTTTGGTAAAATACGAAATAAAAATATTTTCTCTACCTCAGAAATATTGTGGTATTCTGTAATTATTTACCGTTTACCTCTAGCTTATAATAAATATTTGTTCTCTTTGTTCGAGGCTCGAGGGACATTTAGATTACTCAGTTTCTCTTTCAAATAAGACCCAACGGTAGCAATTAGAGAGTCGTTCTTAATGTCATGTTTCCTCTCTCGTGAACACCGCAGTTCATCAATCTTTTATACCATCATTATGTAGACGGTGAAAGCAAATACACTGTAAAAGGGCTATGTGGTTTAAGACAAAAACTAAAAAAAAAACGGATATTACGTAAGCTAATTTTCAACGTTTATGTCCGGGAAGAGCGAGATTCTAATAGAACGTCGTTAAAATGTCGGTGTTAATTTCAGACGTACATATTTTAGAGTTCGCTTCAAGCTGAATTCGAAAGCACTTTAATAATTGTCATAGTCCTTTGTATGAAAAATATAGAAACTAATATAAAATGTAAATTGTAATTCTATCTTTTTGTCACGTTTTTCACGTCTAAACCGCTGAACAGTTTTCGATATAACAACCTACCTTTTGTCTATGAAAAAAATTTAAAGTAAAATAGGATGGAAGTTTGGATGGAATCCAATATTTTCCAAAGTTTTAATATAAATAAATTAAAATATATTGTTAGTATTTATCCCGAATAAGAACTGTTTCCCCACGATTAAATGACACCTAACAGCTGGTCATTATATTATTATATAGAATGATAATTACTGTAAATTGCCAGTGTATTTGATAGTTTTCGTCTATTCCAGGACTCAAGAAGGAGATGAGAATGAAAAGACTAGTGACTCAGCGCCTGTCCCGCCGCATTGTCACATCACTATTAAATGTACTAGAGAGGTAATCTAATAGCGGTAGGCAGATTGATCCCAGCCATTTTTGTCCCGGCGTGCTTTCAAGTAGTCGCATTTCGGGATTAGCTTTAAAGAACACGGAGGGAAGTCTTTCTAGACGGTGCACACTCGTCTCAACAGTATAGCCGAGGTGACTGCTGTTTGCAGAAATTTATCTGGGTTACAGTGGCCTTCTCTCAGATTTCAGACATAGTGCGATCATATACCGGACTATTATAAAAATAAAACCTTCAAAAATTCGGGTAGGGTAAACCTTTTATTAGTTCCTGACGCTTGGAGTACACGAAGCAATCTTTGCAAGTTAGGCCAGTAAGCCACTGGCTTAAAAAATACAACTCCATTCCTGTTAAACTTTCTTGGCTTGAGATACTGGCTTAGTTAGGCTGGATAGTGAGGACATTATCTTACTGGCTCAGGAATGAATCTGGTTCTATACTTACTGGCCTGGCTTGCAAAACTGGCCTCATGTATCCCGTCATATATAGCGTCAGGGATTAATAATGGTTGAGTCTACCTGAATTTTGATTGTTTCAGATTGCAGGTTTCAATGGCCTATCAGAAGCAGTAAGAAGACTGGACTTCTCATCAGCTGTCCGTGATGTGAAGAGATTTAATTATATATGCGCTCTCCTGAACCTTCTTGTTGGTGATCAGAGATTGACACATTTACCTGGAGCTGCCCAGAAATTGTTACTCTCTATGCTGGAAGAGGTTGCCAATCAAGGTAAAGATGACTTAAACACGCTTTCCTTAAACTAAATGAAGTGAACTGTGTTTTTTTACGAAAAACAATTACTGTTTTAGTGGCAACATCTAAACAGAATTTAAACGCATTGCGAGTCCTTTTGATGGCTTTGTCTTCGCTTCGTGAATCTGAGAGGCGGGCTTGTTGGGGAAGGCCGTTGGGTTCGCGAGCTCTTTGGGGGCATCATGATCATGCTATTGCCAGGATACATAGCATTGCTGATAATATTACTATACAGGGGGTAAGTTTAGTTGAAATTAGACCTGTTTAAGCCATAGCTAGTTTGACGTGTTTTCTTTTTACATTTCAGCCTGGACCTGAGGTGATGCCAAAACTGCATGATATGCCCGAGGAGTGCATTAGGGAAATACTTTTAAGGATATCGGATCACAGGGATTTAGATGTAAGTTTAGTCAATTATGGATGTAAATCAATTCATCTTCATGATGATTTTTTATTTTATTGTAGCTCGACATGTGACAACACTCCGCCTGACGTAAAGCTAGAATGCGGTCCATGAATAGAAACAACTGCTACCACAGAGAAATCTCTACGGGCTGCAGTCGCCTCCACTATGCCGGCTCGAGGAGACGAGCATGTACCATCTAGATTGACAGTGCACACTCCTCTCTTATACCTGGCTACTTTCAAACTATCCCCGAAACGCGACAAGGTCACTTCACGGGTGTTACATGTTGATGATTAGCGTGACAATTAACCTTTAGCTGATCATACTCTGGTCTCAAACATTGATCAAGATTCTGTTTTCCAGTCTGCATCATCAGCTTGGAGTTTAATGGCGTCGCTCTGTTCTGAGCAACGTGTCTGGCGGGAGTTAGTCCATTATCACTTCAGTCCAGCGCAGATTGAATGTGCTCTCACTAAGATCAAGGAGGATAAGGAAAGGCGTAATGAGAGGAAGGGTACTGATTGGAAGACTGTTTATCATACACTTAGGAAGTTAGTATGGATATGTATAAACATCGAGTAATTTGTTAAGTTTAAAGTTTTTTTTTGTGACTATTGCTTTATTCAAGGCAAAAGGATCACAGCCCATGCAGCCTGTAGCTTGGCGGGTGACCACAATCTACCTGATTGTTAAGCTAGAGTGCGGTCCGTGTGCAGAAATAACTGCTCTGCAGGAGTAACTCCTACTGTGCTGGCTTAAGGAGACGAATTTGCGTCGCCCATAGACAAAGCACGCTGCTCTTGTCAGACCCGGCTACTCATCAAAAGAAGAGAATGAGATGCTGGGTTTATAGTTGTCCATTATTTTTCAGATCTTATGGTTTGCGTGAGGATGCGCAATTTGCTGAAACGTTGTCTCTTTGTCGACACTGTCGCTGTCTGTTTTGGCGATCACTCGGCCATCCATGCATTGCTGACCAGGTAAGTTTTGAATTCCACCACAGTACCATTCTTGATTTTCCGGGCTGGTTTCCGCACGCAGACCCACTATGGGGGTCCCTGGTGCGTCCTGCCGTACTTATACAAGCCATCCTATCTCCTACATGAGGGTCAGTACGCCATCGACGTTCCGGCACGCCTCAGGAAGTGTTGACGCTGTCCTCAGGAATTTCCTTCTCGGTGCCTCAACGCTGCTCCACCACAGTACCATACTGTAATACCAAAGTGCTTATGTACTTTGGTCCCTATAATACAAATATTGTTACTACTTAAAACTTATCTTTCATTACAGTGTCCAGAATATCGTGAACGTCTCCGTGAAGCTGGTGGTCCGCTTCCTCCTCATCCAGTGCCACCAGCGGCTTTCCTTAAATTCTTTTCACTCTAAATCTAGTATTTATGATTAAGCTCAGATTTTATGCGAAAAATTAATAATTTATTTGTTATGAATTTGAAAATAGCTTAGTACCAATTAAAAACATATGTTTTTAATAATTTTTTATCCGCATGCAATTCGATGTCCAAAAAAAAGTAATATAATATTGAAGACGATGCTGTATGGGTTTTGTTCCCTTTGTTTTCACAGAATGGGAGAACTGAACTGAAAAACTATACCTATAATTTTAAATTTTATTGTAGTAATTTCTTTTTATTTAGAAATAAAACTTAAAATCTGAGTGAATATTAATTTGAAACTAATTATTTTTATAATTTGGTTATATTATTGGCCTTCCTAATAGGTGCTATAGTTGTTTGATTTGCATTGTTTGTTTTTTTTTTTTTCTAATTAAAATAATCCCAGTTGTTTATTGCTTTAACTAAACCACTATTGTGATATTTCCAAAATTGTTTATAATATTAAGTGTGTTGTATTTATATTACAGTGTTGTTCCGATGTTTAATTTTTTAATTTAATTAATTAAGACCTAACTGTACGCGAAGACATCTCGGTATTATATTTTACGCTTTCATTACGAGATGCCTTTAGCGACAGTATGAAGGACTGAGATTCCAAGGCAATCAATTTTATTTGTCTACTCCGGTTTATGTTAAGCTAGAGTCCGGTCGATGAGCAGAAACAACTGCTACCATAGAGAGATATCTACAGGCAGCAGTCGCCTCCGCTATACCGGTTAGAATATATTGACAGGGCATATTGATTTGATTGGTCTTGAAGTTCTTACGCCCTGTGTATTGATTTAAGATTGTCAACCAATAGACCTTCCAGTATTGGAAAAGTACGCCTAAAGTATTTTTTAAATATCAGTATTCTACGGTGTACCTATTTCGAGTTCCTTGTTATGTGGAAAAAATAAATATAAATAACGCTTAAGTTAGCATTTTTCCAGTCAAAAAGTGTTAGTTGACCGCAGTTTTACTATAAGTGCTTGGATTCAATAGTCACGTGCTAACGTAAACGGACGAAGGGTTAAATTTTGTTACTACTGCCAGTTTATTTAAAAAAAAAAGAATATATTTTTAATATGCTAACTTTTGATTCCTTGTCCTCTCTATTATAATTTTTTAAATATAACTGATTTTAAAGTGTTCATGTAAAATGTATGCAATAAAATAAGAAATGGCCAGCGATTAGCCGCTTTAGGTGTCTAGCTTAAATAAGAAACTTAATTGTTCTAATATCGAGCGAATTTATTTATTTATCAAGGCAGCTACTAGATATTGCATACATTTTGGTCCAAAATTTATCGCTATAAAGCTATTTTGTTATTCTATATTAAATATTGCATAGAAAGTAGAGTTTTAAAAGTTCATAGATATCGTAGTAAGTGCTGTATTGAAATTATATAATATTATGCAAAATTAGATTGACTGATAAAAAATGTCTTAGCCTAAAAAAATCTTAGTAGAGCATTGGCCAAAATTTATTCATCCGTTATCAATCATTAAGAAATACGAAGATTTCATATATGTAGAGAAAAATATGTAATTAAGTCTGAAGGTACACTTTTATTTTAAGAGTCAAAGCCAATTTGCAATTACTATTCGAGTCAACTAAGAATAGGACTGGACTTGCAGTTAATTTCACTTGACAGATGTCAAATAACTTCAAATAAGTACCATTAGCAAAAAAGTTACATAAATCAGCTTTTTTTGTACTAACAAATAAAAATGTAGATCATTTCGTACTATATTTAATATGTTTACAAAGCATTGTGTTTATTTGTTTGTATTTTTTTTTCTTGTACACCTAACTCATGAAGTACATTCGAATTCCGGAACAAAATAGCGTCTTGACAATCTATTCTTAGTTTGCTCGCGTAGTGTTGTAGAAATTCTAAAAAAAATTGTAACAAAAAAAATATTTTTATTTACATATAATATTCTCATTAAGATCATTTACTGTATTAGTATTGTAGTTGTTGCTATTGTGATATTTTAAGATAAATTTAAAAATTAACAATAATTATAAGCGTGTGCGAGTCCTTGAGATGCTAACACAGTTGTAAATAGTGTAGTGAATCTGCTTATTTACTCACTTATGAAGTCATTTTTGTTAATCTGTGATGATTATATGAGTTTTGTTTTTATTTTTGTGTTGCAAGTTGTTAGCTGAATTATATTCCTCAAAAGTGTATTTTGAAATAAAGTTATTTTGGATTCATGTCTTGTTTTATTGCATTCTGGAAACCAATGCCTGAATTTGTTTATGAAAATCATTGTGAACAACTTTTTGAGAGATGCGGCTAACTAAAAATGTATGGATGTCTCGGTTTGAAACAGTAAATTTCATAAATTTTTTGGTCGGCGCTTCTCGTATGCCATATGTGAAAACGTTTTAGATTATCTGTCTGGAATTATTTCCCTGAACATGTTTTTCAAGTGTGGCGCATGGCGCATTAAGTGTTTGTCAACGTGCGTGAGTGTAGGCAAACAATTCAACATGAGAAAACGTTTATTTTGATTTCATTCCAAACTCCGCAGCTCCGTTGAAAGTTACTGAAGCTATTTTTTATTTTACTAGGACTCTACTATTTACGAGTGAGTGATCCGTATGCGCAATACTATTTACACAAATCAATACAAATATTTATTTTGACACTGGCAGATTGTTAAAATTCCATAAAAGAAAAAAATGTAGATGGCTGTATGGGCTCTGTTCCCTTTGCCTTCCCAGAATGGAAGAATTAACAAAAAAAAAAAATGTAGGCTGTGTTGCTCGTTCCTTTTTGATATTTTCATTCATATTAGTTTCGATTTACTTTATTCCCTAATGAAATACTCTAAGTTTTACTCGTCATGAATACTACCTCAATAGTAAACGGTAATGGCATACCAAACATAATCGACGTAGAGTGGAAACTAGAAATATCTACCGCGACATCGACAATAGTTACCGACAACTTAATATACACGATTGTGTTAAAAACTGACCAAAATAAGGACATACGTTTTACATGTGGAACACAGGAGCTTCAAGATTTTGTTTATAAACTGAAAGACTTAGTGCGGCATTGTGAAAAAGTTAAAAACGATTTAGGTTAAAAAAGTGCGATGATCTCGGAAAAAATAACTAAAACAAGTGAGAAAACCATCTTAATGGATGTGCAACGTGTAGATTTCTTTACATTTCGTTCAATAGATTTAGAGTACTTGCTTGTATTGCTAACATCATCCTTCATAATGTTAACATTTATGCTTTTGGCTTCATCTATTTGGAGCATGACTCTAGATATCGACAAAATCTTATTTATTTTATAGCATTACCAATTTAAATGAAAAATTACAATAGTCAATGGAAAATAGTAACAGGAATTTCACTCCAGCATTGGCTGTTGTGTACATTATTTTTCTGTTCTGCCAACAACAAAAGATAAATACATATCAGTAAATCAGAGTATCTTAGTAATAAATCTTCATGCTCACTATTTTTTATTCACTATTATAGATCTATAATACCTACATTAATAATAATAATTTAAAAAAAAAATACAACAAAATCAGTCTTCCATACCATTTAGTTGCAAAGTAGCTATAACTGTAGCAATCGCTAGCATCCGCCCATAGATACAGTTGATAGCTATATTGTTTACATAATTAGCTAAAATTAAATAACAAGACAATATTATATTTTTTTTAAAAACTTCCATAATAATATTGTTAACAATAGTGCTATTCACACTTAGCCTTAATTATTGATAATTGTTTTGATAACACAATCGTTAAATTGTAATTATTAGCACATTTAGACCAGACCTAATTACAAGATAGAATGCACTAAATAAATAGCAGTTCCTGGGCATAAAATAGTTAATTCCCTTACTTGATATGAAGTACTGTCAGAAGTAAAAAGTAGACTTGTTTTGACTAAACAACCAAAATAAACACTGGAAGCATTGATTGAAGATGTGCAATAGCGCTCTCAATGTGTCGCGAGAGAAAAGATGACTGCAGACACTTTAGGTTCTCTGTCAGTTAGTATTTGACTTGAAGGCAACATTGTCAAATCGTTTGAAGCAGCCTACACTTTTTTCATGTCAGTGTATGAAGTTTGACCTCTGGTATATATCTCTATGAATAAGGCTACTTAATTTATGTATTTCATTTAAATAATAAGTTAAAGGGAGCAAAATAAAAAACTGATATAATTAAAAATATATTTTTTAAATATTAGTTCATTAAATATTCACAACATTTAACATATAAAAAATAGTATAACCTAGTTTGTATTAATTTTTAAATATATACCTTAAGACTAATTTAATCAAAAATAATTATAAATGTTAAATATACATTTTAATTTCATATATTAGTTGTTTTATTTAATAACTATAATTAAGTTACGAATATAATATATCAACTATATTTTAAGGCACTGAGTTCGACCTGCTTTTTTTTTCAAATACTAAAGTAATCAAGGTTTTTTTAATTTGAAAAAAGTATTTATAAAAATTCGGCTAATTATTTTTCTATTATTTTCCTTTTATTTAATTAGCACCAGACAAATAATAATTAAACCTCAAAAACAAAATCAGTGGCATAACAGAGTACAACAAATATATACTTTAATCTTTTACCTAAGAATAGGTAACAAATTAAACATATTTTTGAATATAGTTTAACTAAGAGATGAATCCTTTTCATTCTGAATTATTGAAATATTTTAATTGGATATTAGATTTTTATTTCATATATTATACTATATATAGTACATACTATACTATATTCAGATCTAATCAAGTATATATTGTTGAAACGTGATGAAAATGGCACTTAAATAAAGGGAACAAGAACAGTGAGCTTAGGCTAATGTTAAAACTTAACAATATTATAAGTATCTACCTATTTCTTTGTGTTAGTTCTTGTATATCAGATCTATTAATAATTCCACTTCCGTTTATTACAGCTGTTAATCAAATAAAGTTCAATAAACTATATATTTAAAGATATGAATAATTATGAATGATTAATTTTTTATGTAAAAAATGCACAACCTAAAACAAAAAAATACTGTTAATAAAAAAAGAAATAAAAAGATTCAGCCAAGCTAAAAAAAATAATCCAAGACATTTAATGATAATTATCAAAAAATAATAATATAATAGTAAAAAAAATTGGCAATTAAAAGAACCTGTAAACATAAAACCTGAACACATAAAAATATCATTCTTTTTAAATTAAAAGGTGTTACACTTGAAAGTAGTGGTCCTGGGGTAGCACGACGGCAGACTTCGCTAAAACCATTATGAGTCCACCTAGTACAATGCTTACATTATACCATAGGTACTGAGCGACCAAAGTACATATAACAGTCACACTGGTACAGGTCACAATTTAGGTTTGCAAAGCAAGGTTTGAACACGGGTCCAACCGCTAGACCACGGCCGCTCTTAAATTCTGACTCAAGGCTTCCAACATCAAAACCTAATGTTTTTCGGTGGTAATATAAAATACATACAAAAAAGCCTTAACTAAATAAACCCAGTGACCCACTCACAATTCAGCAGGACACAACGAACATCTAGCCATCTTGCATTGTTTTGCTGGATGCCATACAGGCCTGCAAACCCATTATTTATCCGATATCTTTCTGGGTCCTGCGCGGCAGACTACCATACAGGATTGCGAATGAGTCACTTACGGCACATTGTCCAATAACACGTCTCCATATACAACAAATCTTAGGGCTGGTAACTCAATTCTTTCATAGGCGACCTTACGCTGTAATTATTTTTTTTTATTTTTTTATTGTAGCTCGGCATGTGACAACACTCCGCCTGATGTAAAGCTAGAGTGCGGTCCATGAATGGAAACAACTGCTACTACAGAGAAACCTGTGCGGGCAGCAGTCGCCTCCACTATGCCGGCTTGAGGAGACGAGCATGTACCATCTGTTGACAGTGCACACTCCTCTCGCTATTCTAGACTACAAATACTCATATCTCAGTAAAATCCTTAGTTAAATTGGAATTACATTACCAGCCCTTAGTTATAAAGTATATAATAAAAATAATAAAGCTCGTTTTAACGTTTCATTTTCTCCAAAATAGGCAACACCATATCGAAGGAAGGTCGCTTTCCAGGGTCTTCGTTCATGCATATTTTAATTAATTTGGCGATGTGTGGTGATACTCCAGGCGATATGGTTATACGGAGACCTTCTAATGCTATCTTCATCCCGCATTCCATTGGTGATAAATCCGCAAATGGAATCTGTAACATCATGAATTTTATTGATTGAGATTGATAACTGCTTGTTTTTTTAAAGTTGTATGCCAAAATAAAACAATTTTTAATAAAATGTAATGAAATGAAAATATTTTATTAGCATCAGCATATTGTTTAACATGCTCTGGACTCACTCTACCATGGCTTCGGAAAAGTGTATGACAGCCACAAGAAACTCAATCATAACCTGTGCTCAATCAACAACAAAACTAAAGGATAATGCCTATTTTTGGGCCCCGTGAAGTGACCTGGTCGTGATTAGAAATTAACTAAAATTCATCAAGAATCTGGACAAAAAAAAATTGTGGGCCCATTTCTCTTAGGCGAATGGGCAGTCTCCTTTAATTCAGAAAAAAAAGCAACTCCTGTTGTTTCCTAAATATCATCTTTCAGGTTCACCACTGCAGATGGTCTAAAAATCCTTACCTCTCTAGTAGCAAGTTCCCATAACAAAACAGCAAAGCTCCACATATCAGCGGCTTCCCAGTTTCTCTTACTAGGATGCTTCACAAGAGCTTCAGGAGCCATCCAAGCTGGCGAATAGATACGACCTTTCTCTTGGAAGGAGAACTTCGCATCGGCCATGTTTATACGCGCTGTGAGGTCTTCATCAATCTGTGGTTATAAAAAAAATTTGATTACTACTTAATTTTAATCAATTACTATTTTTACAACACTATCACTGTAATATAAATGACAAATAAACACTTACCATAACGTGTTTACTATTCAAATGATACGTAGGCAATATTTTATCTCTATCCAAAGAGTGCAAATACGCCAGTCCTTTGGCCACGTCATGTGCCAACCTAATGGCGGCTCCGGCATCCACTACTAACGGCCCACCTATGCCGGCCCCGCCGCCGCCGTGAAGTAACGAATACAGTGAACCCCATGGCATGTATTGCGATATTACAATTAAAGATGGCGGGGAAATACAACAGCCGACCTGTTAAAGTTAAGATAATGATATAGATAACCTCCACACCTTAGAAATCTCTCCTATTATACCACTGGATTCTGGCTTAATTAGGCTTGCAATTTAAGATCTTTTTGAAAGAGAGTTCTTTCTACCTTTAGAGTTAATGATGTATGCTAAAACCTCAGTTGAAATAACAAAATTGTTTTTAAATATTTATTAAATTTAACAATTCTTAATATTTCTAGTTATAAAAACTCACCACAGGCAAAATATTAGGATGAGAGAAAATCCTCAATTTAGGAAACTCTTCATTGAAATCTCTCTGCACGCGCGGAGTACATTCACGGATTGCTAACATTTTAGCAATTATATCGTTCTTCTGCCAACGCCCGCGCCATGTTTCCCCTGTAAATATGTCATACTCAATATTCTGTCTTTGAAAATGTAAAGGTAGATCCAAACCAAAGTTACTTTTCACAGAACAATGTTTGCTAGTATTAGTGGGAACATGTTATATTTATACCCTAAGGTAGGGGTCTGCAACTAATTTTGGGTAGGGTCCAGTTAATGATTGGATACGTGCGCCATCTAGTGTCACTAGCAGAGACACACTCAAAAATAAATAGTTCACTTACCTGATGGTGTAACAGCAAGTTTAGTATGAAGTTGCAAATCGTGTATGTTTATGCCTTTATGACGCGAGAGTGTAGCGTCCCTGCTGCGCGTCTTGAGTCCGAGCCATGATTGGTCCTTAAAGCGTATCTTCTTCATATCTTGCCCCTGTTGTACTGCCATTTCATGTAGCCTGGTAATGGATATTTTTTATTTTTTGTATTAACATATTCTTTGTCAAACATAATTAGATATATGCATGTATAACCCAATAACTGTAGCCACATTAGGCTTATAATTACTGTTCCCATATAATTATGATATCCATACCACAAATTTTTAAAAAACATCACCTTTTTTCAAAATTAAAGTAGCAAAATAATAGTAATATTAGTAGAAATGAAACTAAATTAAAGAGTCTAGCGTTTATAATGTATCTTAGAATTTGTTTTAACGAGTTTACTATACAAAATGTGTTGACTTTAAGATGTTAATGTGCTGGCCAACTCTAAGTTGCAAATTGGAGGCTAGAATCAGACTACTGCATTACTTGCCATTTAAGTGACAAATAAATCAGTCAGCTAGTAACTGAGGAATTGTATTGTGTTTTAAATTATTTAAATAAAATATAACTGAATAATAAAGTTTAGATTACCTCTGTACTAAATGTCCTCTCGTTTTATCAAGTGGAGTATCTCCATCCTTGTTAGCCAAAGATACCAAAGCGCCAGCCATTAGGAGATCTTCAGCTATAGCAGTGTGCCCCCAAAAGCAGGCATAGTGGAGTGGTGAATTACCATGTTCGTTTGTGAAGTTAACATCGACGCGATTTTGGAGAAGCTGTAGTTTGAATTAAATCAAAGAATGAAATTATATGACGTCTGGTAGGTGCTTCATATTGTATTATTGGAATCAGGACAAGATCCATAACAAATATTTACTATCAATTTTTGTTTTGACTGGATTTCAAACCCAGTAGGCACTAACCACTATGCCACAGAGGTTTGGAACGATAACATAAATCTACAATTAATTTTTCATCAAGTTAATTTTTTATAACAATGTTTTTCACTGGTTCACCTGAACGTAGTCAACAGTCTTACTATGCTAGCTTCTTAAAAAAATCTAACAAAACTTACAAGTTGAACAATAGGTCTATGCCCGTGTGCAGCAGCCAGATGTAAAGGTGTATCATCACCCATGTTAGTGACATTGATTCGAGCACCTCTACGTATTAACATTTCTACAATCTTTAGATGACCTTCCTTACACGCCCAATGGAGCGGACTAAAGCCATGGTCATCACTAGAAAGAAAAAAAGAAACAATAAAAAAAATTAAGCAGAAAAAATGAACACATCCTAGTCTGAGCTGAGATGGGAATCGAACCTGCATGTACTAATGGATAGAGATCCAAGTTTATAAGTTTTTCTAGACAGATTAAAAGTAAAATTATGGTCATTGCATTGGCTAACATGTGGATAAAGCTTAGGAAGTGAACCTGCAAGTGTCAGACTATAAACTATAACTTTTTTTAAGATATCAGTATTTTAAAAATATATTGTGTTTTAATTTTAAATACCTATGTATATAACTGATCCAATTATGACAAAAACTTAATGCTTTGTGGTTAATTATTGTTTAAAATATATTAATAATACCTATAAGGAAAATTCAAACAAATATGGTCATATGAATGTCTAACAAATATTTTAAAATAAACAATGATTAAGATAAAAAGAAAGAAAAAGTATTTTTATATGCAAAAAGAAATTAAGTATTCTGAGACCTCTCAGTTATAAAAAACATTAGTATAATAATGTATTATAATTAAATAATACAATAGTATAAGCTAAAAGAGGCACAGATGTTTTATGAATTAATCTTTTTATTCAAGTACATCTCTTTAAGTGCATTATTTTTAGTCTAATCATGTCAAAGCATTGGAAAATAATAAATAACCCACAGGAACAGTAAACCTATGTCTATTTTCATCTTCGGCTGACACATATTTAGACCTTGGTACCTACTTTAACCAAGATGTGGGCGGATAACAGCCTTTTGCGACGGCATACGGACACCATATGAAGCTATTTATACAAATATTCTACATTATTAACTGTACTAACCCTTGATTCATATCATGTTCGGTATCATCGAGCCAAACTCGAACCTGCATTGCATTTCCCTCCCTACACCACTGAAATATGTCTTCCATCTTGAAAATCTACACTTAAAACTCAATAAATATTATTAAAAATTATTGAATATTAACACCAAATAATCGTATATCTTCCCTTTAATAAAACAAAATGTATACGGTAACTAAAAATAAAATAAACAATAAAAATAACTACGGATGCAAGACCCCACTCATAACCATTTTGACAGTTTCGCAATCACCAAAAATAAAGTATTAACCGACCGGTTAGCATGACATATAGTATTATTTCCCTCTCTTTTATGTGCCTTTATTTACAGATATATTTGTGCTTTTCTAAAAGCTTTAAATTTTGTCATCTTATCAAGGTTAGAAGAAACACATGACACATTTCATTTCATATTTCGTTAATAGCATAACGCACCACAGACAAGTTTGTTAACCACTTCTTTATTTACCAAACATTACGCAAATCGTAATACCACCGAATCTAACGATAAACAGACTCAAATATTGCAAACACCAGCCATCTAAGTGAGCACGCTCAAACGTATCTTTTCGGGCGTTCTAAATAAAAAAGAATTTAAAATATCACAGCCAAGAGAGCTGTTCAGGCGAAGTGCAATGCACAAAACAGTTCTCATATTTTAAAAATACTTTATTTGTACATTAACTATTTTTTAGCAAAAGTAATCTTCATTGCATGAGTAGGTGTAATCTTAAATCCTTGCAGAGCATCCTTTGCTGCAGCTGATTGCATCTCATTAGCAAATTCAACAAAAGCGATATCATGACGATTTGGAACCAAACGGACTTCTTTGAAACCAGGAAATCTGTAAATAAATATGTAATGATAAATAATCTTATTTATAATTTAATTTATTTGCTTGATTAATGACAAGTACTTACTGATTAAACAACATAGACAACATCATCTCTGAAGTCTCATCAGGTAGATTTGTGAGGAAAAGAATTTGATTAGGTGGTTGTTCAGCATTGATATTGTTTAGCATACCACCTCCTGAGTTTAATCCTCTACCATCCTTGCTCTTCTTTTTCTTGCCATCTTCTATCCCTTTAGGCGCCCTAGGTCTCTTTGGACGTTCCTGGAATGTACCTTTAACCTTCGCAATAACATCACTGTCAGTTTTACAGTACTGGATTCTCTGTGAAAAGTATAGTTTATTAGTATTTTTGTGTCTATTGGAATCAGCGTTTTGACTGTAAATTAATATAAAAACTCACCATAGGTTTATCGTAGAATGGAAATCCTTGCATACTTCTTAGCGCTACAGTCGCACTAGATATCTCTTTAAATATAACAAAGGCTTGTCCTCTCATTTTTAGTGTTTTTAAAGCAACAATATCCAGAATTTGACCAAATTGTGAAAATATAGCATAAAGAGATTTTTTCAATTCCTCCTTTTTAATGCGCTCGTTCAGATTATTTATGTAGATGGTATGGTTAGGACGAATATCCATTTTGCTGAGGAAATAACATAAAACAAAACATAACGCAAACATTTTTCTAACCTCCAATGATATATTAGTATTACGAATGGAACGTGGAAATTGTAAACAGGTGAATATTCAACAACTTACTTACGTTTAATTGCTAAGCACGTTGAGAGATTTGTTTTAATATAAAGATGCAATAATGCTTACAACACACCAGTGAATAAGCCGCTTCACAAACAAATTGTCAGTGCAGAGTAGAGACAACTCGTCCAGAGACAATAATAAACTCACCAAACGGACGTACAACGGACGTTGTACGTACGCTTTTGTACGCTACAGTAATCGTGTATCTGCGGACACAGACTATATAGACGTATGCGGATAACTTCAGGCGGGCGCGGCGCGCGAATTCACATGAGAAGTTGATGTCAAATTGTGTCAAATCTAATCGGTTCAAGTCTGCTGCCGAAAGATTTTGTGAAGAATTGTTTTTTGTTATAATAAGTGACAAGCTAAATTTAAAAAATGGATGATTTTGTATCTAATATACCTATTTTAAATGCAGACTTATGGGTTACAAAGGAAGAATTGTACAAAGAACAGCTCGAGAATTTACCAAACTTATCACAGGTACAAGATTTTGGGATAATTCTATTAAATATTTGAATAATATGTCTATCTAACCGCTAGTTGAATTTTATTTTAATCTGTTCGTAACTGTAATCTTGCAGATTCCTTTGTTAAACTGTACTCCATCACACAACCTGCCAGATGGGTCTCTGGTGCGCTTCAGAGGGATGATACAGGATATGTTCAATCCAGAAATGTACTTTAAACAACTGGAAATCACAAATAGCTTGACCAAAGAAGTTAGTATGAAGTCTGGAAAGTATAGAGATAACTGCAGTCTTTTGGTATGTTATTTTTCTGTCTATGTTTACTTCAAGTTTGTGGTAATCTCCATTAAATATATATTTTATTAAATATTTTTAAAGCTATAGTATTATATTTTTCCTATGAAAGCTTCATATACGTGTAGATTTGAGTTTTTGGTATAGTTTTGTGTGACCTCGGAAAGTTGACCTATATTTAAGTAGCCTTTGTTATCACATTATTATGTCATTTGTTGGTGCAGTTGTCGGTGATAGTGACAAAATGCACAAATATATATTGTTTAATTTAAAATAAGATAATTTTTATTTAAAAATATAAATGTAACAATTTTTTAATATGTTAATTTATTTGCAAAAACTATTTATTTTAAATGATATTATTATAGAATTAATAATTTAAATGTATTCATAAAAAATTTGACCTACATTGCAGTAGGTATTTAATAATTCTTAAGTTGGTCAGTAATGTTTTGTGCCCATTGCTATGGAAACACCTAGTTAGAATGACCTAGCCAACTTCAATTGCAGTCTCTTTTACTACCATAATTACTTATTCCAAGTACTTAAGTCGTATAATACTATCAAAAATTAATATTTTTATTATAAAATTAATTACAAAAAACTAAAAAGAATTATTATTTTATTATTTAGAATTATTTTAGAATTATTTTAGAATTATTTTAGAATTATTAAGAATTACTTTTTATTATTAAATTAAATTGCTTAATAACATCTTTTTATAAAGTTGGGAATCAAACCATGTCAGTTAAAAAATTGTCAGTCAAAATACGTAATAATAAGCCAAAACATATATTTTTTTATCCATATCACCACGTCACAATTTTTCTATATTCTATCTTGTCATTTGCAGTGTACTTGCTAATGTCACATTACTGATTTTTTTTGCCACAATATAACACTGCTAAATCAAAGTTTTCTGTCTGTCATTTCATGATTTCAGGATTTACAGGATTTCAACCTTATTAGCGACACTATTGGAAGGTGCAATAATACAATGTGTTTTAATTTTCTTAATTGGTCGATATCTGCCTTTGAAAATTGATTTTTCAAAAATCTAACGAGGCAGTTTTAGATTTTTAGCCCACAAGACTCTTTTGGGTATTTTTTGCTATCTCTTATAGTTTCTGATTTGGCCATGAAAGCGCACTTGAAAAATTCACCCTGCATGTTTTTAGTTCATACTTAATAGCAATTATATTGATTTCCAGCAACATGAAACAGTTACCAACACAGACCTTCGTCACGCAAGTCAGAGGCACCTATATGTAATGGTCTCCTTTCCGGGCTTAAACGAGTGGGCTCAGAAAGAAGAGGAGAGACAGAACAAACCAAATCTCGATCAACCCAATACTACAAAACGTTTCAATACCTCATTTAAACGGAGTCATGACGAATGTAGCGATGATGATAAAATGGAAGTTGGTGGTGAAGAGGATCACAATAAGGAAGTGAAGATGCGTCAAAATGTTGAGGAGAAACCCTTAGCTGTTTCGAGGGAACATTTATTAAATTTTCCTATACCTGATGTTCCCAGTCAAGCGTGTCATGTTAAGGTAATTATTGAATTGGCTTTCATAGGTTTGACAGCGCGCACCTCTTTAGTCCTTTTGTTATAGCTGCTTACATTGAAACTGCTGATGGGAATGTAGTAGACCTAAAACATAGATTAACTTCTATCACTTCTCGTCACTAGTGTTGATATGATTGATGCCAATAGAAAATTGGCATTCTCGTTAGTGTTATGTTACCGCATTGTCACAATTTTTTAAATAATTCTGAAAGAATTTTTTAACACCCTAAAATTCAATTTATAAAGTAGATATACATTATATTTTTTGTAGGAATTTCAAAAGAATTAAAAATGAATGTATACAGTTTAAACCACTACATTCTGAATTGCCTTCTCTGATCCTAAACCAAGATAATAAATAATAAATAAATTGTAATATAAAACTTGCTATATGTTTATAAATATAATAATTTATTAATACAAGCTAAACAAACTCTGAAACAGGCGCGCTCACCGTACCACAATATAAATAAAGCTATGTTGACTTTTGTTTTGTATAAAACTATCGTTATTAAATAATTGCGATCTGGATACAAACTCGAGACCTCCAGGTGACCTGACGCGCTAACCATCTGTCCATTGACGCCGCCGATATTTGCAATAGTCGGAGATTGAACCTGGGACCTAAATTTCACAGATATACAAAGAGTGCGAGCTGAAACTCAATGATTTAGTCGAAGTTGTTGGTTTTCTCTCCGTTAATCCTGCATTAAGTGGGGAATTTCACGATCGGAAGAATATTTTTGCTAATTTGGAAACTGAAGAGGAATTCATAACGCACAATCCTCCCCCAAGTTTAATACCACGAATTCACGTCGTACATTATAGGAAGTTACGACATTGTAACCCATTGATTGTTGATCCTGTCGAAGAAGGTATGTTTTTCAAACTTTCATTCTGCCAAAAGTATTGATAAACATTCTGGGGCTAGAATAATCTGTGTTTTCTTGTCAGATGGTTAAATGAACGATTAAATACACGGTAGTTTAAACGCCGGAATGATTGTTAGATTGTAGATTCCTCACATGTACTCACAGGCTGCTTGTTTTGCATGAGGTAGTCCGCATCACTGCAGCCGCCGGAGATCCTAAGAAGGATTCCTGTACGCCTACGGTAGTCTCCTAGTAGTACCAATAAATTGCCAGTAAACCATAGTCATTAATATGTTAATTATTCTTTTTCAGTTGCTTTAATATCTCTAAAGAAAGCAAGCGATACGCGAGAGCATCTATTTAAAATTCTGACAGAATTATTATTTGGCGATAAATTAGCTGCTGAATTCCTAATATGTTATCTTATATCACATGTGTAAGTTATCATTCTAATTACTACTACAGCTTCATTAAAAGTAGCTCCCACGATACCGACGCATTCACAGTGGTAAAGCAGAAAATGCACAGAAGAGGCGCGGCATGGCTGTATTTTTATTTTTATTTTATTTTTTATTTTCTCCGGGATCTGCTGTATTGCGGTTACTATAATATAAATTAATAGAAACAATATTGGACAAGCTGCACTGCGCCAGTGCGGTTTCGCCTTAGTTCAGACACCATAAATTGTAGTGAAAAAACCCAACTCAAAACATGACGTCAACCCAGCATCCCTTCTAGAACAGAGATTTCAAGAATTCCAATGTGGTCACATTAAACTTCAATGACTGTGTAATTTAATTGTCTGACAACCGCACGCATAGTCGAGGTTGTGAGTTCGATATCTACCTCAGCTCAGACTGTTGTGTGCATATTGATGTTTTTCTATTAAATTTTCGTAGTTATTTAATAATGTTTGGCATGATTGTAGATTCCTCGCGGGCGCCGTTTTTCGCAGTTGAGCAGCTTTGGCCGCTCGTTGTGCGTGAGATAATGTTTGGCATGTTCACCATACCTTCATGTAGGGCTGCTATCAATACATGTTTCGTCAGATTTCTAGTAAAGTACAAACAGTGATGTGTTTTTTTGCGAAACAGTGGGCGGAGTTTGCAGGTCTCGAGCAGGACACAACAACCATCTTGCCATCCCGCATTTTTCTACAGACCGCCATGTAGAATTGTGAATGAGCCGTTTTATAATCTAGGAAGATAAAGATGTTTATTGTATTGTATAATAATATATTCTTTTTTGCAGATATTTACGCCAAGACGCAATAACGGCAGGTCAATGTTGTTTAAACATTGGTAATATACCGATTGACAAATATCCAAATTATGTGCAACAATTGTATGATGTTTTGAAATTGATATTAACTCAAAGTTACTACCTACCCTTTACTGTTGAGAACTTGAACACATTGAGTTTTGTACCAAAGTAAGTTTTTTTTAAGTTTCTTAGCTGTCCATTCTTTTGTTTCACTCATACAATTATGATAAAAATACTAAATAATAATAAATTATGTCAATATTTTGCAAGATTTGAACATGGGTGTGTGTCATTGATCGCGAGTGAGGCCAGATGCTAAAGTCAAAAGTGATAATTGATCGAATCGTAAACAAAATACTAGTTTCACTGTCACTTAAGTTTTTTTTTTTTATTGTAGCTCGGCATGTGACAACACTCCGCCTGATGTAAAGCTAGAGTGCGGTCCATGAATGGAAACAACTGCTACTACAGAGAGACCTGTCCGGGCAGCAGTCGCCTCCACTATGCCGGCTCGAGGAGACGAGCATGTACCATCTAGATTGACAGTGCACACTCCTCTCGTTATACATGGCTACTTTCAAACTATTCCCGAAACGCGACAAGGTCACCTGTCCGGGCAGCAGTCGCCTCCACTATGCCGGCTTGAGGAGACGAGCATGTACCATCTAGATTGACAGTGCACACTCCTCTCGTTATACATGGCTACTTTCAAACTATTCCCGAAACGCGACAAGGTCACTTCACGGGTGTTACATTCGAAAGTGGTGGTACTACTAAGTAATAATGAAATGTCAAATCCCATACATACAATCCCTTTACTTTAGGAGACTTCACATTCCTGCACACCTCCCGAAACAGGACCTTTCCTCTTACATTTATTTATTTGTTACAGAAAAGATATGAAATGTAACCGTTTAACAAGTGGAATATTACAATTAAGCCGCGGAACTTATTTCGTAATTGACGAAACGAAAATGACTCCGGGAAACCTAGACGCTGCAGGATTGACCAACATGTCTGCGATTGCTAAAATGATATCATTGCAAAAAGTCGACTATGGTTATGAATATTTTATCATGAATATTGATTCTGATATCCCTGTGCTGGTGTTGTCTGAAGGGAAATCTTTGTTGCCTGTAAATATGTTTTTTAAATTTATTTATTCATTTGAAAGAGAAGTACAGTAATGGAAATGACTGCCACTAGCAATAGGCCAAGTCTTTAGAGTGGTAGACAGACTGATGATGGTTAATAGCCCAGTCTGCCGTCCTGTGTTAGCACCAACACTTTCAAATGTGACACCAGTGAAAAGATCTTGTCGCGTTTCGGGTTTAGTTTGGAAATATCCAGGTATAACGAAAGGATCACGCATTTTTGCACTGTCAACCTGGATGGCGCACATTCGTCTCGTCAAGCCGGTATAGCGGAGAGACTGCTGTATGTATTGCTGGATTGATTGGATTGGACTCTTGCTTAACATCAGGTGCGTTGTCATATGCTGAACTACAATAATCTAGATTTGTTCATTTGTTTTTCAGTGTGATTTTTTCCTACCATTACAACCCGAAGAAACAGCATTTCCACTTTTCGATGCAACATTATTGGCAGTCCAACATTATTTGAAGGAGGACATATTAAATGATATACGTGTTTATTTAACCAGTCTTAAATTTAATACGTACAATATTACTGAAGATATAGAGGTATGCATTGATGATTATCATTTAGCTACGTGCCTGGGCCGGTGTGGAAAGTTTTGAATGAGGTTTAGATTAGATATTTTTACATGGATTTTGCTGCAATAAATATATATCTAGGTATTTACAGTCCTTAAGGCATAAATTCGCATTAAATGGCAGCCAAAGGACGTTGTGGGCGTTCATCTGCTACTTATCTAGTAATAAAATACTTACATACTTTCACTAGTGACCTGGGTCACTTTTCCGGCTTAGCTTGAATTATACAGCTCAATTTATCGAACTAGCATAGTGGGGGCGACAGTTATCTCCATTCCGAATATATACTTTAATCTACATTTATTTTCCAGTACGTCGAAAACGACTATGTTGAAATGCGTTCAGTATCAAAGGAAATGTCAGAAGACGAGCTCCATAAGTTATTAGTACTATCACGACTTCTTGGTTTATCGAAGGGAAGTGACACGCTGACACACGAATGCTGGAATATAGCCAAGAGGATGGAGAGAGACAGGCTGCAACGAGTTCACGATAGGGCTGCAAGTGTTAATGAAATATAATTTTTAACTATACATAAGCTAGAAGGAGCATTTATGTGTAACACCACTAACTACTAGTTATTATGTAAGGCAAATAAATTGAGCACAGTTTGGTTTAGTGGTTACTTACTCCCCTGTAAGTAAGTATTATGTGAACAAAATCTTTGTATAGGTTTGCATTGAACGCTGATGTTCAAGCAAATTCAAATCAGTGTCAGTGAGATATTTTGTCATTTTGTAGGAAAATAAATAAGCCACTACTTTGGGGGACGTCACCCGTAACCATAACTTGCACCTCTGCGAGATCAAATATTGTGCTTGCTTTAAATAACATCGCATTCTAGGTATAAGTATCATAAAAATACTGTGAAGTTACCATTCTACATACACTAGTACTACTTGGTCAATTAAGAATAGGAATGAAGAAGGGTGTTGAGTTGACTTTTATGGTCATCACACACTCAAACATGATATATACAACTAGATGTGCAATAACGCTCCCAATGTGACGCGAAAGAAAAGACCACAGCCACGTTTAGGCTCAGTCGGTTAGTAGTTGACTTGATGGCAACATTGTCAAATCATTTGTAGCGGCCTACGCTTTTTTTTATGTCAGATGTATGAAATTTGCATCTCTAGTATATATCTATGAAAATGCATTTAATAAACATTACATTATTATTGAGAAACTATTTTTGCTATCCATACAGTTATGTGAGACTGTAGACAACAATATTGTGTGTAAGGGACGATAAAAGTGCTCCACCCTCTTCAATTCCATCTTTTATATCCTTGACTTGGCTCTTAGCTCTTGTCAGGACGTTTTTGCACATAAATAGTATAAGGTTTTGTGTAATAAGAGCCATAATGTTACCTTTTGATGTTTGCCATAGCTGTGCTAGAACCAAATATATAAAGATGAATGCAACAACCATTATAAAGTGTCGATCATTTTTGTTTGAATGAGGATCAATTTTGGTTAAGTTTATTTTATAGAATATGACTTGTGATTTGTCTATACTGAAATTTTTTATATCCATAGATCTGAATGTATTTGAGCATATTTTTACATGTACACTGTTAGTTTTTAAGCACTTTGTATTCAATAAAAATAATTCACAAAAAACAATCTATTATTTTATTATAGGCACCTAATAGATTACCTATATATTTTATAATATAGATAAGTTTAATCGGCGTGTATTTCAGGAAATCTTCTGCCTAAAGTAGATCTAGGTATTTGCGGTAATTAATTTTTAAAAATTAGCACGCCGTGCTAAAATCCTTGAATGCAGGGAAAAAACGTAATGAAATTGACTATTTTAATATCGTTTAAGGGTCGTGTTTAAATGTATCTAGTCATGCATTGAGGCACAGAGCTTTGCAGTCCTTGTTCATTATTGTCTCTGGTACAGATTGTCAGATAGCCTGTACCAATGCCATTATTTAAAAAAAAGTATAAATGTTGACTTTGACAGGAGGTTTGGATTTGTAAATATTTTGCTTTTTTTTTGTGAATAATGGTTGTAGCAATTGGTTTTGAAGGCAGTGCTAATAAACTTGGTATAGGTATCGTGCGAGATGGAGAGATACTCGCAAATTGCAGACGCACCTATATTACACCTCCGGGAGAAGGTAATTTTAGGTTATAAAAGTATAATAAAAAAACTTCAAATCACTTGCTGTTAGACTTGAATATGCGTTTTGATATATTCAATTAATTTGTTCAAACAAGATGTATAACGTGAAACTTATTATTCAGGATTCCTACCTAGAGAAACAGCGGCACATCATCAAGAAAATATTCACGAGGTACTCCAAGAAGCCATGGATCAGTCAGGAATAACTCCCAAAGATATTGACGTAGTTTGCTATACAAAGGGTCCGGGAATGGCAGCACCATTGACCGTCTGTGCTATAGTTGCAAGAACCGTCGCGATGTTGTGGAAGAAACCAATTTTAGGTGTCAACCATTGTATAGGACGTATCCTTTTCTTAACAGTATTATTTAAAGAGCAGTAGACAGACTACGGATGGTTATTAAACTAGTCTGCCATCCTAGGGTAGTACCGCTAACCCTGTCAATGTTTTTTCAACTTTTTCAACAGTATTAGTAGTAGCGTAAAACTTGTACAGTCGCCTTTAATGTCTTAATTTTATTTGTAATCAAGCTCATTTAAGTTTTAATAAGTTTCCCCAACTCGGTAATACATATTTTCTTTAAAAGTCCTGTTATAAAGCTGTTTCTATTATGATTTTTCTAAACTTAAAGACACAGATATTGAAATGGGTAGATTAATAACAAAAGCGAACAATCCGACAGTATTATATGTAAGTGGTGGTAATACACAAATTATAGCATATTCTAGAAAAAGATATAGAATTTTTGGTGAAACAATTGATATTGCTGTTGGAAATTGTCTTGATAGGTAATAAATATTAATTTATGCGATTTTAATCTTTAATTGTCTTCCAAGCTCCTCACGAAGACTAAACCTAGACGAAGATTAAAAAGGAAAGAGCCAAGAGACCTCGCATAGCCCAAATCTGGAGGATGTTGAGGAGGACATGTACCGCACATGCCAAATAACCAACACTGAATGTCCTTACTGTAACAGAGTTACAGAGAAGAGAAGAGAAGAGAAGCTTGCAGAGAAGAGTTTAAAAAAATTGTATTCATGTAGGATATACTTAATATCCTGTCCATATGGCTCTGACTACAAGTGTCTATTATATGGTACACCAACTTAATGTACAATAATTATTAAATCAGTTTTCATTTAATGTTCCAGATTTGCCAGAGTACTTAAGTTATCAAATGCACCAAGTCCAGGATTTAATATAGAACAAATGGCCAAGAAAGGAAAAAAATATTTACATTTACCATATTGTGTAAAAGGTATAAATAAATTCACACTGAGGCAGGCAGATTCTAGAGAGCTCAAATTATTGCTTATTTTGTGTTCATGCCAACTCAGTCACATTGGTTTAGAGCTCTTGTGTAATAAATACCTTTCATTTTCAACAAGATAAGCAGCGCAGAGTTTTATAGCATAGCTGGGCACGTTCACACACAGAATATAAAAAATGCTTGCGAAATATAACCAATATAAAATGTTTAAAACATTTAAAATGCATTTTATATATTCTGTGCCGTAGCTATTTGTTTATTATAGTGATTTGCGATAATAAATTAATGCTGAGAAAGTTACAAAATTACTTAATTTCAACATAAATCTGCTGTTTTAAACAATGTTGTAAAACAAAATGTATGGACGCTTAGGTGTTGGCTTTCACGTTAAGCTAGTGTGACCACCGAGGAGAGATAATTGCTTCGACGGGAAAGTTCGGCACCAGTTGCTTCCGCTATGCTGACTTGAGGAAATTAACATACATTCTCCTTGTACCTTGGGTGCTCCCAAGCCCTATGTGTTGTAGTATGGTTGGCAACCCTAACTAACCCTGAATGTGGCAGTGGTCATCTGTCTAATGTAAAAAAATATAATTGTAGGAATGGACGTCAGCTTTTCAGGAATCTTATCTTATATGGAGGATAAAATAGACGAATTATTAAAAGAATATACACCTGAAGATTTATGTTTTTCATTACAAGAGACTGTGTTTGCAATGTTAGTTGAGATTACTGAGCGTGCGATGGCCCACTGTGCTTCTGATGAGGTAAATTATTTGTCTTGTTCTTGACTTTCCGGGCTGGTTTCCACACGCAGACCCTCCATAGGGGTTCCTGGTGCGTCCCTCCATATTGTCTACTTTTTGAAGTGATTATAATTCCAATATATTAAAAAAATGTTTTTGAAGGTATTGATCGTGGGTGGAGTCGGCTGCAATGAACGTCTACAGGAAATGATGGGAATAATGTGTAAGGAAAGAAATGCCACAGTTTTTGCAACAGACGAAAGATTTTGTATTGATAATGGTGTCATGATTGCTTATGCGGGTGCTTTGGCTCATGCATCTGGATGTAAAATGGACTTTAAAGATGCTACTATCACGCAGAGATTTAGAACAGATGATGTTTTGGTTACTTGGAGAGATGATTAAATACTTTGATGAAGAAATACTCTTGTCTTTTTCTTTTGTACCTAGTATATATTAGGTTAGGTTTTAGTCATAGTTCTTAGGAGTGACGGGAAGTGGTTTGAGTGTTTGGCGCGCTTTTGTTCAGGAAGGTTATTAAGGTTAAGGTTAGGTTTATTAGGTTAGGTAAATTGTAAAACACCAATGGAATTTGATGCAAAAACATCAAGAATTTACTACTCAACATTGGCAGAACAAAAGAGACCACAAAAGAAGAAGTGGTTTTTGCGAAAATTCGTCATCTAATAAAGCACAATTTTAAAATTACTTCTTTTATAATAATTCTAAAACGATTTGATCAGTTTTTATTTGAGATTAAATATTATGTGTGTGATTGAAGAAAATTATTCAAATAAATTTTTGGTAAATTTATTTATATTTAAAAAATAATTAGGTATAAATCAATAATTTTGCTCACTTACAATTCTTATTTGTTCAAAACATCATTAAAAACTTCTTAACATAAAAATAATTAAAAAAAGGAGGTGAATGATAAAAACTCCCATTATTCAAATCCATACTAAAAAAAAATATTTCACAACAATTCTTAATTATGCATATTTAATAAATAACAAAGGGCAGCAAAATAAATGCTAATAAAAAAAATTAACTTAAAAAAAAACATTTCTAAAACTCAAGTACAAAATTTTTCTGTGTTTGAAAAATGTTAAATATTGTACAAATTCTCAAGTCAATGAATATGTATTTTGCTCATTACTATTATTTTTATTGTCAAATGGTAGAATTCAAGATTTTTAATTTCCCTGTTGAAATATGTAAATGCATATTTTCAATGATATTTAATATTTCAAACAATACTCAAAATTACGTTCGCACACAATCTAAAAACTACCAAACAATTCCGTAACATTGGCATATTTGGAAGTTACAACACTATTTATTCTCATAATTCACTATGTAATCCTGTGTACACTATGATCCACGTCACCTAAAATTAAATTAATGCATTAGCACCCTGAGCTCCAAGTACTTACATTTACACTGTCGCGTAAAATAATATCGCTCCACCCATACTCTATATACTCAATTTTATTGTGATAGCAGAGGTAAAAAAAATTCAATAGAAGCAATCTTTTTTATTTTGTTTTATATGGCATTATAACAATTTGCCAGTGTCAAAGTAAATATTTTTTGCATCAAGTTAATATTGTGCATCACGAGTAATTCATTCATCACACTTAATGCATAAGCAAGTGGCAACACTGTGGTTTGCATGTCGCTCCAGTGTCAGTCTTTACATTTTTGGTATCTCGTCTATCATGCTAGCACCAAATATAATTTTCTTCATTAGACTTCTACATAATTTAGGATGTAAGAAAGACGTGTGAAGGTGGTGTTAGTCTCATCAGTTGATTAGCCTTTCAAGGGACTACATAATTTAGGGTATATATCGCTAAATGTTACCCAAGAGAACCATGTAATTATTATAAAAAATATAAATCGAAATTAATGTTTACCAAAAATCCAGCAAAAGATGTCATGAAACCTTCTTTAGTTATCTCCCACATTCCACCATATTCCTCTTCATCTATATTTTGAAAATTGTTCACGTAGAAAAATATTATACCTGCATTCGCCGCTACAAACCTAAAAGAAGATTAAATATAAATCCTAACCTATTTTTTACAACGGTAAAATCCTGTCTACTAAATACATACAAATATAATAATAAGATTATAAACATGTTTCTAAACTTAAATCTTGATTTAAACAATAGATAAAACGGGTACTTACAATAAAAGTCCTATAAAACCTTTCATTGGCAAAAGACCCCAACACACGCCGAGAACTATACCCATCACTTGCCTCATCCAATAAATTACATCTAAAAACTCTTCCTAAAAGAAATATTAACAAACATTTAACACATAATTTTGCTGAATTATTAACTTAAACATTTTAGTCACAAAACCTTGTCCGGCCATTCTTCGTTAGACGTAAACGCTTTCTTAAATAAGGTAATTGTAGACTTCTTACTGGCAGTGTCGGTTGATTTTTGCTTATTCGACATTTTTATTAGAATATTTAAGTTACTGTATTTAATTAATTTACGATAATGAATCAATAATTCGCTACGCTCGCTGCGAAATCCCACACGTCACTCTGACATTTGCACGTGAAACACCAGAACTGACACTTGAGGTTACGTTCAAAAACAACTTTTTTTTTTGTTAATTATCCCATTCTGGGAAGGCAAAGGGAACAAAGCCCATACAGCCATTTTTTTTTTTGTTAATTTTCACATTGCAGGAAGGCAAAGGGTACAAAGCCCATACAGCCATATTCTTTTTTATAACTCTATGGCAGCGGCGCGAGTACCCGCGCTTGCTTTTCTCAAATCTGAATAGTGGCAAGTCGTGCCGAGGGGGCAGTTGAAAATAAATAATAGAACTACAATAAAATAGATTTTATTGTTAAAGGAAATAAAGAAACTAAACGCAGAACGTATGCAGGTTTTACTTTTAAATAAAACTTGTACGCGTCTACGACGATACGCTCCAATGAATTGTAGCATATTATGCCACAATATTTTAATTAAATAATATAATAATTATATACAAATATTAAAATATTTTTCCAAAACACTAGGTCGTGTCCAGTCTATTATGAATAATAATTTTCAATCGCAGATCAGAAAAATAGGTTAATATTTTATTCAAATGTCCAAATATTGTGGTTGCTATTATTAAATTATGATGAGCATGAAGACTAGCATGCGCCCGCATGGAATTTTTTCTCTTCATTTTCATTATGATTTTAAGAGATATTAGTACGAAGTACTATATAATCGGCACATGTTATTTCAGCACTAATATACAAAGAAATATAACCTAAAAATACAATCAAATGTAACAACAGTAGATTCGGTCTCAAGAATTCTTAAACACAATAATCCAAAAAACTAGAGGACAGTCTTTAAAAAAAAAATTCTAAATAGGTAACTGATTACCTAAATAACATAAAAATACACTATAGAAAAAAAAATGCGTTCAAAAACTTCCATAAAGAAATTTTAAAAAATTTAAACAAAATTATATTCTTTTATAAAAAATAAAAAAAAACAGTAAATAACAAAACAAATCCTCCGTCAGGTACGACTTCTGTCATATTAAATCAAATATGGATAATAATAATAAAAAAAAAATTAAATCAAATAATAATCCATGAACTATTTGTTATACGACCAAGAAATAAAAAAAATATTAAGGCCCGCTGTCCACAGTACCTGTCATCATTTTATACGCTTGCCAAAAATATCCCTGCAGGCGTACAATATAATAACAAGATGCCTATGTGGATGGATGATATAAAATTATATAAATCACTTTTGCCAATTTATATAGTTTTTACAAAATTCGGAATAAATTACCTCTGTACTTTATCAAGTTAAATTTTTGACCACTAGAGGGTAGTAGTGCTATTTTACATACGTTTTTAGATATTCAGTATGTCGCGAGCATTGATTTTGACAACTAGATAACGCTTCCAATGTGACGTGAAAAAAAAATGACAGCAGTCACTATTGGTTTTCTGTCAGTAATTGACTTGACGGTATGTATGTACGTATGTATGTATGAGGTTTGCTCCTCTAGTATATATCTCTATGGTCGCGAGACTAAAATAATTGAGAAACGATGGCAAAGATGATTAAAGAGATAGAATAAGCCCAGTAGAGCTCAACGGGGAATTATTTTAAATTAATTAAACGTGTAATGTGCTTTCGTGGTATTAATTTCAGAGTTTGTTTAATAACTATTCGTTACAAATTACAAATCCTTTCAAAATATCCTATATCACAAGTTTATTTTATACATTAAGAACGGATATAAGTTATTTTTGGGTAGAAACGCTTTCCGTTCCACCAATTCTGAAACTAGTAACCTAGCAATATTACTAAACTGGTCAATGTTGCCATGTGAAAATAAGACTTCCAGTTTAGCAGCAACACTACTCTACTTTTTATTTTAACACACTTTAGTTTTTACTTATTTAAATAACAAATACAAACAGAAAATTAGAATTATTTTGTCCAAAAAGTATTATCCGTGAATTGATAAGCAAAAAATAGCTAATGTGTTGATAGATTTCTGGATCCTTTCCGGAATAGCATCTACGTTAACTGTACACAAATTATATCAAATATAGTGTGAAATAGAAGTTGTCAAGTGCGACCCACGTCACTCCGATATGTATTCTCTTCACAGTAAAATCACAGACATTACTTTTCGCACAAACTTACATCCGATCTGGGGCCTAATTCTAGTGCAATTTACATTCAAAATATACTAATAACATGTGACTGAACGTTTCAAATGTAAACTGCTCTAGAATTGGCCTTTTTGTACCCTGACATCGGGCGTTCCTTAAATATATAAAACTGTACGACTTTTTACAATACATCTATTTGTCCACGACACTTATTAAAACAATATTAAACTAGCTCGACCAAATTATAGTGCTTCGAAACACAGATAAGTGACAAAAGTCGAAGATCTTCATCAAGAACAATGATATGAATTGTTTATTGCAAAGATTTAGAATTAACTACGAATTGTAAGACAGTACAAGTGAAATGTTTACTCAATTAAGGTGACTGCAGCTTCCAGACATTTTGCTATGATCCCAGTGATCTCCGCTCATTGGTCGCGCTACTATACAATTATTATAAAGTTATTACCTGTCAGAAAAGAATTTTAAATTGAATAGAAAAATAATCTGTTTTTCGAAGCGAGTGGTCCAAAATCTTTAGAGTTGCCTAAGTCTTAGGCCGCATTTTCGGTGGGCGGGAGTCAGCGGGAGCGGAATCAAATCCGCAGCGGCTTGCTAGTCGTATTTTAGACGGTGGAGAACGGGACTGGAATAGTATACAAACTTTATCTGTCAATGTAAAATCTATATATTATCCCAGCGTTGTCGTGCTTCATGAAATGAAATATCGTCTACGCGGTTTCACTTCCGCTCCACTGTCCACTGAAAATGCAGCCATAATCCCCTAGTCAAGCAGTGTCGCATGAGAGAGGCGACGAAATAACAAATGTATTTTTTAAATTTTAGTTTTATATGGCATTATAACGATTTGCCAGTGTCAAAGTAAATGTTTGCATCAATTTAATATTATTGTGCATCACGAGTCATTTATTCATTACACTTCAGTAAAGTGGTAGAATCTTTACTAAAACTTTCTATAGAGTTTTGGAGGGAAACTTTTTAAACACGTTCTCTTCTTTTGAATTGTTTGCCCATATTCACAAACACTAAATGGTTAATAATCCACAATTATTAAACATTAACACTTGAAGAAACACTAGTTTAGGAAAATAATTCAACGGTCAACAGGAAACGAAAGGGAACGCCCACTCGTACATTACAAAGCGAGCTCAGAGAGTCAACTACTCACTGTGACTGACGGTGAGCTCGGTTGGTAATTGACACCCAGATGGCCGTCAAAACCCTTTAACAGATGTATGGGATTTGACTTCTTTCTTGGTTTGAAACGCCTAATCCCATAGAGTTGTTAGTTCAAGTCTCTCTCATGTGACATGTAAAAATGGGCTTTAGTCCCTGAACTCTATCGTCTAAAGGTAATTCATTCATCAACAAAATCAGCCAGCATTTCTTCCAATTGGGATTTGGAATCAATTTGAAGTGTAAGTTTTGTCATAGATTCAGTATTATAATGTGACCTTATAGTTGTAACAGTTGTTATTTCTGCTATTCTTGTTATGTTGGCACAGAAACCTGAATTATTTGTTGAAGTTTCACAACCGTTGAACATCGGATCTGTGTTTAGTATAGTGGTAGGTATATCAGTATTTAGTATAGTGGTAGGTATATCAGTATTTAGTATAGTGGTAGGTGAAATTGTGTTATCATAGACGGGCATGCTAACATTATCAGCTCTTGTTGGAGGCTCTTGTGTAAAATAATCATCCACGTTGGTGGGAGTATTGAACGTAGTAACATCATCTGACAGATTCAAATTTGAAGTATTTTCTAGTTCATTTAAAAAATTATTACCAATATTATTTCCTATTTCTGAATCAGCAAGATCATTTATCTCTAATTCCACTACTGGGATATTGATGTCTGCAGTGTTGTTGTTTGCTTCACTTTTTGGTAGAGTTTCGTAAGTGTTATCGGCTGCCTGCTGTGGAGGCGTTTCTTCTTCCTCCACCACCATCTCCTCCTGCTCTTCCTCTTCAGATAGTGAATAATCTTCAGAAGTATTGTCATCCTGTTCTATAAACATTTCATTTAAATTGTTTAGTTCATTTAGACCTTCAGGGTGGTTAGTCTTTAGTTTTTTATTTGCAGGTTCATTTACTTCGATATCGTCATCATCACCGTCTTTGGGAGGATATATTCTGGAATAAGACAAACACACATTGTTTAATGCTTGGATTGTTATTATATTAATAAATTATGACCATGTTTTGAGAATATTTTATCTTTTCATCAGCAGCATTTCCAACATTTTTCTTGATCATTCCTGGTGGATAAAAACCTATGTTTGGTTTGTTAAAAGTATATGTATAAGCTGTGATGAAAAAATTCCAGAACTACATACCCATTAGGTCCCAAAAGTTCTTCCAATGCTGCTCTATTTAAGGCGTTATTGGGATAAGATAACGACGGTGGCGAATTAATTAACTGTATTCTTATATCTAACAGCGCATTTGTTGCGAGGGTTGAGATCTGAAAATATTAGTCATCAGTGATGGCCATTTTTTTTTATTGTTGCCTGATGTAAAGGTAGAGTGCGGTCCATGAACGGAAAAACTGCTACTCAGATAAATCTCTATGAGCAACAGTCGCCTCCGCTATGCCGTCCTGAGGAGACGAGTATGCACAGTATACACTCCTCTCGTTATACCTAGCTACTTTCAAACTGCTCCCGAAACGCGACAAGGTCACTTCACGGATGTTACATTCGAAACATTGACATTTAAATAAAGTGTTATAATAAAAATTACCTTGTAATATTTACTAGATGTGAGCATAGAGAATATTTGTAAGCAGTAATGTATTAAGGATTGGACCTTAGGCGATGCGGACTTCCTCAAAGTGTCCAATATTGTGCAGAATAAATATGCTTTATCTTCGGAGTGCTCATCGCATTTGAAACATTCCATTATAATGAGTTTGCTGATCATCTGGCAATAATTAAATACATATAAATGGGGACAGGGGCTAAAATTAAATGGGATTTGACGTTTCATTATCACTTGAGAATCAAGTGACAACTGTTGATTGACTTTAGTTATTTATTTATTTGTTTTAATTTAATTTAGTTAATAATAATAATAATTATTATTATGTTTCTTGCGGAAATCGAACCCGGGACCTGCCACAATCTTTAGTAAGCAATCTAGGTTTCAACTACATACTACCACTTAATCATTAGTTGTTTAAGTTGTAAGTTTCTTCCAAAAATGTGACTACGGTTTGTTTTAAGTCTGAGTGTTACATGCTTGTGTTGTCACTTGTCATGGTTGAGTCATTAAAAAAAAATTACCTCATATTTCTCTGGTTGCATGAAATATCCACAAACTAAAATAAATGTTTGAAGGCATTTTAGTGCTGCTACTTTAACTTCCTCGTTAACTGGTTCTCTAAAAACAAAATCGCAATGTATTTATTAAGGCCTCACTAATGAAGCTTTTCAGGACATCTTAGTTTTGACTGTATCATCATAGAGTGACCGTGGTCTAGCGGTAACACGATCGATGAGACCCGTATTCGTACCTCGCTAAATTATGACCGGTACCTATGTTACTATGTTATACGTACTTTGATCGCTCAGTGCCTGTGCTACAAGCATTTAAAAAATACTACTTGGTAAATACGAAGACGTGCACGTGTACGCCGTTAATCGGCAATCGGCGAGTCCCGCATGTCTGGTCCCAGCTATAAGTACTGAGCGACCAAAGTACTATCAAGAGCAGGGGAGCAGTCCCACCTTAAGGACTAATGTTACTTGCATATTTTTATGTTTCTCTCAGCTCCTACTTTAAATGTAACTTATGTTTACGTTGCTATGACAACTGACGTGTGTAGATTAATTTGATTGATATTTACATGTCATTTTTTTCGTTTTTCCCTCATAACATTGACAACTAAATGACGTGCAATATGCAAAAAAACATATAGAAACATCGACAACAATATTGATCTCCTTTACTTATAATGCAATCAGAAAGAGAAGGCAACTGTAATATTCCGATAAGCAATTTTGAAAAAAAAATAACTGGGACTGCTCCCCTGCTCTTATAGTACATATAACATATTTACACTGGTACACTCAATTCAGCGAGATTTGAACACGGGTCTCATCTATCGTGAGTTCACCACAAGACTGTGTTTTATTTCAAAATAAACCAAGCAAAGCAATAACTCACTCATTAATTTGTATTTCAGGTTCCTGGTTCAAGTTGCATTCTTGTAAATTAATTTCCATCAGACGTCGTCTGTTTTTCTTACTAGATGCGTTTGGCATTTGGAATTTCTAAAGAAAATATTTTATTATAAGTTAGAGTAGTAGGTTATTAGTCCAGCCTGCCGTCCTAGGATAGTACCACCACCTTCGAATGTAACATCCGTGAAGTGACCCTGTCACATTTCAGGATCAGTTTGAAAGTAGCCAAGTATGCCGAGTGGAGTGTACACTATCAATCTAGATGGTGCACATTCGTCAACTCAAGCCGGTATAGCGTAAGCGGCTGCTGCCTGTAGAAAGGACAATGCCCATTTTTGGGCCCACTTGATATCTAATAATTTCTTAACAAAATTTTTATTAAGATTTAATTTATTTCAATAGTTTACCAATCAATAGATATATGTTTAATTAGATAAAAAAACCATATATTATCAATTATTAAAGCATTTAATATAATAATAATTAATAACCTCAATAGAAATGACTCAATAACCCGAGTGATAAAATTAAAACTGATTAGTAATTAGAAATATATATTTATTTTTCTACAAAATAAACTAAATAATACCGACAACTAAAAAAAAAAAAATTGTGGGCCCATTTTTCTTAGGCGAATGGGCATTATTCTTTATATGTAGTCGCAGTTGTTTCCGTCCATGGACCGCGTGCCGCGTGTCCGTAGACAAAGACAGGGCACACTCCTCTCGTTATACTCTACTTCTCTATCTGGTAGACAAGACTAATAAAAGACATAATGATATGCCTTTGTGGACAATACGCCTTATACTTACACCTAATTGTAAAATGGGTTCACTACGTTTCATATCATTCGTAATTTCCTCCACGAGTTGACTTTCAAAGTCGCAATTCCCCGAGCCACCTTTTTCAGGTATGTAAGAATGCAATACTGTTAACCATTTCTGTATACTGTCGTAGGTTTTGACACGTACAGTTCTGTAATCAAAATTGTATAAGTGCATTTTTATTACAATAAATTTGCATATGTCAATTCTCCACCTGATGTTAAGCTAAGAGTGCGGTCCATGAACGGAAACAACTGCTACCATAGAGAAATTTCTGCAGACAGTAAATGCATCCGCTATACTGGCTTGAGAAGACAAATGTGCACCATCCAGGTTGACAGTGCACACTGCACTCCTTTAAATATGTCAAATGTAACACCTTCACGTTGGCACCGATACAAAATTTAATGTCTATAGACAGCAGCCACCTCCACTATGACAGATCCTCTAGTTGATTCAGTTGTTACACTTGGATGGCAGACGGTGTTTAATAACCACTATCAGTCTGCCTATGACTCACAGATTTAATGAAAACTACTCACATTTGTGTGGTATTACTTTCCCCTCTTAATACTTGCATCAATAACCTTAGAATCAAATGATTGAAAGGTATCAAGTTTGTATGCAGACTGAAATATAGAAAATATAATTAATCACGCAGGCTGCCTCGAATGTTAAAATAAAATGGTCACTTTATATTAACAGAATCACCTTACTAATGAGGTGTTCTTCTATTCTAATTCTAGGCAACTTTTAAAAAAAATCCAAACACTACTTTGCAACTAATTTCCGCTAATCCATGTTAGTGAGGGTAGGTACACAGTCACATCAGCTGTCAATGTTAGACCCTTCATTAGAATGCAACGACGACTGACGACTCTCACTCCACTCTGATGACGTCGGAGCGAAGTCGAAGCGACCACGTCTCCTGAGGATGCCACGTGGAATGGCATGGTGGAAACGCACCGAGAGGTATTTATTTGCATGTTGGTAAAGGGTCTAACATTGACAGCTAATGTGGCTGTTTACCTACCCTGACTAACATTGATTAGCGGAAATTAGTTGCAAAGTAGTGTTTGAAAAATAATTTTGGTTATGGATTTCCGCAAAGTAACGCTTAACACTATTAAACTATTTTTTTAAATTTGCATATACTAAGCACGTGTTTGTATCATAAGTCGGGGCCAGCTGAGCCGGTTATTCGCCGAACCACTGATTAATCATTGGTTAACATGAGCGGTCGTAGCCTAGAGGACGTCACAAGCACTAGCAGACGAATATTAGGTGTAAGTTTCTGAATAAATAAATCAAATATCTTACCTAACAACTAGAGCGTCGATAGTCCTCAACGCCTGTATCTTGCAGATTTCCAGGCATTTGTCATCAATTAGTGGACAGCGTATATTTGTCGCATTTAATATTTGAGTTATACTAACTAAAATCATTTTCGGAACAATTGACTTGGCCACTGGATAGGAATCACTGGAAAAAAAGTTGTTTTGCTATAACTTTGAGCGACACACGAAACGCTACTATGTCACTAAACAAATCTGATTAAAGTTAATAGACTGATTGTAGATGATAAGCAGAAAAGAAAAAAAAGTTATAACTTTAGTGGAAATCTTTCCTTATAATAAATTGTATAATAAAACAGAAAACAGAACGAAATTTTAATATTTAATAAGTATAATAAATATAAAATAGTATTAAAATAAGTATAAAATAATTGCTTAATAAATACAAAAATAATCTGCAACATACTTTTACCACATTAAAGATAATTAAAAAAAAAGAAGTATACTCACACAAGCATAACTTGAATATGTAAGAAAATATTAGATAATCTTCTAGAAAGATTTGCAAACCAATTTTTATCTGATCCAGTCTGTATATCACAAAGTGCCTTCCCATATTCGCTACAATTTTCTAATTCTACATCCTGAAATTAACAACATTATTAGATATTATGAAGACTATTTTTGTTCGCATTAAAGGACAATGCCTATTTTTAGGCCCATTTCATATTTAATAGTTTGTTAACAAAACAAAATTCTAAAATAATATTTAATTTTTTCAAATAATTTATTTCAATTATATCAACACATCGTTTACCAATCAATAGGCAATGTTTAATTACATTTAAAAAAAAAACAGATATTATCAATTATTAAAGCATTGGTTTTAAAAAAAACCCCAAATATTGCATCACTAAAGGTCAAATTACTCAATAACCCAAGAAAATTTTCTTACAAAATGAACTAAAAATCGAAAAAAAAAAAATTGTGGGCCCATTTGTATCTTAGGCGAATGGGCATTCTCCTTTATTTGTGTTCTATTTGGTGTCTTTATGTTTTTTTTTGAAATAAGGTGCCCAATAAGGCTCTAATAAAAGTTATTAATATTAATATCTTATAGTAACAGCACAGCTTTATCCTTTTGGCTCGCATAGCACCAAAACTATGAATAAAGTCTGACGCAGGAACACGAAAAATACGCAGTAAAAAATTCAATAATCAAAATACAAATCTAGAGTAACAACTTTTTGGACTACAACTACAAGCTACACAAAAATTAGTTTACTACAACAAACAGCAGAGCATACTATATACCTAGTCCAAAAAAATAATAAAGTTAATACAAACAAAAGACTGGAGAATAAAAAAAAAAATAGAATTAAATTATTATATTAAATAAACACTTACATATTGCGATATATGTTTATAAACATTGGTAACACTTTCACCGAAGATGGTAACCATAATCTTATAGGCGGCCATGCACAGAACTCTCATATGGCTCTTCCAGCTTGATTTTGGTGTTGAATCCTTATTGTCTACTGGACGCACCTAAAATAATAACAACAATAATGTTGTATACATATAAATTATACATAATATGAGTATAAATTCTATTGAAACTTGATAGTAGGATGGCCAGAATAAACATGAATTTACAAATAATAATATTAATAATAAATCTTTATTTTCAAAATATTAACAAATACATGAAATAGCAGAGATGCCTAAGGTTGCTCAGTGTCCTGAAGACCGTTGCACTGTTTACCAGTTTAACCGCATTGTTTATATTTTTACAATAAAAAATAACAATAATAATAGAAGATAGAAAACATTATACATAACCAAACTTAATTATTTGCAATGTTTAAGATATGTATACTTTATTAAAAATAGAAATCGTCTAAAACTTCCATTACATTAGTTCTTCTTAAAGAGGAGTGTTAAATAACTAGTATTTATACAAAATCTTACCTGCTGTAATGCTAGCACGCACTGAGCTGCACATACTACGGTTGTAACATGGTGGTTATCAATATACTGTGCTAAGAATCTCTCAAAGGTATCACGGTGATACATACAGTACTTTGGAAACCTGAAATATGCAACTTTTTATCAACTTTATGGCTACTTCGGTTCAGCGCATCCTTTTTATGTCGCACAATCGATAAATGGAATGCTTTGCCCTCCCACGTGTTCTCTCAATCCTTGCAACCTTGGATCCTTCAAGCGGAGCGTGAAAAAGCACCTTCTTGGGCCGGCATAGTGACGGCGACTGGGGCCACCGTGTACCGCGGTCCTCCAGTCGTCGGCGCTCATGGACCTCCACTGTGCTTACCACCAGGCCAGTCGACGTCACATGTCGCGTCAATATATAAAAAAAGTGACAAACGACTGGTGGATCGAGAATCTTAAATTAGAAAAGGATTTGCGACTTTGAGGGCAGTGTGCAATGTTGAATGTTAAGCTGATTTGGTCATATAGAAAGAATGTATGACAGAAGATTAATAAAACAAATGATAATACATATTTTTGGGCCCACTTAATACCTAATAGTTTGTTAACAAAACACTATTCTAAAATACTATCTAATTTTTCATTAATTTATTTCAATTATATCATCAAATTGTTTACCAATCAATAGGCAATATTTAATTACATTAAAATATATCATTTTACTTTTAATTAGGCGAAAGGACATTTTGGATATTTTTCTTATTTAAGCACATCATATGACTGCACTCTGCTTGAGTGCAAGCTATAATACGAATATTGTCACATATTTGCAGTGGTCTCATCCACAATCTTGTGTGAGATGTATCTTCACGCTGCACTTGAAGGATTCAAGGTTGTAGGAAGGTGGAAAGATGTGGGTGAGAAGGTAGTTTCATAATTTATATGTAGAGTGAGGTGATGCTAGTGCTGTATACTTCAGTAAGGGCATAAGAAAGAAGTATTTACCTATTAATTGTATCCTTTAAGACCTTTAACAAATGAACATGTCTATATAATTTGTTATTAACAATGTATTTACTAAAATGTTGTAACGTTTCCTTCACATTCTCCCTATCATCTTCCTTTAAATTTTTCAATCTATCCACCAATGCGGATTCTGTGAAAAGAAACAAAAATGTGATAAAGAAAACTTCAAGATTGGGTTTTGTTACAATCGATAATCGAGTTAATGATATTAGAAACTAATAAGTATAAAAAACAAATTTCCAATTGTTATTAATCCTTTGTTTCATGTAGACAAACGAAATGTATATGTAAAATGTAAATAAAATCTGTTTCACTTCCAAATTATTGGAATTATAGCACATGTGGTATTTCACAATTAATTAAAAACTAAATTGAAAATCTAAAGTTGTAGTTGAAATCTTGCCGTTTCCGGTTACTAAAGATGGCGGGAGACTAGCTATAAATCTAGATTTTATTCAGGAAACCTTTAAATACTACTTAAACACTAACTCACCTTTAGACATGGTTTCTTCTGGAGTACTTCTATATGCAAACACAAATAGGATGCCTAGCTCGCATCGCAGTCTTTACGAATCTGTTGCACGAAATACGGGTATTTAAACAATCAATAATTTAGTGCATACTGCAATTATTAATTTTGCAATTTATGGTTATTTACATATTTTTAAAGCCTGTAATACAAGTTAAATAATACAGGTAACGTAAAATTAAATTACACACATTAATTCAAATACATTGAGATAATATAAATTAACAGCTCTTACCCACTGCGAAACCTTTTTGAAAAAAGGGGATCACTGATTCACATCAAACTCACATGCTCAAATGCGCGGCCACATTTTTTTATTTTAGTTTTATATGGCACTATAACAAATTGCTAGTGTCAAACTGAATATTTAAATCAAGTTATTTTCATTTTGCATCACGAATCATTCATTCATCACACTGAAAAGTCAGGTCGAATCCCAGTCACGTCAAAAAATAGCTTTAGTAAAGTGGTAGAATCTTTACTAAAACAAGTTTAGTAAAATAACTCATGTCTTCATAGCCGCCAAAACTCCAAGCGGCAACATTGAAATGACTTTTTTACTTTTAAATGACCAAGAGATTCTCTCTGTTTGCCTTCGGCAGAGACAAACTAGTTGTTTGAGTGGTAAATTGGCTGTGTTTGGTTGATCGCAATTTAATTTCTGCTGTATTTCTGCTTCTAGGATAGTTTATTGTTTCTTTCTCACTGTCTTTTTTTTTAACTTTGTGGTTGAGTCCGTGCGGGCTTGGTGTTTTTAGTTTTTTCATTCGTGTATTAAATTATTCATTAAAAACTACGCAATATATTCACATTTTAGTGATAGATTGGGATATTGTTATAAATGGCTACTTTAGATGAAAAAATTCTCGGAGGGAAGACCGCGGGTTACTGCAGTAGCAGTGAGGACGAAGGTGGTTCTGACGACGAAGGCAGTTGTGATGAAAAGGAAACCGTGTCCAAGTTATCTAAGTTGACTTGCCAGGATGAGCCGCCTCCTGTTAACAATTGGTCTGGTACAGCGAGTAATACGGGTCCTAAAGGAGTTCTCGAGGACTGGCGTCGTTTTAAACAACTAGAAGCTGAAAACCGCAAAGAAATGGAGAAGGAGCGTGTGGCGCTAGCCAAGAAGCTTACATTGAGTGTGAAAACGCAACGTGAGGAGGAAGAAGCGAAGCGGAAAGAGGATTTAGAGGAGGAATTAAGTGAGTTGATTGATGAGGAATTTCTATTACAATATCAGAAGCAGAGAATGAATGAATTAATGTCACAGCTACAGAAGACTACTAAGTTTGGTAAGCTCATCACATTATCATCTCAAGAAGATTTTCTAAATGCTATTGATAAAGAAGATCATAAAGTTGCAGTTTTTGTTCACATATACAGAGAGAAAGTGAACGCTTGTACAACAATGGATGGGTGTTTGTCAATATTGGCGCAGGAATATCCTGCAATTAAATTCTGTCGTATAGCTGTTGACATTACTGGATTGAGTAACCATTTTAGAGTTGAGGGTGTACCCGCCATTTTGGTTTATAAGGGAGGTCAAGTTATTGGAAATTTTGTCCAGCTATCTCGTGAATTAGGTGATGATTTCTTTGTGACCGATGTTGAACGGTATCTTATAGAATACGGGATGTTACCGGAAAAATGAAATCTCATTTTGGAGGGAAAATTGGTTGATGTCATTTGGCTGCAGTGCTGCCAATATAATAATATTTAGATTTAAGTACTTTTTAAAATTACGTTTGTAATGGATTTTAAATATATTTTTTTATGCTTCTGTCCTAATGTAGTAAATAAGAATTTATAAAGTAATGTTTTTGGGTGCTTTACTTGTGTGAACTTTTTAAATGTAATTTTTACTACGCCCACCTGATTTTGATAATCTTTATTATGTGACTATTTATTCCGAATAATAATGCATTTTTATTGTATTTAAACAATACTGTATTTTTAATCTTAAATTAGGTTTTTAAGTTCTAACTTGAGCTTATTTTATGGTCTAATTAATAAAATCTATAAAATGTGTTTTTTTTTCTATGGATACTTAATTATTATTTTAAATATTAGTCTTGTTTTATGTACTTTAAACAATAGGTATTTAGATATTAAAAGACAATGCTTAGACTGAAATTAAAATTATCCTTTGATGTCCCATTGTAGGAGTAAACTGTCTATTGTATAACTACTGGCAGATGTTTAGATTAAAATAACTAACATTAGAATTCAAAATTGTATAGTTTTTAATTGCAATTGTGTAATGTTAAAGTGGACAATGCATTTGTCATGCATTAATTCCCCTGCTAACAATGACGTGGTTCAAATACTGAGGTCTTCTTTTCTCAATATGAGTGTAAAAGAGACGTAAATATAAAATAACTAATCCAATTTGTCTTGTGTTTAATTGGATAATAAACTGTGTTCATTGCTTGGGTTTTTGTTTTATTTTTTCTTCTAAGAATTCGTATTCGTGTATTTGGCTCCGGATTCGATTCCCGTTACGGTCGTGAAGGGTTTAGAGTTAGGTTATCCCGACCCTGCAGTCCATGTTTGCTGCGCTCAATGTTTGTCCAGTCTTTATTTCCTACATAATATCACGTTAAAAACATGACATATTCAATTGGCAGTTAACTTTAATTAATTTAAGACAAGTAAAATGACATATGCCATGATTTCGCGCACTTCGTTTGTGTACCTATTATACTATAAATAAAATTTGGATTTCACAAACAAAATCGTAAGTTGAATAATGCCGCCAAAAAAGAAGGGAAAGGAAAAGAAGGAGGAGGCCAAGCCTCTTGGGCCTCCTCCAAAACCCAAGAAGATACCTCCACCGCCAGCTTGTTTTAGCCCCGAAGACATTGCTAGGTTTAAAGAAATGTTCAAGGAACACGACGAGGAAGGAATAGACAAGGTAGGTCGACTTTACCCCTAATTACTCATAAAGTTAACTTCAGACTCTAAAATACATGGTGGGTTGAGACTAACATCATCAATTTTTACATTTTGTTCCCACAGGAATAGGCAGAGACGACGACACGCTATTTGCCACGATATTGACACAACTCCCTCGCTTCCCTTACATCCACTATTCGTTTCATACAAATTCTACGGTTATGGGCAATAAGCAACCCAGCTTTATTATCTTTGCGAGCTTCCATAGGATGTCTCCGATTTGGATTGGCAGTCGCAGCAGTCGTCTCTGCTATGTTGGCTTGAGTAGACGATAGCCCTTTATGTACGCAACAAATATGTAAATGGTTAAGGTACATCGGATTTCTTTAAAAAATGTATAAATTTTCAGATACCACTGGGTTTAATTCCATTAATGCTTCGAAAATTAGGCTTCAATCCAAAACCAGCAGAAATAAAACAATTATTCGTACAATTCCTTGAAGATGACCTCGTAGACACTGTAGAATTACACGAATGGTACTTCATGGTGGAAGCTAAAATGGGTTGGGGAGACGATTTTGAAGCCGCAGTTATTGATTCCATAAAAAATTTAGGCCACGACGAAGGCCAAGACAAAAAAGTGAATTTAGATGTTTTAAAAGAAGAGCTCATGAACTGGGGTGATTCGTTAACAGAAATAGAGTTCGCTGATTGGCCGAAGGTAGCCGCTAAAGACAAATGTTATAATATAGAAACGGGTGAATTTTTGTATGAAAAATTCGTGGATATTATTAATAATAGAGATTCACAGAACAGATTTATTAAGGAGCCTATTAATTTCTTTAAACTTGATCAGAAGACTTTGGCTGAAATGGCTATGAAGAAGGCTCAGGAAGAGAGAGAGGAGAATGAAAGGAAGGAAGCTGAAAAGAAAGCTAGGGAAGAGGCGAGAAGATTAAAAATGATTGCGGACGGTTTGTTACCTCCTGATTAGACAAAATTAGATCATGAATGTACTTACCAAGAGTACCTAAATTAAACATCAAAACAAGAGCATGATCATCGCTAAATTATGGAAATGAAACTTATGAACGCTTACGAGTATATGAACTAGAATACAAAAGGTTTATTCTCGTGCCAGGGAGAAATTGATTAAAATTTTTGTTACTTAATCGAATTAAAGATTTTTATATGGCTTACTATAACGTTTATTTTGAATAATTTAATTCTACACAACGTTTTGAAGGCTTTTTTTAGAGAGTATTATGTTCCTTTGTTTACAGACATCGTGGTCGCCATGAGACTTACTTCTTACTTTCTTAGCACTTCTATAGGTCCCTAATGTTGGATTTGGTACCCCAATAACTAACTTCACGTCTGAGATTTAAAGGCAGATGACATCCCAAGAGGTAGACAGAGGTCTACAAATTCAGTAACTGCCAATAAATAAGAGTGGTTCACAGATTGGTGATGGTCTAGTCTACTGTCTATCGTCCCCAGATAGTGCTTTCAAGAATGAAGTGATTTTTGCACTATGCGCGCGAATAGGAATAATACATTGCACACAAGTCCCTAAAAGCCGGTAAAGTGGAGGGGACTAATCCTGCATTCTGAGTTAACGTGCGTAGCGCCCAAATAGATGTCTACTGAACAAGAATTACCTTCCATAATTCTTATACTGAAATATTATTACACAAATGATAGTCATAAGTCTGAATGTAAAACATGAAACATCTCATTTCATTTGTCAAAAGTAAAAATTATGCAAATTTCTCACTAATGACTCTACATGAATATTTACAAGTGATAATATAATCTTTTAGTACGTTAAGCACAAAGTTGTATGAATTAATTCAACAGGTGGTTTTGCAAGGTTTTTTTATGAACATCACGATCTCAGCGAAAGAATGATACGCTGGTACCATTGGTATAACTATATATGCAATAACGCTCCCAATATGAGATTGTAGATTCCTCGCAGGCTCCTTCTCCGTAATTGAGCAGCCATGGCCGCTCGTTGTGCGTGAGGTGGTCCGGTTCATCGTAGCCACCCGATGTCTTCCAGGAAGGACAGGAGACTCTTCACGTTCCTGCATACCTCCGGAAGCGTCCTTGCCGTGGCGAGGAATTGGTACATACTCGTCTCCTCAAGCCGGCATAGTGGAGGCGACTGCTGCCTGTAGAGATTTATCTGTAGTAGCAGTTGTTTTCACTCCGCACTCTAGCTTTACATCAGGCGGAGTGTTGTCACATGCCGAGCTACAATAAAAAAAACACGATAGTTATTAGCCCAGTCCGTCCTGGGGTGGTACCACCAATTTCAAATTTAACACGCGTGAAGTGGTCGGGATGAGCTTGGAAGTAGGCAGGTATAACGAAAGTAGTGTACATTGTCAACCTGTATGGTGCATATTTGTCTCCTCAAGCAAGCATGGTGGAGCTTGCATTTGAAGATCTTTTTCGTTGTTGCCGTCTCTCTAATCTCGATAAGCATTAAAATTCCATAGCAAGACAGGATTATAACATAATTTATTTTAAATTAAACAGCAAGAAAAGTAAAATATTTGTTAAAATATGAAAATTTACAATTTAATCTATAGCATGTGAAAGGATTAGTTTTAGTATTGATAAGGTTTCTAAGCCGTCATTAAAAGTAGTCCAAAAGGAAGGACAATTTACCTACCCATTTTTTTTCTCTCTATAACATAGAAAATTGTATTTCACAAGGAAATGTTAGAGTTTTAAACGACAAAGTGAGGACTTTGGCTGGTTTCAGAAGATAAGACGTTGTTGGTCTTGTTATTTCCCTAAACTTATGTTTGTTTGGGTGCGAAATTATTCTAAACTGGAAAAAAAGGAAAACATGTTTTCATTTTTTCTCCAATACTCCGCTGAAAGTGTAGTAAAGAGTAATCGGCAGATTGATGATGGTTAGTCCGCCGTTCTGGGGCAATACCACCCCTTACCACTTTCAAGCGTAATACTCGTAAAGTGACCTTGTCGCGTTTTGGGATCAGTTTGGAAGTAACCAGGTGGGTCTAGTGAGAGGATGGTGCACATACGTCTCCTATGCTGCCTTTAGTTTCTTTGTGGTAGCAGTTATTTTCGTTCACGGACCGCACTTTTGCATCAGGCGGAGTGTTATATTTTGAGCTACAATTAAAAAAAAGATTCAACCACCTTCATGGAATTCCTTTAGGGGCTGTTAAGGGGGCATAAATCAGGTATAAACAAGCACACTAAAACAAGCTGCCACTATCCTGAATATGTCTTTATTCTCTGCGCCCACACTTATGAAATGCTCCTTTCATGTTACATTGCATGTTACGTTTCGTAAGTCTGTACCCGGCTTTATATGACATAAAACAATATTACTTGCTCTTAAAATGACTTCATGGTACGCTTTTTAGAACAAATGACGTTACAAAATGGCTGGCGTTTTCAAAATTGTTTCAATCATTCATTTAAGGTTATATTAATATTGCTTAAAGTGTTCATAGTTGTCACGCTGAACATTCAGTGTTTGCATGTTCAGTGCACTGATAACAATAATTCTAGTATTTTGAGCTAGTATAAACTATATTTAAATGCCCTTTAATAATATTATAATTAGATCCGTGCTATATGAATAATAGGCCTTTAAATTGTAAGTGATGATTGTTTACACGGGAATTTTAATTAAAATTTTGAGCGGGATTAAGTATTTAACTTAAATCCCTGAATTTATGTTGAAAAACCTCTTCCGCATATTTTTACATATTAATTTTTGTTTTTACTCAGTTTAATATTTAACAATGCACATTATATACCTTTTAATCTAAGAAACGGATAGTTAAAAGCTTAAGTTAAACTATAAAAATTAAGTAAACAATACTTATTTGCAGCCAGTAGCAGACTAAAGCTAAATCGGGGCCTAGGCAACATTGTAATTCCGGACCTATTTTTCAGTCATACTTTGTGTTTGGTAGTTTGTTTTTAAAGCATATAGTATGTAGTTCTATTTAATTATCGAAATCCAAGAAAAAAAAATGCTTGTACAAAAATTAAATAAACATAATTAAAATTACGGGCCCTAGGCACGTGCCTAGGTTGCCTAGGTCTTAGTCCGCCGATGTTTGCAGCCAACTTTCTTTAAGGTTTTGCGTGAACATGTTTACCTAAATTAAAGGGGACAAACGTCTGAAATATATTATGTCGATTTGTAGGCATAATTAAAGTTAATAATTATAATTAAATTGGAATATTATTTAGTTGGTATACGTCACGTCAAACTTTATGGCGTCTCGGAAGTTAGCTGCGGACGCTATTAGCGCAGGTGCAGTCAAGTCAATAATAAAATTAGAATTAAATTTTTATATGAATAGAACATATAAAAATTGCCTACGGACGGGTAGTTCGGCTGTGTGCCCTTCCCTCTTACGTTTATCGTGCTCCGTTGATATTTCAACTTGTGCCTAACTTCGGAGTCTCCATAATGTTTGGTTCGTACTGTAGTAGTACATAAAGGCAAATGACGTCTTTTTTAAAAATCTTTATTTAAATAGGGGCTCACGTGTCGTGGCAATGTCAGCCCTATTGAAGCCTAAACAGTAATAATATCAAAAACTGAAACATAAATATAACTAAAAGTAATGACGTCATGTTTGATTTGCGTTAATTGATGTATATGTATATAATTGATGTATACCTATATCACTTTACGTGTATCCTAACATAAATTAGAGTATAATTTATGTAGACAGGTTATAAGTTTAGTTTTGCTAATGAATATTAGGAAATACAGTTAATTGTGATAAAAAGTTATACAATATACGTAAATTCATTATTGTAATATTTAATAAATGAAAAAAGCAGGACCACTTGCAGCCGTATATTAATCCTAGGCTTGTGTTTTTTTAACAAATGATGGTACCACTCAACATGAAGCCTCGGACATGAAAAAAGCGTAGGCCGCTTTGACGATTTGACAATGTTGCTGTCAACTCAGATAATTACTGACAGAAAACCTAAAAGTGACTGCGGCCATCTTTTCTCTCCCGTCACATTGGGAGCGTTATTGCTTATCTCATTGTATATATCAATTTTTGGGCGCGCTTCGCGAGCGCAGAATTTTTTTTTTGGTAATTTTGAAAAAACAAACTATGGATTTCGAAATTAGAAGGAATTCCCTACAACCTTTGTTTTGGGACTTTGGCCCTATCTCATTCCGTTTCGGAGATAATGCGTTCCGGAACCGGACGGAACGGAGTTCCGGAACATGTCGAGGTTTTCCTGAGGTCGCGGGAACGCCCCCTATACGTCCCAAAAAGAATCATCTCTCTAACCCGCCGGCAAGTGCTCCATAATTGATGTCAGTGAGTGAGTGAGTGAGTCAGTCAGTGGTAATCGAGCTTTATATAATATGATGACTATAAATGTCAAAAAATGATACACATTTTATGGACCGATCAATATGATTTAAGTACAAGCATACAGAACTTCCGGTTTGCGTGATCGTCAATTGTCTTTTTACATCCACGATAGATAGCTACTCGTACCATAACTAAGTTACTTTGGTATCAGTATCAGACGGCCTTTTTAGATATTTGAACTGTTACTGGACGAAGATAAAGGAAATATAAGAAGCGTGTTGCGCATATCTATATCCAAACACATGCTCAATTTTCTTTCATTGTCCTAAAAAGAAATACGTCTTTATTATTATTCCCTGACATCAATTCATTATTGTTCGCAATTTTCTTAATGGTTTTCATTAATCTCGGTGCCTGTAAGAAATCTATTTTAACACAGGCAAAAACAAACATATTTCTAGGCGAAAGTTAGTTCACTTAGTACTTGCTTTATTAATCTATCTAACAAACTCTCACAATGATTAGTAAGTAATATTACATTGTAATTTCATTACTAAATTGATTTAAAAAAATATACGCGCACACAATTACCTACAGAGATGGGATTCGAACTTACTGCTTCCGCTATACGCACGGATGTTCTAACCACTAAACTATTCCACTATTGGCGCTTTACCTTGTTGAAATTCCACTATTCTATCATTCCATCGGCAGCTCTTGCGACTGCTGGGTTGACGTTATAACGTTTGTCTAATAAAATTAGTTAAAATGATATTTAAAAAAAAAGAAAAAAGTAATTACATTGTACATTTTTGTGCAAAATGAAAGCTGGCAATCATTTTATGCAAATATCTTTCTTGTTGATGGCAAGTCAACCCCTGTGGAGGAGGGGACTTGAAACGAAAATTGATTAGAGATTAATTTGTGATTGTGACACTGATCTGGTGTTAGACATTTCATGAATAAAATTAATTTATAATTCGCTTGTTACTACACTATGTTAAGGTGAATAAAACGTTTAACATTACATTATGATACAAATTAAATATACTATTAAAATAATTTACAAATCTTATGTTACATGTTAAATATATTGAAACTCACACATGTGTTTAATAACTTGTAACCAATGTGTATACAGGTGAATTTTTTAAATGTGCGTGGATGGGCAAATCAAAAACTATAAGAGATAGCGAAAATATTAAAATCTAGGCCGATTTTGATGAAAATTAAAACTGCATCATTAGATTTTTGTAAAATCAATTTTCCCAGCACACACTATACTATTGTATCATCCGATGTTGCTAATAAGGATCAAATTCTAGGAAGTAAAGAATTGTTTTGCAAGCAATTTGCAAATAAAGTTTTATATTTTATATATTTATCAAATGACAAATACGTTCTAATAATAGATGGGCCTCATCCTGAAAATCTGCTAACCCTTGTCTGTTTGGGTTATCTACATGCATAAATAAATACTAGCGTCTAAATTTAGGAAGGTTATTGAACTATTAAATCTCATAACTGCTGAACGAGCGTCTATGAAACTATGTAAATTCCATTTAGAACAGAGGTTACCAAACTATTTTTTAATTCAAGTTCCTTTGGTCCTTCTTTGTCCACGAACACTTGAAAAATGGTGAGTGGGATTAAGCATCTAAATGGTTGTTAATAGGATCAATTTTAATACCGACATATTTTGTTTTCGTTACTATAGACACTATGCAGTTACAACTTTGGGAATCTCTGACTGTGAATATAATAATATGCAGACATTTGCAGACATGTGAAGCATAATGCATTGTCTTCACTTTTAAAAAATGTCGCTCAAATAAATGTACATATAAATCTTATAGCAGTGTTTTAAGGCCGATTTTGGAATAAAATAAGCATATTTTAAAAGTTTGAGAAAATTTTCTTTAAAAATAATCATTTTCTTTTCAAAGTTTGTTATGATGATGTATAAAATTTTTATTTTTGCGTCAATGAGAAAATGCAGTGGCTGGTCCGGTAAATTAGACAAGTGCCTAGTGGACACGAAGAAACGATTATCTCGTTGCATTTTACATATATTAATAGCATTCTTTTTATGTCGCACAATCGATAAATGGAATACTTTGCCCCAGTCCTCCCAGTCCTCGTGTTCTCCCAGTCCATTCTCCTTGGATCCTTCAAGCGGAGCGTGAAAAAGCACCTTCTCAGGCCGGCATAGTAGTGGCGATTGGAGCTATCGTGTAGTCGTCAGTGCTCATGGATCTCCACTGAGCTTACCATCAGGCCAGTCGTGGTCACATGTCGTGTCATCATAAAAAAAGTATTTTGCATATAAACTCATTTTACCCAGAATCTAGATTAGCCAAAGACACAGACTATATAGTATAAAACTCACCCTTCCGCGCTATCGACATTCCGCCATAAGGAAATAGGATATCTGTAGCGAAACTATTTAATTTATTCTCTAAAGTAGTATGTAAAGTAAAACATGAGTTATCTCCAAGGTCTCTTTACTCAGAGCAATTTAATCAAAGTGTAGTGTATCTCAGTGATTAATTAACGATTTCCAATATATAAATAATTAATCCGTACTTTCATAATCCACATTGTATGCAATATTCATATGATTAATGAATCGTAACATCTATTAAACTTTAGATGTATGTACATATAATTATATACTTGACAGAACTTAACTCTTTAATTTATAATAATTATCGGACATTATTTTGTTTTGTTTATTCAAAATTGTAAAGAAAATTAAACGAAAGTAAATAAATACGCACATAGCAGCTCAGCAGCACACTGGTGTTCTTCTGATCACACAGCCATTGGCGCTTCACGTGACAGCGTCCAAATTCATCTATTTATAACTTTCCCTCGCCAGCCTTTTCAGCTGCTGATTTGACGTAATATACTGTTTTTATTTGTTTGTAATTGAGTTGAGTATAAATATTGTCAATTATGAGTTATTTTTTAATTTGACTGCGTGACAGTATCCAATTCTTTGATAAGCCATAAACGAAGTCAACTCCTGCCGCAGTCGAATGCGGATAGAAGCTATGTGCACACTGCGCATTTAAACATTTCTGAGTAAATTATAACCCAATTATAATAATAATATGTGAGCTTGTGCACTGAAAATATATAGTATCACCGCTTAACTCAATTTATCCTGTATATTTTACACAAAGCATTTTCACCATGAACCGTTTTAATATCAGTAAATGTTCCCGTTGTTGTTTCGTTCTATTTTTCGCTAGAATAAGTTTGTAACTAGAGGCTTGGCAATATTTCTTTCATGTTGAAGAGTCGACAGTACATTTATTGCATTTCCCGTCTATCCTATAAAATAGGAATACAATAGGCATTCTACTAAATTCTTTATTAAATGTACTACCTAAATAAAATATTTCTACTATTTACTAGATTTTGTTAGTATGCTCTTAGATTTTATCTTTTATCTTTACAAATAAAAGCCGTAGTCCAGGAGCCACCACCTCATACTTCTCAAGTAAGCACATCGGTTATGAGTGGCATCTCATTTGACCTTCTTCATCAGATTTTTTTTTATTGTAGCTTAGAATATGACAATACTCTGCCTTACGATCTAGAGTGCGGTCAATGAACAAAAACAACTTCTACTTTAGATAAATTTCTACAAGCAGCAGTCGCCTCTGCTAGGCTATGCCGGCTTGATATTTAAGATTGACAGTGCACACTCCTGTTATTATACCTTTACTTCCAAATTAATCCCGATTTGATAAAACTTAAATACCTATCTGTAGTTAGATAATATATTTTTTATTTAATTAAACTCAACCCCTTACGGAAATGAAAAATTTTTTTTTAAATTTTTTTTTCAGATGATGGAGGCTTCTATATTGACAACCTCTCACTAACTAATCGATTTTTAATTGAAAAAAATCCTGAAGCATTCCATCTTGTGAATCTTAGATGATAAAATGAATCCAGATTTTTTCGGTTTGAGAGGGTTCTTAGCTAGGAAAAAAGTTCTAAGCTAGTAAAAAAAACAGTAAACTATTTCAGACCCGCGATGTTTTAAAGGTGATTGGCAGACAAATGATGGTTATTAGCCTACTCTGTCGTCCTGGGGTTCAGCGTAACTTACAAGTCACGTTTCGGGATCAGTTTGGTGGTACCCAGAGTATTTTTTTTTTTTTTTATTGTAGCTCGACATGTGACAACACTCCGCCTGATGTAAAGCTAGAGTGCGGTCCATGAATGGAAACAACTGCTACCACAGAGAAATCTCTACGGGCTGCAGTCGCCTCCACTATGCCGGCTTGAGGAGACGAGTATGTACCATCTAGATTGACAGTGCACACTCCTCTCTTATACCTGGCTACTTTCAAACTATTCCCGAAACGCGACAAGGTCGCTTCACGGGTGTTACATTCGAAAGTGGTGGTACTACCCCAGGACGGCAGACTGGACAAATAACCATCATCAGTCTGCCTACCACTCTTTAATAGTGCCTATAGGCACTGAGCGACCAAAGTACATATAACAAAGTTACATTGGTAATGGTCTTTTAGCGAGGTTCGAACACGGGCCTCATCGATCGTGAGTTCACGCGTCTTACCGCTAAACCACGGCCGCTCTTATATATGTATAACGAGAATTGTGTAAAATGCACTATTGACTGCGACAATCCACATTTGTTTCAAGTTCTTTCTGTTGCCTGCATATATGTATCTATGGTAGCAGTTCTCGTGGACCGGACTTTAGTTGGACTATAGTTATATACTGGACTCAAGGGCGTCGCCAAGGGGGTGCAGGAAGGGGCAGCTGCCCCCCCCCCCTAGAGATTCTAAAAAAGTTGTTAAATGTAAATTTATTTATTATTTACAGTCAAGAGCTCGTGTAGCTTTACACGTTAGGCTCTGTACCGTTGTTATTACAATCGCCGTATATGTAAGGCTCGTACTACAAGTGAAAAGCTTCATGTACTTCTCATCCTCCATATCAACTTGCCCCCCCCTCCCCCCCCTAGGTCATCTACTATAATATATAAAAATAAAAGGTAGATAATGATAGAAATTTAAAAAAAAATCTTTTGTTAATAATACAGAATCCATTAAGTGAATACAAATAGAAATAAATCATATTTAATTTGTTGCCGTAAGAAAAATGGTGCAGCTGGCTCACTGCACGCTTTATATTGAAGTCTTGCGGACTTGCAGATAATATTTTTCTTTACTTTTTGTTACGAATAAAACTCGTCTATTTCTCTGATGTATTTTTTAAATGCTTTTAATTCTTTAGATTGCAGTGTTTTTTAACTTTAAAATGAAGATCATTATTTTTTTTCACTGACCAATTAGGAAAAATCACTAAACAAGATTACAATAGAAACTTATCGGTGAGAAAGCATCTCTATTTTTTAAAGTAACTCTGTTCTGTAACTTCGGTCGTTCAGTGCCTAATAAAAGTTAGTATAGGTGTTTAAAATATTTTAAAATCAACAATATAATAAAATTAATGATAAAACACACACGATGTTTAATATAATACTTGCTGAATATTCAGTTTAATTTCAATTGGACTCCATGTATTTGACCACTTTCTATGCCACATAAAAGTTCCCGTATAACCCGTAAATAATTTTGAATGTTTTTATTTGACATGACTACTGCCTGCAGAAACTTTTCCGTAGTAGCAGTTGTTTTCGTTCATAGGCCGCACTCTAGATTTATTATAGGAGGAGTGCTGTCATACGTCCGAGCTATTTAAAAAAAAAACATTATAATTATACATTTGTGTAAAATGATCTAGTCGCATTTCAGCATGCAGCAAGCAGACGTAGTATAACGAGAGGAGTGTGCCTTGTCAACTTGGCCGCTGACCCGTAGTCTAATAATCTCGAGTGGCGTGATTAGCACGCCAAACTAAGTAAAGTAAGGAAGTTGACATATCTCATAAGCATCTCTATTTGAAATGTGCGGTAACAGCTCCCTGAATACCACAGTCGTTCCATATCGACTAATGAAAACGGTTTCTTGTAGATGAGCTCTACATATGCGAGCTCTATCGACTAGTGAAAATGAGCCCTTAGAATTATAAAAAGCAAGGGCCTACTTCTTCTTGTGTTAAATGGCCTCAAATATTATAACAACGACAACTCTGCCAATGTCGAGTAGTAAATTCTTGATGTTTTTGCATCAAATTGCAATGGTGTTTTACAATTTGACGCTTTCTTAGAGTATTTGGTCACGTCACAATATGAGCGTTTTCACGGCGTGGGATAACCACAAAAAAAAACCGCTTCCGTTGCCTCATATAGAGTGAATTTTAATGTTTCCACAATTACTCACATGCGTAGCATAAAATTACGCAAAATAACACCAATTTTGCACAATAATAACCACTAAACTAAGTAAGGAAAGGGATAAAAAACACCTCAACCTTCCCGACCGAATCGAAAACAAAATGTATAGGATTTGACGTTTCAGCGTCACCCGAGTGATTGTTTTCGATTCGATCAAGTGACAATTTTCTTTGGTTTTTGACTTTGGCCTCAGGTACAAAGAGTACACTTCAGTAATGTAGTATTCAAATCTCTCAAACCTCCGATACCAATGTGATTATTTTTGACATTAAAAATTGTATTGATACGTAGTTGAAAATGGTCATAATAAAACGTCTAAACGGGACAAAACTCAATTAGTCGTTGAGCCTCTAAAATTTTAATCACAAATTTAATCTTTAACGAGGAGTCTTTGTTAAAGAGATAGGATTTTAAAGTAATCTCATCACATTACACCAAGTTTTACGATAAAGAAAACCGACGAGCAAAATTCTATGCATGAAAACGTTTCCTGATAACATCTACTTAAATTATGTTTTAATAATTATGAGTGGCCGTGTTATAGCAGTAGAAGGCTCAATGAACTCACGATCGATGGGACCCGTGTTCAAATTTAGTTGAATTCTAATCGGTACCGGTAAGCGGTCGTGGTCTAACGAATTTAATTAATTAATTTATTTATTTGGAAAATTTACAGGTGCAGTGTCGAGGAGATTTTATGTTTAAGTTGATCATGATAACATCACTGCACCCTAAAATAATTTTCACTATGTACATAAATTGGCGGAGTGAACGTATACAAAAAAAGGAAAAAATAGTACAAATAAAAAACAGACAAATAAAATAATAATAAAAAAGCAACAATAAAATGAGTATTACATCATTGCCTGTCACACCTACATCTACCCAATTCAGCATAGATTTTATGTTTAATGCACTTTTTAGAAAATTGTTGAAAGATATCAATATCTGTGAAACATGTGTTGTATGTGTAGCACAGTCTGAAAAGAGGAGCTCTACGTCCCTCATTCGTTCTTGCGAATCCCGGGTAGAAAATGTCTCTACAACGTGTGGCCCTTCGAGGCACTCTGATATTTATTTGTGTCAGCAGTTCTGGACACTTAATGTCACTAATACAAATACTACGCACAGTTACATCATTATTAACAGTCCTATGATCCAGGCGATTTAAGGCGACTTCTGACTGTAGAGATTTATCTGTCGTAGCTGTTGTTTCCGTTCATGGACCGCACTCTAGCTTTACGTTAGGCAGAACGTTGTCTAAGCTAAGTGTAGTTGTAACTAAATGGAATAGTTTATTAGAGTAATTAAAATTTATGAATGAGTTAAAAACTTAATTCTAATGTATAAACTTAATTATAACTACATTTACTAAGTACCAAGTACTAAGTGTTGAGTGCATTTACTTGTCCATTAAACAATATAACTAATTAAAATGTCACTTGAGATTTGAGTCAATGTTTTCAGTCGTTAAAGCCTCAAAAACTTTGTTGCCGTTTGACAGTTTTATGTTAAAACATATCCATCTAACTAGAGGAAGTTTGTTTGCCTACGCCAAAGTGGTAGGCAGACTGATCATGGTTATTAGCCCAACCCGCCGTGTTGGGGTAGTACCACCACTTTCGAATGTAAAACACGTGAAGTGGTATTGTCACGTTCCGTCACTGTCAATCTGGATGGTGCACATTCGTCTCCTCAAGCCGGCATAGCAGAAGCGACTGCTGCATATAGAAATTTATCTATAGTAGCAGTTGTTTCCGTTCATGGACCGCACTCTAGCTTTGCATCAGGCGGAGTGTTGTCATATGCCTGAACTACAATTTAAAAAAAGGGACTTAATTGCGTCGCTTAGTCGGCTCGATATGATGTACATTCGTCTTCTCAAGCCGGTATAGAGGAAGTGACTGCTTGTTTCCGCTCATGTAATCACATGCCATGCTATTATAAAATATCTAAAAAATAAAAAACAATAATGTTCGACGCTAATGATCTACGTCGTAGTACACGGTCTTGTTAGATTTATTTTTAAATTAGCATAACAACCTCCTTTGTATCTTAATTTCTAAAAAATATAATTCAATGAAATGTGTACCCTAATAAGATAACAAGGGTTTTCTTTGACAAATATTAATTCTAAAAGTACCTATTTTTTATTTATATATAACGTATTTTTATTAACATGTACATTCGTCGCCTCAAACCGGCATAGCGGAGGCGACTCAGGAGGCGTTCATGGATCGCACCATGGTTGTCATATGCTGAGCTGCATTAAAAAAAACTAAAGCTTTAGTAATTTCTTTTTTCCTTTCCAACTTTTTCCAAGTGGGATGCAGCCCACGTCTCAACTTTTTTAAGAATTAAAAAGTATTTTATAACCTATTCTATCCCATGCTAAATTTCATCAAGATCCGTTCGCAGCTATTTGAAAGTAATGTGGATAAACAAACATACTTTTTAATTTATAATATTAGTATATGTATATACAACCAAAAATAGGATTAGAACACTGGTCACTGATAGACCTTTAGACCTTTTGTATTTGCGGTACAGTTAATTAGTTATTTATTCTTTATATAAGTACACATATCTAGGTCATATTGAATGAGGGTTGAAATGAGGTCGCGGATATATGAATATGCTCAATAAGCAAAGATTTATAGAGCACCGGAGAATTAATATTATCATCTTTTTTTCTATTTAATTTTTATTAAAAGATGAACGCCCATTTTTGGGCCCACTTGATACCTAATAGTTTGGTAACAAAACAATAATCTAAAATAATATCCAATTTTTTTATTAATTCATTTGAATTATATCAACACATCATTTACCAATCAATAGACAATGTTTAATTACATAAAAAACGGATATCATCAATTAATTATTAAAGCATTTAAAACAATAATAACCTCAAATATTGCATTAGAAAACATCTAATTTCTCAATAAGCCGGTTGAAAAAAATTTAAACTGTTTAGTAATAAGGAAGTAGATTTATTTTTCTTCAAAATTAACTAAAAATCATAGACAAACAACAAAGAAATAAAATTGTGGGCCCATTTTTCTTAGGCGAATGAGCATCTTTTAATAATGAAACAAATGCCAAATGTTGTTAAAAAAAACCGATGTGAAGTGTGGAAAACGTACGTCATATGGAAGGTACTGTCGGAGTTGCTGGTCTTCAGGTGGATCCTTGGATATCTTCCTGAGGTACCCCGGTGAGAACCAAAAGCCAGAGAGCCCGGGGACTGGGCTGCCGTTCATTTATTGGCTGGAGTGGTGTGTCATTCCCCATGAGGTGGGGTTTATGGACCAAGCGCCGTCGGTGGGGTCGCTGATGAATACAAAAGTGACCTCGCTATGGCCATATGACGTAGAGAGGAACACTGTGTGGGGTATTACGGTATACCCGGTCATTTCGTCTTCTTCACCAAGTCGCAAGGTCTCTATAAAAGATTTTCCCCACGAAAAAATAAGGAAAAAATCCCCAGTAATATGTGATGAAAACCTACTCAGGAGTCAGAGCATTAGTGGTTGATTTGAGTATGCGGTGATTATTTTTTTCTAAAATTTTTATTTTTCATATTATATAAAGCTCGATTACCACTCACTGACTCACTGACTGACATATATTATGAAGCACTTGCCGGGGGGTTAGAGAGATGATTCTTTTTGGGGCATGTAGAGGGCGCTCCCATGACCACAGAAAAACTTCGACTTTGACCGGAAGTGGACTCTGGACCGGAAGTGACGGCGATATCTCGGAAACGGAACGAGACGGGGCCAAAGTGCCGGAACAAAAGTCGTAGGGAATGCCCTCTAATATTGAAATCCATAATTTGTTTTTTCAAAAAAAAATTTTTTTTCAAAACTTCCCGAAAAAAAACTTTTTCAGCGCCGCGAAGCGCGCCCAAAAAACTAGTTATTATATTATATACAGCTCGATTACCACTCACTGACTCACTCACTGACATATATTATGAAGCACTTGCCGGGGGGTTAGAGAGATGATTCTTTTTGGGGCGTGTAGAGGGCGTTCCCGCGACCCCAGGAAAACCTCGATTTTGACCGGAAGTGGACTCTGGACCGGAAGCGATGCCGGTATCTCGGAAACGGAACGAGATAGAGCCGAACTCCCAAAACAAAGGTTGTAGGGAATGCCCTCTAATATCGAAATCCATAATTTGTTTTTTCAAAAAATGTTTTTTTTTCAAAACTACCCGAAAAAAAACTTTTTCAGCGCCGCGAAGCGCGCCCAAAAAACTAGTTATATTATATACAGCTCGATTACCACTCACTCACTGACTGACTGACTGACATATATTATGAAGCACTTGCCGGGGGGTTAGAGAGATGATTCTTTTTGGGGCGTGTAGAGGGCGTTCCCGCGACCTCGGGAAAACCTCGACTTTGACCGGAAGTGGACTCTGGACCGGAAGCGATGCCGATATCTCGGAAACGGAACGAGATAGGGCACAAGTGCCGGAACAAAAGTCGTAGGGAATGCCCTCTAATATCGAAATCCATAATTTGTTTTTTCAAAAAAAAATTTTTTTTTTCAAATTACCCGAAAAATAACTTTTCCAGCGCCGCGAAGCGCGCCCAAAAAACTAGTTTATTTATATACTTTATTGAAATTTTACAAAAGGTGGAGTTAAAGCCGTGAGGCATTATCTACCAGTCGACCTTTGGGTAAGTGAGAAGCGGTAGGGGATTATATAATTATAATAAATACATAAATAAAATATAAAATATATACATACACAATAAACAAATACTACTATAAAATATAATAAATATACTACGTTATATAAATAATAAATACTGTGACGAGAAGTTTCCTGATAGGCAAGGAGACGACTTGTTGAGCGTCTAGGAGAATAGGGTGTTGCAGCTTTATCCAGACAGGTGTTGCTGAATTTTCTTAGTATATGCGATTTGTTAATTTTATTGACTGTTATTCTTCTGCAGAATAATTTTACTGTTGATCATGACTTGGTACTGAACTCAGGTCACGTCGGTACGACATGACGTGGGCAGTGAACAGGGACCTTAAGGGTCTTAAGTGGTCACCTAGATACGTGACACACCCTTAATAATTCTCTTTGAATTACAGTAATAATGTTTACTAAATTACACAATTAGATAAGCCGGGATAGTTAGCGCTATTTTAAAAATCGCTTTTGATATATATGACGATACGCCTCAGCTTATTGTTTCTCTTACTATTACTTAAATAATTCAAAAACATTACAACAAATATTTCAAAAAATATTGGAGTGCTTTCGAAATACTTTAGAACGCTATATAAAAAAATGTATGTCTTATAAATTATGATATTACGAACAGAAACGGATAGAAAATACAAAATAAGTCCAAAAATAAACTAATCTTACACGAGAAAATTGGTAGCTTTAGGCGATGACATAAAATCACATGTAACTAGATTATGTAAGGAAATTCAGTTTTATTACAGGGTTCGTCCAGGGAACTAGTCCCACGGCGGCGATTCAATATTGAACCTTCTGCCTTCCTTAATGATAGGCTTGATTTTTTTTATATCTATACAGTACTATACACAGACCGCCTTATGTGAAGTTACGAGTATAGCTAAGCGAAAACAACTGCAACTATCTGCAGGTCGCATAGATATTATGCGTTTAGTGTTCCTTATCCGTTCTCGTTCCATCCCTGAGGAATAGTTTATAGTGATAAAAAAGAGATAAAATTCTTGGACCATTCCTATGGAACTTTATACAGGGATAAAATAGCTTTGCCCTGCGGTCTCATCTACGTAAAAAAAACCAAAATGTTCAAATCAGAGTTTCGGAATGCATATGGGAAAGACGGGATACGTTCATTTTAATATAATATAAAGATGTTATGCTCTGAAAACAGCATGAGATTGCAAATATTAGGATTTTATTAATATTTCCTGATGTGTTATGATAATATGGAATAGTGAGGAAACGCAAGAGCGTCGTCTTCTTTTCAAATATATATATTTTTTTATAATGAAGAAACATATTGTGATCTGAACTGGCCTGATGTTAAGCACAGTGGAGGTCTATGAATACCTACTGATGACTGGAGGGTAGTGGCACACAGAGGTCTCAGTCCTTCAGGTCAGGTCCTTTTTGACGGATTAACGAAAGAATGAGCGACCGTGGGCTAGCGGTAAGACGCGTGAACTCACGATCGATGAGTCCCGTGTTCGACCCTCGCTAAATTCTGACTGGTATCGATGTAACTTTGTTGTATGTACTTTGGTCGCTCAGTGTCTATAGGCACTATTAAAGAGTGGTAGGCAGACTGATGATGGTTATTCGCCCAGTCTGCCGTCCTGGGGTAGTAGCACCACTTTTGAATGTAACACTCGTGAAGTGACCTTGTCGCGTTTCGGGAATAGTTTGAAAGTTGCCAGGTATAACGAGAGGAGTGTGCACTATCAATCTGGATGATACATGCTCGTCTCTTCAAGCCGGCATAGTGGAGGCGATTGCTGCTTGTAGAGATTTCTCTATATTAATGGACCGCATTCTGGCTTTACATCAGGCGGAGTGTTGTCACATGCCGAGCTACAATATAAAGAAAAAACGAAACCGTTTATCAATTTAAGATCGGTTTAAAAACTCCAAGATTATACAATATTTTAGGATTTAATTTTTCTAAAATGTATATTCTACACTTCCATCAGATCAGACCCGACTTGCTCGGTGGACGCGTAGCCGTGTTTTTTTTTTTGGTTAAATAAATTCTTAAATACAAAAACATAAAAATAATAATACCTTAGTATATCGCAATGAAATATTATTGAAGCGAAATGTTATTATCACAGAATTGACGTGACATGGGTCCGGTTTACCTATTTAAGCGTTAATACGCGACAACTTTCGTCATGTACTTTTTAAGATTGATAATTATATTATGTACGTTAATTTTATGAGATATTAATACAATATTTACTTAATTACATGTTATTATATATATATATATATATATAAAGTTTGTGATTAATTATAAGCAGAGACTAACGAGTTACGGCCAGGATTAATATGGGGTAATTACCTGGGGTAATTTTTGAATATAATTATATGAATTTAAAAAGTTGACTGAAATAATTTTTCAAGTTACGATAATATAACAACAATAGTATAAAAATAATAAAATAATATAAAATGAGCGGCCATGGTCTAGCGGTAAGACGCGTGAACTCACGATCAATGAGACCCGTATTCGAAGCTCGCTAATTGTGACCGGTACCAATGTAGCTTTGTTATATGTGTTTTGGTCGCTCAGTGCCTATAGGCACCATTAAAGAGTGGTAGGCAGACTGATGATGGTTATTTGTCCAGTCTGCCGTCTTGGGGTAGTACCACCACTTTCGAATGTAACACCCGTGTAGTGACCTTGTCGCGTTTCAGGAATAGTTTGAAAGTAGCCAGGTATAACGAGAGGAGTGTGCACTGTCAATCTAGATGGTACATGCTTGTCTCCTCAAGCCGGCATAGTAGAGGTGACTGTTGCCCGCATAGGTTTGTCTGTAGTAGCAGTTGTTTCCATTCATGGACCGCACTCTAGCTTTACATCAGGCGGAGTGTTGTCACATGCCTAACTACAATAAAAAAACATAACGTTATAGAGAATATGATTTCTTATTGGCTAAAAGGAAAAAAACTGGATAATATACACACACCTTTAGGCACAAGTAACCGAAAAGTTATCAATCTAATTAAAATTAAGGCAATTTTTTTCCGAACTCCATTAAAAATTTCAGCTATATCCGGACTTTCAGAGTCAAAGGATCCGGATATCTCATCCAAAATTACTTGCCGATTCTTCCGCGTTTTGTATAATTCTAGTTTGTGACGGGTTTGATTTGAGTGAAATAAGTCAAGATGATTAATACGTGGTCGTTGTGGCTTGCGACAAAACTTGCGTTTCTATTATGAAACGCTCATGTAGGATAAAACTTTTATATTATAAAATGGAGTGGATATTTCTAACTCAGTGTGTCAGTTTTACGACGGTCACATTTCAAAGGGTACCGGCATTTTTGTTCGAGAGATAGCGGCTCATTTTACGCTTGTCAATATCATGTAGGATGTATAACTGCTTATAAAAATATGAACAAAGGGTCTAAAAGGCCTTTTTATTGAAGTAAAAGCTAATTGTTTGAAAGATAAACTTGTAAAGTTCGATTATTTATCTTTTTTTTTCTTATAATACCTCGAAATGAGCTTCCGTGGTCTAGCGGTAAAACACGTGAATTCACGATCAATGATACCCGTGTTCGAACCTCGCTAATTCTAATGTGACTATGTTATATGTACTTTGATCGCTCAGTGCTTATAGGCACTATTAAAGAGTGGTAGGTTGGCAGGTATGTATTCTAGATGGTGCATACTCGTTTCTCCAGACCGGCCGGCATAGCGGAGGCGACTGCTGCCCGTAGAGATTTCTCTGTAGTGCTTGATTAGCTAGTGCGGAAACCTGGCGTTGCTATCAAAGACTTCTTCTTCTTCTTTTGATTAATGGCAACTGTGTCGATTGCCAGAGTGACATCAACAATTCATGCCAGTGTCAGGTGAGAGGGGCAATGTGCCCGATTACTCAATCGAACAGAGCGATTTATGGCGGCTTCTTATTTTGACTCCACACCTGTTAGACAACCACACACAAAAACACACATTAGTTCACACAATTGTTAGTAAGTTATAGTTAGTAGTAAAACTTAATAATATTAATAAACATATAAATATATACACACACATATACAATTATACATATATAAATGCCCAAACAAACACACATATATGTTACATATTACCACTATAATTACAAGTTTAAGTTATTTACAGTAATAAAGCGAGAAATTAAAAAAAATACTTTAGAATTATTGATTGTTAGTAAAGAGTGAAAGTTAATTGGAAGGGGGATAGCATGCTTATGTAAAATATCATAGAGACAAGAGGAATTTTTGGAGCAGGCAAAAAATATGTGATCTAAGTCTCCCTCCTCCAATCCGCACTCACATATGGAGGAGTCTAAACATTTAATTCTCTTAAGATGGACAGGGGAGCAACAATGACCACTTCGAAGCCTTGAAATAACCGTAGCCTCTCTCCGGGTGAGCATTTTGAATTTTGAAAACCATGGTCTTACAGGTATTGTGGGCTGAATTTTGGCGTAAAATGTGCCCTTGGTTCTGCTCGTCATGGACCATACTTTTGTCCACTGGGCCCTAAGCGAAGAGGAGGTTAAAGATATTAGGTCATATGTAGGGATGGAGAAGTGCTTCCTATCAGACTCGCTGGTAACGGCATCCCTAGCCCAATAGTCAGCCAGCTCGTTACCAACGATCCCAACATGACTAGGGATCCAGCATAATACTATGTTCTGGCCTTTAAGGTGACATTTATATAGAATGTTTCTGATATCAAGGATGATGCGACTGTGTATTCTACTTGTGAAGGGATTCTGAGCTACGGCCTCCAAGCAACTTTTTGAGTCCGATATTATTACTGACTTGCCGAGGTTGTTGCACTCCACGAATGCCACAGCCTCAAGAACTGCCACACATTCTCCTGTGAAGACAGAGACCTGAGGCGGACACTTGAATTGCAGTACAGTGCTGCCATTCTGATGATACACTGATGCTCCAACACAGCCCTCCTCTGTCAACTTGGAAGCATCAGTGTATACATACTGCCAGCCCCGCCAATGCTCATCTGCATATAAATTAAAAATTTTATTTGCATGCAATGAATTTTTATTTATTCCTACATTTATCTTAAGATTAGGAGAGAAAGTTAGTATGCTAAAGTCATATTCAAAAATAGGAAGCTTATTAGTTCGGGAGATAGGTGCTTTTTGCCTAATATTTATTAATTTTGAAAAGGAATTTACAAGGAGAGGCTTTGATTTTTTTGACCAGTATTTGGTTGAATTACAGTAATCATGTAGTAACTTTATTTTAGGAAAGATAGGGTGCACTGTGGAGTAAGCTGCCCTGAATAGATAACGATCAGCGAGGAAACTTCTCCGTATATTCAGAGGGGGGTCCGTGCATTCCACTTGCAAAACATTGACTGGGGTTGATTTCATGCAACCAGAAATTAGACGGAGGCATTTTGATTGCATGACATCAATTTTTTTAGAAAGGGTTTTACTGCAGGATCCCATGAGAACAGACCCGTAATCAAACTGACTACGAATGAATGCGTTGTAAAATAGTTTGAGACAGAAAGGATGAGAGCCCCACCACACTCCCGCTAACATTCTTAGCATGTTAAATTTTTGTTGACACTTATCGGCTAATCCGTTTATGTGTGAAGAATATGTCAATTTTGAATCAAAAGTAACTCCAAGATATTTTGCTTCTTTTATTACAGGGATCTCTTGATCTTTTACTATTAAATTTATAGGGCTTATCTTTCTTTTGCGAGTAAAAAGGACAGACTTGGATTTATGCGGAGACAGATCGAACCCATGAATTTCAAGCCAATTGGCAAGGTTACATAGACTTGAATTTAGCCTAGAAGCAGCCCATTGCGGAATCTTGTCAGTTGTGTAGACAACCAGATCGTCAGCATACTGAAGTATTCTACACTGATCAATCACAGACCGGTCAAGTTTAGAGGTATATATATTGTACAGCAACGGACTGAGCACTGAACCCTGGGCAAGGCCCCTCCAAACACACCTAGGTGGACTAATGGTGTCATTTACTTTAACAATGATGGATCTTGATAATATAAGGGAAGAGATGGAGCGTACTAACCCACTCGGTATTCTCATCTGTAGAAGTTCTTCTATGAGAAGCGGTAGAAGTACGTTATCATAAGCTGATGTTAAGTCAAGGAATGATGCTAGAACAGATTCATCTCGGCTTAATGCGAGATGAATGTCTGTTGTTAATATGCTTAGATTGTCCATGGCTGATCTTCCCTTTCTAAATCCATATTGGAATCTGGAAAGTAGGCCTTCATGTTCCACAAACCATTCCAGTCTATTCCTGATCATATGTTCGAATAATTTTGCAGGAACTGAAGATAGAGCAATGGGTCTAAATGCACCTGGTTCATCAATGCGTTTATTAGGTTTTCTTATAGGAATAATAATTTGTGTTTTCCATTCTAAAGGAATGACACCGGATTCAAATATTGTATTAAATAGAGACAACAGGTACTTTCTGCATTTAGGACCGCTATTTTTAAAAAAGGAATAAGGGATGTTGTCCATACCAGGGGACGAGTCTTTGGTTTTCAGGAGTATGATATCCAATTCAGCGGGCAAGAAAGGGTTATTCAGTGGGTGCAGGGGGTCATAACTGATGTCAGGAGTACTGATTTCTTTATAATTCGGAACGTAAGAAGGAGCAAGGGCGTTTATAAATAGAGAGAGGGAGTCAGCGGGCATGGTAGAGGAAGAAATAGGAGAAAACGAATTTTTGAATTTGTTTATATTTTTCCAAACTTTGGTCATTGGAGTAGTGGGAGACAATGAAGCACAGAAGTTTTGCCATCCTAATTTTTTCTTCTTTTTTAGAAGTGCTTTAACTCTAGCTTGGACTTTTTTGATATTGATAAAGTTACTATACGTCATTTCTTTACCGAATTGCTTTTCAGCCATTTTCCGTTCTTTGATAGCTTCTGTGCATTCACTATCCCACCAAGGAGGGGATAGACGAATTTTTTAAAAGGTATTCTTCAAGGGAATAGATTCATCAGCCGAGTCTACTATTGCCTTGATAAATGCATCATATGAAGTCTGAATATGATCGAGTTGTGGGGGTCTCATATTATTAATTCTATCCTCAAGAGCATTCCTGAAAGTAATCCAATCAGCTGAACTCAATCTGTATTTATTAGTAGAAAATGAGTGTATTACGGGGATGGAATGATTTACGGGGGATACTATAATAGGATAGTGATCACTACCAAAAGTAGAGTCCAACAATTGCCAATTGAATGCAGGATATAGTCTTGCCGAGCATGCTGTTATATCCACAAAACTTTTAGCGGAGCCGGGTGCAGTCAATCTAGTCGGGCTACCATCATTTAGCACCACCATATCCAACTCTTCGAAGATTGTCATTAGAGCCCGACCACTTGCATCACAGGTTGGAGAGCCCCATGCGTAATGATTGCAATTAAAGTCACCCGATACAACCAGAGGTCCAGAGAATGTGAGCAGAGCAACCTTGATATCAGCAACTATTAAACGGTTGGGATGAGGTACATATACACTTACAAAGGTTACATTATTAATTACCACAGAGGTAATATTAAAATTGGGATTAGATTGGGAGCTATTAGGAGCGAAAGGAAGAGAGTTATTTACAAAAAGGGCGCAACCGCCCCAACCATCTGGCCTGTCATCCCGTGACATGGAAAAGCCAGGAATCGAAAAATTGTATCCAGGCTTAAGCCAAGTCTCAGTGATGGCCAAGACTGATGGCTTATATTTATTAATCAAGCTGAATAGTTCATGTTTTTTGCTAGGAACACTCCTAGCGTTCCACTGAACTAATTTTATTGACTTTATTGTGGTTAGAGTGCTGTAATAAAAGACTCAGAGCTGAGGACAGAGCGGAGGCAACGTTGGACGGTATATTTTGGTTATTGTTTTGCATAATAGACAAGAGAGTAGATAGTAACGATGAAATTAAATCCGTGGTAGAAGGGGTGTGAGGGTTATTAAGCGCACACCCATTTTGGGGTTCTGGGATGTCAAAACTATTTATAAGTTTTTGGTGTGCTGCTCTGTCATAACCAGCGGAGAACCTTGGTAATGGTCTTTTTTTAATTTCAACAGTTTTTTTATAGGAATGGGATGAGTTAGAAGGGGGAGTAGCAGAAGTAGAAGTGGCAGCAGCATATGATTTTGATAAAGATGGGACTTTGCGTGAAGCATCCAGATAAGAGATTGATTGTTCTGTCATGACTGCTTTGATTGTGACCTGTCTGTTATATTCAGGACAACTTTTTTTAATTGCAAAGTGTGATCCTGTACAATTCACGCATATAGCCTCATCTTCTGAAATGGTGCATGATTCCCCAGAGTGGGACTCTGCACATCTAAAGCATCTGGGTTTTGATCTGCATATTGCTTTAGTATGACCAAAGCGACAACACAGGAAGCACTGTATTGTTGGAAAATTATAAATTTCAACAGGTAAAGATGTGAGACAACAAAAAACTCTTTTAGGCAAGTGTTGCCCGTCAAACGTTAAGACCACAGTCTCTGTAGGCTTCCAAGAGATGGTACCATTTTCAATGACTTTCCTGTTTAACCTTCTAGTCTTTATGATATCTCCACAAGGATAAGGAGCTTGTACGTTTTTAATTATGTCATCATTATCCCAATCCTTAGGAACTCCACGCACTAGTCCCATTCGGGTTATGTTAAATTGAGGAATTATGGCTTTCAAATCATACTTTAATAAGAAGCTCTTATTATGTAAAAAGTTATTAGCTTCTTCAGCAGATTTAAACTCTATGCTTAACCTGTTTCGTCCAATTTTTTTAACTCCACCGTTAACTACCTTAAACAAGTTGTTCTCTAATAAAATTTGACCAAATTTAATAGGGTGCAATGTTGCTCCAGAATCGGGGTTCTCAACATTGATCCCTACGTGGATTAAAAATGGGGCACTGTCAGTGCTTTTGTAGACTTTTCTTATCGAGGGTGGGTCCAATTTAGTATGTTTCGAGAAGCTGGACGACGCTGGTTCATCATTAGATCGTTTTCTTGGTCTAGAATCAACATCCCCCTCGAGGGTGTCCTCTACAGAGATTTCTACTTGACTACCTACTTCCATACATTCCGCATCGTAAAATATGTTCGGAGGATCGGGCGGTTTTTCCCCCCCATGATGGTTACTTACCCACAACAATACCCAAATATTATCACACCACCAGTATTAATCACTCAAAGGACGCATAAACACAAACCAAGATAATTACACCAATAAATTTGAACAATAAACGCGCAGCACATGCACACCCATAGACAGCCACATGCACCCTCGTGCTATCAAAGACAAAAAGTCAGTTTGGAAGTAGCTGGGTATAAAGTGAGGAATTCGCCTTGTCGATCTGGATGGCGCGAATTTATTTCATCAAGCTGGCCATAGTATAGATGACTGTTACCTGTACAAATTTATCAGTTGTGACAATGGGTAAGGTCTTCAAAAAATAACCCATGTTAAATCGAAAACCATTTCGAGATTTAGCACTTCAATTAGATGTATTTTTTGATTCCCGTCTGAAAAAAAAAAACTTTAAAATCGCGGAAATATTTGAAAAACTGTAATGACACGCGATCAACCTTTTCGGACTGACCATAGACATTGGTGTAGAAAAAGAGGTGGTGAATAGCCTAAGAATTTTATAGATATTTTTAATTATCTATGGTTGTTACCTAACTTTGCCAATATCTTTTCTTTGTATTTCCTTACGATAACAGTATTTACGAGTAATACAAATAACCGCTGCAGTGTAATGAACAAAATGGTATTATATAACTTTGGTCGAATAATTTGACAAGCATTTAGTTTCTATGTTTCCTGGCAATGGTTTAGTTCTGTCCGAAATGTTACCATTGCTATATTGCAATCGAAATTTTTAAAAATTCATAAAACAATTTAAAGAACAAAGCAATTACAAAAGTTTTCCAGAAACACGTGTCGACTAAATTAATCTATATTGTCCTAAAACATGTAAAAAAGACAGCTGTCACCAGACTTACCTTCCCAATTGTCTTTGCTCAAGAATCGCACAAGCCAGGCTGTAAAAATGTAGATTGCTTCTTCTAAAGTTTCTTAGTCCTTAGTCCCCTAGTTTAATATTTAAAGTACTAAGTGGTTGAAGAATCTAAATATTAAACGCAAACGCCTCAAATAAACGAAAAGCCATTACATTTAATCCGTATTATCTTAAACGTTTCTAATTAATATTAAAACATTAAGAGTCTTCTGTTAGTATAATTTTAGATAATTATATATTTTAAAATCTGTATTTCTAAGAAGTGCTCGGATAAAATAGGTTTTATGTAGCAAAAAACTAATATTTATTTGATACTTTGATATTTGATCAAATACTTGTTCCTACATTAATGTATGGAAGTGAATGTTGGGTATGGCTGAAGAAGCAAGAGAGTAGGATTAATGCTGTAGAAATGCGGTCACTAAGGAGTGTATGTGGAGTCACGATAGCGGATAGAATGAGGAATAGTGTTGTGCGCGATAGATGTGGTTTGAAAGATGATGTAGTGACGAGGATTGAGAAAGGAATGCTTCGGTGGTTTGGGCACTTGGAAAGGATGAATGAAAGGAGATTGACGAAAGGAATATATAAATCTGATGTGAATGGATGCGTTAAACAAGGCAGACCCAGAAGGGTGTTTTCCGATCAAATAGGAGATATCCTTATGAAAGCTGGGCTGCCTAGTGCCCATAACCGTAGGGCGTGCATGAAGAGAATTGTGGATGTGAAGGAAGCGAGGGTGTTGTGTCAGGATCGTGGTAAGTGGCGTTCCGTTGTCTCTGCCTATCCCTGGAATAAGGCGTGACAATTGTATTGTATTGTATTGATATATAAAAAAAGTAAAATATCTATAATTCAATATAAAAAAAAAGAAATTCTAATACTGAATACGTGACTGTATGGGTTTTAATCCTTTTGCCTTCCTAGAATGTGAGAACAAGATAAAAAAAATAAAAAAAATAAAGTAAATAGGTTTCTCGTGTTTGGGTGCATTTATAATTAATTTTTTGATTCGCGTACCGACCACTGTATCTACAAATCTTGTTTAGTTAACATAACTTTTTTTTGTTTACATTTATTAAATTATTTGTCATGTAGGTTTTATAAAAGAAAAGAAATGCGTAACAAGATAAATTGCAACGTAATTTCAAAATAAATCTTCAATTTACGGGAGGCGTGCTTTCAAAACGTAACCTTATCCGTAGGTCTCAAATTCGCACCCTTTAATCCTATTGGAGAGGAGTACACGTCAACATACCACAAAATTTTCGTCATTTACTTGACAACGGAATGGAGCTTGTCTCATATAATTTAAGGCTCAAATCGTTACGGCATGAAATGAAGTACGAAATAAACACGGTTTTTTTTATTCAATTACATTTATTTTACTACAATTTACAATGCAAAATTCATTCAATATCATTTATTGTAGGCAGACTGATGATAGTTATTAGCCCAGCCGACGTGGATTGGTATAACCTGGATGGTGAATATTCGTCGTTTCAACCTAACATAGCGGAGGCGATTGCTGCCGGCATACATTTCTCTAGCAGTTGTTTTCGTTCATGGACTGCACTCTAAGTTGATATTAGCAAAAGAAATGTTGCTGCAAAAAAAGTAAGTACGAAATACGCGGTTAAGTAATTATATTTATTTCATGTTAAAACAATTATGTAAAATTTAATTTAATGTCATTTGAAGGCAGCTTTGTCGGCAGAATACGGTTGGTTCTTTACTCGTTGGTCTTTGGTCTACAGTCGACTGTCGTCATTCTGCGTTTTATTTACGCTATTCGACAGCCTGCTCTATAATGCTTCTTTTTTTCAGACACGACATGTGCCCTCGACTGGTCTGATGGTAAGCACAGTGGGGGTCCCGCTTACACGGTGACTCCAGTCGCCATTCACGCCGGCTTGAGAAGGTGCTTTTTCACGCTCCGCTTGAAGGATTCAAGGTGAAAGGACTAGGAGAACACATTTCTAACTTACTTGTTATACTTAGCTATTATACTTCTTCTTAATATTACCTCTACATTTATGAACTTTTTTGTATTTTATGTGAAAATTCACAAAGAAAAAAAGGTGCAAATTAAAGTAGATACAATTTGCTGTTGACACCTCTATGTGTGGGTAATATTTTATTGCTAACTTATGTATGAAGTTCGCAAAAATGGGAATTGTTTTTTTTTTGTATACTCTTGGAAATAATTTCGCTATAACGGCTTTTTGACTGTTGATTCTTTTTACTATATACTCAAGCACTTTCAAAGTAATAATAAAATAATCTAACACAAAACATTGTTGAAATATCAAAAACAAGCAATGTGAATGCAATGATTGATAAACAAATGATGTCGCGAAGTTCTCGGGAGAGGGGCGAGTGCGCTTGTGTTACCGTTGTTACGAGTCCATTGCGGCTTTATAAATTATTTTTTTAAATTGTAACTCGCATATGACAACAGTCCGCTTGGTGTAAAACAAGAGTGCGGTCCGTGAATGGAAACAACTGCTTCTACAGAGAAATCCGTACAGGTAGCAGCCGCCTCCGTTATGCCGGCTTGAGGATACGAATATGCGCCATGTAGATTGATAGTGCAAACTCCTCTCGTTATACCTGGCTATTTTCAAACTGTTCCCGAAACGCGACAAGGTTACTTCACGGGTGTTACATTCGAATGTGGTGGTACTACCTTAGGACGGCAGACTGGACTAATAACCATTATCAGGATGCCTACCACTCTTACCAATATATATACCAATAAAAATATTTTAAAAAGTATTAATTAGAAATACCATACAATAACGTTTTGATATTGATAGTGTAACCCTGAGTTATACCCTGAACGAGCAAACGTGTGTGTATTATGTATAGTAGCGCGCCTAAGACTCAATGGAAATAATTTCCGTGCGGTCATGACTCAACAATAATCGCATTCGCAATCATTTCTAGAGAATGAACAGTTGCAGGTGATTGATTTGAATTCAATTTCGTGGCTATAAATAGAATAAAAGGATAAATCAAAATTGAAGTCAGGTCAAATCGCACATGGGACTTGCATGAAATGATTTGACAAGAAGTATTGCATTAAAAACTTATTGGTACTTAATAATTTATTTTTGTTTTAGTTCGTTTTCATATTTGACATAAATATGGTTATTTAGTGGAAGTTTCTCTTCCAGCAGGCCATAAATACTGCTTTTAGTCATATCTAGCTGACCCTATACAGTCCTGTAACAGTGACAAGGGGCGACAGTAAAATAAATATTTAATTTAAATTTGTATAAGCAAATGTTAAAACGATTATTCTTGAAAATCATCTATACTACGAATATGTATTTTGAAAGGTTCTAAGACGGTCGCGGTTTATACATATACATACTCAAAACTGAAACTAAAGTTTTCTGTACTTACAGTTGAAACTATTGGAAAACACACGAAAGTGTATCATAACTTCAAAGAGGGTAAAATTTGTTTTATCAACTTTATATCTCTACTGAAACAATTTTTTTTAATGTATTGGTTTATTTATTATTATGTTTATATGTTTTAGTTTAAGTTTCAATGATATCTACGAAAAAAGAAATACTGAAATACTGAAATTGTGGCTGTATGAGTTATGTTTTCTTTGCTTCAGAATAAGAGAACATAATTTTCAAAAAAGGAATAATATTATTTTTTATTTACATCTTTAAATGGTTATAGGCAGAGATTTTTAATTTGTTTTTATGTACAATATTTTAAGGGTGGTCGGAAGTTTAGGAAATTCTTCTTTTTAAATAATACGTGATACGATAATAATATTAAGAAACTTTTTATTACATAAAAATACATAGATGGGCTTAATTATTTAGATACCCGTTCTATTTGAAGATTGTTATAATTATATATATAATAAATGCTATAAATAGAGGCTCATAAAAACCTCAAATTATGTTCAAGAGTTTTAAACATTTCATGTTTTACAAATTATTACAAGTTTTTAATTGGTTTTCGAACTGGACTTTGGCTTTGTAAATAACGAGTGCGGTTTATTTTTTGTTTATATTTCACAGACGAGTGAGTTTCCAAATTGTTCGACGATATTTTTCCAACATACACAGGTATACCCAGTCTATTCCTGAAATCTACGTTGCATTATCCCCTTTTTTATATCGGTATTTTTTTTACCTCGACAGTGTGTGTGATCCATGAGCGGGTATAACGTTACTACAAAGAAATGTCTGCAGGCAACAGTCACCTCCGCTATGCCGGCTTGGGAAGACGAATGTGCACCATTATTAGAGTCAGTCATGTTATACCGGCGTTGTTCCAAGCTAATTCCGAAACGCGACTAGGTGTCACACGGGTGTTACACTAGAAAGTGACGGTACTACAGACAGTATGTTTGTTTAAGATCAAACAAAATCAAATACTAACTAACAGAAAACCTAAAAGTGACTGCGGTCATCTTTTCTATCGCGTCTCATTGGGAGTGTTATTGCTTATCTAGTTGTATATATCAATGGTAGAGACAGTCTAAAAACAGTGGGGAATCTTAGACCAGTCGATACTGGAATAACACCCGGTAGGCCGTAAGCATGAGTTCGCGAGGATTTCGGGAATAACCCGTTCATTTACAAAATAACATATCGAGGGGCAGAAAATTAAAACTGAATCTTTTATATAAACTCGTGATGTTATCAAACGATAGCATCGTGTTTATTATTTACATGTTGTTTCGCTGACTTTTTACTTTTTCATTCATCGGATATCGGATATATGTATATATATATACTTTTGATCGCATTTCAACAATTTTTAAAGCGTCCATAAATATTAGTACAATTTTCTGGATACTAATACAGGATCCGCAATTTTGTATTATTTTTTCAGGTTTAACATCGATTACATAACATTATTTTCTAAAAAACTCGAACATCATCAAAATATTAAAAACAAGCAATGTGAATGCAATGCAATTGATATACAGCTGGTGTCAGACGGCCTCGTAGGTCATTTAACCCACAGCTGATAGACGACCGAGCGCGCTTGCCTTAGCGATGTTATTATAACATTACGGCTTGATTTATTTGTAAATCTTTAAAAGCTAATAATTAAAAAACCATGGAATAAATAAACCAGCATGTAACACATGGTTAAACAGTGCACACTCCTCTCGCTACCTGGCTACTTTCAAACTGCCCCCGAAACGCGACAAGGTCACTTCACGGGTGTTCCATTTGAAAGTGGTGGTACTGCCCCAGGAAGGCAGTTTGGATTAATATAATCATCATCAGTCTGCCTTCCACTCTTTAATAGTGCCTATACTGTGTTACATTATCGTAAACGATTCTTTTTGTTTTTATAAAATTGAAATAAAATAAATAAATATTATAAATATTTTTTTAGTTATTATTTTTATTCGCTTCGTTTTTTGCATGGACTTGTTGCATGGCAAAGTTGAATTTACGAAATAAATAAATAATTATTATTCGTCTCGACTAGACTAGTGAATTACATAAAATTTCGGCCAAAAAGAACATTGTAGTGACACACGGTTGCACTTGACCATGCGTTAGTCCGTTGCCGTCCGAACGAACTCGTCCGAAGAAACGCGCGTTTGATTTACTATTCCTATTGGAACCCTATAGCATGTCCTAAATTTATTTCTAAATGTTATTTGGGAATAAAATGAAGTAATTTGATATGTGGTTGAGGAATCGAGGTTTAATGATTTGCAATGTTTTTAAAAGATGTGAAAAAACAGAAGAATTAATTTGTTACTTTGAAAATATAACTTAGAAGTAACATTATATTATATTTTCTTATGAAAATGCTGAGCTTTTTCAATACATTAAGTTGTTTTGAGCTTGAAACACTGGTTTCGTTATCCGAGCCAGACCATTTTCCATAGAGACTTTTTGAACGCAAGCCAAAAACGTTTTCTCTTTACGCTAGATTTCATAAATACGTTCTGGCTGGCTTATAGAAACAGTATTTAAACATATTTTTTGTTTTATAAAATTTTCCCCTATCGATTTTGATCGGGGCTGTTTAATTTTTTAAGTTGTTCATGGCAACTGAACTGTGTACTGTGAAACTTTTATGTTTTTTGTCGTCATTATAAAGGTTTTTATAAAACTCATTTATTATTGAGGCAAGGAAGACTTTCGATGTAAATATTTATTATTTTTGAAATATTTTAATTTTTAATGTACTAAAGCTTTTTAAAGTTCTAAGTTTGCGCCGCGTTGTTTTCTGTTACACATTGGAATAAACACGGAACTAAATCCTAAGAAAAGCTTATTCGACGAACATTAAAAACGATCGTCTTTTTACGAACGGGTTTATCGGGAAGTTATTTTTAGGAAGAAAATAACGGCTGTTTTTATTAAGTACACGTAAAAAGTTAAGAATAAAAAATATATTACGATTTTGACGATCAATTTGTTCGGCGAACGGTTTATGCATAATGGAATCCATTAACATGAAGTAAACAGATGCTTTTTAATTAACTTGTTAGGTAAGTGTTTATTTCTTTTTTTCCTTATTATAGTAATATTATTTGCGGAATTATTTTGTGGATTCTTAATCAATGTTAGTTTTAGAAAGAAATGATGTACCGCAGCACTATAGAAAATAATAGTTGAGCTTTCAGGAGCATAAGATATGCCCTTTTTATTTTTAGCCAATAATGGCTGTAAATTTGATTGTTAACCGACCTATTGGTAGAATTCAAGCAGCTGAACTTGTACAAAATCTATTATTGCAGTTGGTGATGCAGCTGTTATTGCTGATTTTTTTTATCTAGCCATGTGTTATTTGTATCAGTATACGTTTTTATCTCGGTATATCTAGGTCTTATCCTGATATCTATTGTACAGTGTATTTGATTTAGAATGATATTATATTTACGTCAGTATTTTTTATTATTATAGTTTTACAAATGCTACGATTCATAAAGGATACTTTAACTTCCGTAGCCTGAACTCTCTCGAGTGAGATGTCACGCGACGAATTTGCATACATTTTTTTTTATTTAAAAATTTTTCAGTAGTAATTATATAAATGGTACAAAATACCATTTCAACCTTTTACAGTACGTTTCTCATATTATGACGTACATAATTTCCGCTAAACCCAGATGTTACGACGTTCAATTTATTACAGAAGATTATTTTTTTATTTGCAAATTCATTCTTATGTAGATATGGCTTGACTTTTTTACAGTCAGGCATAAATTAACTTGGACTTTTTAGGGGTTTATTTTCTTTAATTTGTTTTTTGTTTTATTTGTTTATAAAAACATTTTTGTTTATTATTATTATAATATAAATATAAGTGGCGCGTTGGTTTACACGTGGGCTCTTAATCGTGATAATCTCTGATGCAGCTTTTCATGTTACAATTGCTTTCTCAAAGCGATTAGTTACAGATATCTATCTGATTAGTGATTTTAACTGTAATTATTAGATCGAATTTTTTATTTATTTATTTATTAGTGGCTAATATAATTATAATAAGTACCAAAAAAAACCCCACAACGAAAATCGCAACTTATAGTTTATTTCATAAAAACATCTTTAGAATATTGAGTAAAATTTGAAGAGATTTGAACCTTGTACCTTGATTATACGAACACGTTTACAATGACCCACTACCATTTTATTATCCAACAAATTGCGATTTATTTCACCCCACTGACCTATAACTTAATATAACTTGACAGATAAATGGTGACACTGAGTTTAGTACCGTTTCTTAATGATTGTACATCACGTGGTTTGTTTATTCCATTAGAATTGACATTCGAAGGCCGGTACAGAGTCAATAAATAAATAAATACGTAGACAATACCTCGATCCACCCTCATAAAATTAAAAATAGTAAAGGGTAGTTTCGTTAACCTTCAAAATAAAGGATAATGGGTTCAAATAACACTTCAGTTTTCGTAGCGACTACGTTGGCTGCAAACCTTTCGTAATGTCAGATTTTTATATTCAATATAAACGCGATAATAATTAGGTTAGTCATTTTTAAATTATGATTCTATGGAAAAAATCAACATGCACATGCCTAAGCTGAGTTAAGATTCTAACCCACGCCTTTCGCTATTTTCTGACCGACTACTCCGCCATTGAAGCTTTACGCGCTGTATCTAACTTCCTCTATTCTATCTTTCCATGCATTGCATCGGCAGTTCTAACTTCTGGGCTTACGTCATATAATAAATACATTACTGGGTTTTGTTCACCACAATTAACACTAGCATTCGCTACAGTTGAGTTCGTTGCTGACCAATACTACTAGGTTTAATTATCGGTTTTTTTTTTATTAATTTTTGTCATATTAAATGTTAGATTTGAATTTTTTTATATCAAATTTTGATAAAAGTTGGGTGAACAAATTTAGGTTAGATACAGTTCTAAATGTGAGTTTTTACTATAAAAAATCAAATATATTTTAACGTACAGATAAATCCCATATTACATAAAAAAAATTGTAACAAAATTTTCAGTTAGAAAAATGAATCTTTTTCTATATATCTGTAAAGATGTTCTGAGCATCGACCGTTGGCCATTAAGCCGACCTTTCAAGAAATAAACCCTTTCGGCATAAATATAATAGCTCAAAGAAATGTAGGCATAAAACGTGGCATCTAATTTCCTTAAACTAAAAAAACTTTCAATCCATTATTATTTACCTATGTTTATTTTGTTGGCATTTATATATTGTAATTACTATCACTAGGATAATTAAGGCTGTTTACAGGCAGCAGTCACCTCCATTATTCTGCTTTGGTAAGACGACTGTGCACTGTCCATGTTGACAGGGCAGACTCATCTCGTTATATCCGGTCAAATAATAGTTGTTCTGAAACGCGTCTAAGTTAGCCGACGGGTTACACTTAAATGTGGTCGTACTACCCCACTAAGAAACGACAGACTTGGTTAATCGACTGATAAAAGTAAATATTTATTTCATATATACTCGTATGTGTGAGTGAGCTATTGCTTGTACAGTGCGTAAACACGTAAAAAATTTAACAACGGAGGAAAGATTTTACAAGATACTAAAGCGATTTCTAATAATAATTAAAAAAAAAATAACAGTGCAGATCATATTTACGAATATAGTGATGTAAAAAAATCGATGAGTTTTCACAACCTTAAATAAAATATGCATTTCCAGATTTCTAAAAATAGTAAAATAATTATGAAAAAGAAAATTACCCTTAAAAGAAACTTTATATCCTGCAGTTAGACCCGTAAGTGTCGTCGTTGTTGTCGACAGCTGGTAACATATACAGCTTTAACAACTAAAATAACTAATCAGTTCGTTGAATTATCATAACTTTGGAAGATGTATAGATAATTTGTTTGCACAATGAAGTCTCTAGTTACAACCATATTTAGTTTACGTCCTAAACTAACAAACGCTGATGCGTGTACACATACTTTACATAAATTGTACATAATTCTATCTAGATTAGGTAAATACCAGAAAATATATCTAGGCATCAAAGGAGATCCTCGTTTGTGGGCTAACTTATTGATCATATTACACATCAAAATAATAACCAATTAATTATAGTAAATGGGTGATTAGATTATTTTGCTTTTTTAAAGGTTTTTAACACCATTGTCACACAATTTCAAACACTATTCTCTCTTAAAAAAGATATTTACAAAATTAAATAGGATCCTAGCTGAAGGATACGTTGGTTCAGCTAGGATGCTATTGACCTAATTTTTAACACCTCTCTCCATTTTGCACCGGCTACATTGTCACAACTTCTCCTGCGTGCATGACTCAGAGTTGGGGAACGCAAAAATCATGAATGCTTTGTGGGGGTTGATCAGATAATATGCTATATTATTAAAATCTAACCGGAATTATGAATTCATTATATATTAAATTCATTTAGGTTATTATGATTTTTTTTATAAATGCCTGTACATTTAACATCAGTTATTAGTTAAGCGAGGTTTGAACACGGGTTTTATCGATTATGAGGCCCGTACTCTACCGCTAGACCACGATCTTATTATTATTGATATATTTCCGCATCAGTATGATGTATACAACTTCTGGTTCACGGGATTGTTTTATGTCTTTTTATACCCTGTATAAATAATATTTAACCACATAATAGTTATAACTGTGTGTATTAATAGAATATATGAGCGACAAAACAATTTTCTTTTCATGTTTCTAGTCCTCTTCATATGATGATATCATTTATAACTTCACACCGCAAGAGATTTCTAAGTGTAGCTGTGAGTCGCCGATATCAGTCTTTTGCTCCTTTTTAGGGTTCCATTATAAAAATAAAAAGTATTTAATAGACTAATTATATTTGTTTATATTGGTTTTATGTAGGCAATTTATTTAAACTAATATTATAAATGTAACAGTACGTTTGTTTGTCCCCCAATCCAGGCAATTTTTTTAAAGAAATTTTCACTTGGGGATATGCAAAGAAATCTTTTTAAAAGTTAAACGTTTTTATAGTTTATACACTGTACTCTAATTGCATTCAGAAAAGAATTTTAAATATTACACACCACATACCAAAATTATTCAGTTTTCACAACTTTGGTGAATTCGACGTTTTTTTGATTTTGGAGTCAAGCTTTCATTACTGCGTGGCCAAAATAGCGTGATAGCACTCAGACGAGCGACAAATTCGTGGTCGGTCATCATACGTGGTCGATGAAGCCCACAAAACTGTCACATTAGCTAACCGAACCCTTCTCACAAAAGTCGTCGATCTGGTCATCAGTTCAACCACATTATAACCAATGTTTTGTGGTTAGAAATCGGTATACGTATAATCGTGCCGTAGTATATGATACTTTTATCTTTAATAATTCTTTATGCACTAGATACCCCGTTTACTTTGATTATTCACTCCACTGAGAGTAAATTCGTATAATAATTGGTATATAAATCGGTTCAAAGCGAAAAACATATAAAAACTATTACAGAACCATTTTCTCTTCCACTAAGTGCTTTAACGTTTCTTTTTTCACCAGCGGGAGGTGGCAATTATTTCTTTGGCACAGAGACGATCTATTACAAAGAGAAATATACGAGTAAAGCAAACTCGAGTCGAGGAAATTAACACATGTTCATATTTTCATTTGGGGATTTTTCAATTCATTTCATGTGCAGGATTATTTTGTTGTGGTAAGGATAAACGCCCGCTTTGTCGATTTGTATGAAGTTATTTATTTATTGAAGGTAATAAATAGAGACAAGCAGGTGGGGCGAAAGAGTACCTTAAATATTGTCGGCTGAAACTCATAAATACTCATTCGCTATCTCAATCTATACTACACCAAAGAAGAGTATCAAATTCTTGGATCGAAAAAGAGTTAGGCACATACAATAAAAAAATTATTATTTTTTACGATATATTTTTTATTTATTTAATAAACAAGCATTCTCATAAGGGTTAATTATTCACAAAAAATATTTATTAATTTTTTTAAATAATCATAATACGAGTAACAAGTTGTTTCTACCTAATCTGTCACTAGTGGAAAATTATACAAATCACAAATATTTTTAATTTTATTTAATAAAAATTAGGAGTAAAACGAAAAGCGTCGTTTTTAGAACCTTTTTTTATATTTTTTATATTTTATAATCCATCAGAGCATATAGTTATAAACGCGTATAATTTGATATAAAAATTACTAATAAGTTATTGTACATTTTGCACCTGATGAGGCGATGCTTTGATGAACACTGAAAAAATCAAACTTTAACTTTTTTATCACATTTTCGTTGTTGGTAAAGTCTAATTTTTCTTTATTTCTATTTTGTTTCTATATGCACATGGCAATAGGTTCACATCCAGGGCACTGAGGTGGTGAGAAGGCCAGGCAAGTTTCTTCTCCTATACAAATGTGATCCTTACATACTTGTATGATGTCGTAGCAATTTCGATAAGCTGAAATCAAAATACAAAATAAATAAATAAATAAATAAAGAGTGGTAGGCAGACTGATGATGGTTATTTGTCCAGTCTGCCGTCCTTGGGTAGTACCACCACTTTCGAATGTAACACCCGTGAAGTGACCTTGTCGCGTTTCGGGAATAGTCTGAAAGTAGTCAGGTATAACGAGAGGAGTGTGCACTGTCAATCTAAGATGGTACATGATCGTCTCCTCAAGCCGGCATAGTGGAGGCGACTGCTACCCGCACAGGTTTCTCTGTAGTAGCAGTTGTTTCCATTCATGGACCGCACTCTAGCTTTACTTCAGGCGGAGTGTTGTCACATGCCGAGCTACAATAAAAAAAAATAAAGTTTACATATATGATGGTCTGGTACGTGAGACCATCTCAAGAAAAATTATGTTGACATACTATACTCGGTTACTTCTAAGCTGATCTTGAAATGCGGCACTTGAAAGTGGTTGTATATCCAGTAACGAACTAACGACTATCAAGAGCCTGCCTATTTCTTTTTTCAATTATTGCCTAGGTATAGAACGACTGAATCATATACTTATATGCAATGTTTATTAGAAGGATTCCTTATAATTGACCCAACCGATTAGTTAATAAAAATATTTTTTATTTTTATTAACATTTAACCAACTTCGATCTTTAAATGCAGTGTTATTTATTTATAAAAATTAAGGGATCGTTTTCTTTCAAATAAATTTTGCTATCTTCAATATTACTAACCCCCCTCTAACTTTCCACCCTGTATACTAAACTAAAAAGTATCTTTAAATATATTCAATCTCTCCTCGACCATGAATCATCATAGCTATTTATTAATATTATTAACACTGCAATCCTGTATAAATATAATTTAACTTTTGACATTGATTTTAATTTTAAGACATGAATCATGATGTGTACATACGTGTAGGGTAATAATTTAGTTCTGAGTGGTTTCAACTATTAATGTATTATTATGATTGTTACATGTTGTATATACCTATTAATAAATAAATAAAACAATAGGATATCGTGTTGCGAAGATTTTAAAAATAGTGTGTTTAAAACCTAAGAATAAAATGTCGAAGGAAAATATTTTTCTCAGAGCGAAATGAAGTCGCTCGCTCAGTTGTGACAATTTAAGGAGATTCGTAGAGAATATAAATTGTAAATGTTCTTTTAATACGAGTATATTTGTTGAGTTTCTCTTTTATTTATTCAAGTTTATATTTTATGAACAGCCGTGGTCTAGGACGGATCTCGCGATTGATGAGACCCGTGTTCAAGCCTCGCTAAATTCGGTACCAATGTAACTATGTTATATGTATGTTAGTCCTGGCCTATAGGAACTACTACAGAATGGTAGGCAGACTCATGACCATTATTAGTCCAGTCTTTCGTCCTGGGGTAGTACCACCACTTTCGAATGTAACACCCGTGAAGTGATCTTATCGCGTTTCGGGAATAGTTTGAAAGCACCCAGGTATAACTGCACTGTCAATCTGGATGGTACATGCACTGCCGCCCGTACAGGTTTCTCTGTAGTAGCAGTTGTTTCCATTCATGGACCGCATTCTAGCTTTGCATCAGGCAGAGTGTTGTCACATACCGAGCTACAGTAAAAAAAAGTAGCCAGAGGAGCGTGCACTGACAATCCGAATAGACCACATCACGGTCTCATCAAGCCGACATAGTGGAAGCGAATGTTGCCTGTAGAAATTTATCTGTAGTAGCAGTTGTTTCCGTTTATGGACCGCAGTCGAGCTTAACATCAGGCTGAGTGATGTCGCCGAGCAATTATACAATAAAAAAAAGAAAATTAGATTAAATATTTCGTAGGTGGCAAACAAGTGTTCATATCTATTTTTATCGAATGAAAAAACAATTTACACTGCCATTATTCTCAAATTTCCTTAACGACATAAACAACCACTTAGTGAGTGCTAAATATAACTTTAAACCTATTACCTTGCCTAATGTACTAATCTCTTTTTTTTTGTTTCTATCCTCTATTTGTAAAATAAAAACGTTCGCGTATACACGAATGTGCCCTGTCAACGTCAAGTCGGCATAGCGGAGACGACTGCTATCTGCAGATATTTCTTTGTGATAGCTTTGTCTCAGTTCTCATAACCGCACTCCAGTTTAACGTTAGGTGGTGTGTGGATATACAGGTATGTAGGACTATACCGATACTGTACCAATTGTAGACAAATGCCAATTTGACGGGGTATACTCCTCAGGTTGTACCTAGTCACTTCCAAGTGGCACGACGGGGGCACTATCCTGAGACGCAAGATTGGGTAAATAAACCATGAGTTGGAAAGCAAACCTTACAGGTAGGAATACTTCTTTAAGCTCTGCCTACGCCAAATAAATGAATAACTTACTGTCAATACATTCTCCATCAAAACAACAACCTCCGCAACATTGTGAGTGGTCTGCACACTGAAAAAAAAAGATTAGCTAATTTTATACGAGGATAATTTTCTATTAAATTATTAAAATAAATTGAATAAAATTATAATAAAAATTTGAGGTAATACCACCCCCCGCATTTCGGAGTCAGCTTGAAAGTAGCCGTGTAACAAACCTGGACAGTACATATTGGTCTACTCAAGCCGGCATAGCGGAGGCGATTGGTGCCTGCAGATATTTCTCTGTTAAGTAATTAATAAACATAAAAGTCTAACCCGATAACCGTAAACTTTGCAGTCTTGAGCACTTACACAAAGTACAGATGAAATAATAAAAAATAATGCATACATTTCATTTGTTGAATTAATACTAGAACACTAAATTAGGAGTTGGTTTGACCTCTTGTACTGTGACCAGCATTACACAATCGTAAACGGATTTATTCTTAGTAATAACAGTTTCAAATTCAAAACGGATTAAGCTCAATTTGTATGTCAATATAAATACACACTGTATATGAAACTGAAGAAAACTAATCCAACTTCGAGTTCTTTGTAAATAACAAAAAATCTATGCGTGGTGTGTTCTAAGGCTACACAGATTAACAAATCAAATCAGTAGATAAATTCAATCATCAAACGAATCGTTTTCAAGAATATACCTTTTGTACTTTCTGCTCGAATTTAATTTTAAACCAATATCGACTGAATGTTAAATATAATAGAGGTGAATATCGAATAACTTTCTTTTGTAGTTTACACATGAGTGCCTTTATAAAACAGTTTATAGCACATTATTGACATAGTTAATTTTGTAATAATAAAATTTATTTGTTTTATGTTTAAACAAATGTTTCACGCTACTTAAAGTTGGTTTATTTCACGCTCGAATAAATGTTTTGGTTATCGTGCTTAAATCATTGATATATATAATACAACTAGATGTGCAGTAACGCTCCCAATGTGACGCTAGAGGAAAGATGACCGCATACACCTTTAGGTTCTCTGTCAGTTAGTATTTGACTTGACGGCAACATTGGCAAATTGAAGCGGCGCGCGTACGCTTTTTTCATGACAGATATATGAAGTTTTCACTGTATATATCTCTACGGCTTAAATTATTTGTAATTATCGCTTTATACATTATTTTAAATATAGTGATAAGCGGACTGATGATGGTTATTAGGCTAGTCTGCCGTTTTTGGACAGTATCACCACTTTCAAATGTAACACCCGTAATTTCGGTTGTAAGTAACCAGGTAGGTTGGTCAATCTAGTAAGCATATCGGAGGCGACTGCTACATGTAGACATTATTTTAAGATAGCAGTTGTTTCCGTTCATGGATCGCACTCTAGCTTGAACAACAATGTCGAGTAGTCGAATATGTTTAGTTACAAGAAAAAAAAAAGTAATTGTCTATCAAATAAAATAATAAAATAAATATTATACAAACCATAAACCCTTCACCGTTACAAATAATATCTTCAATATCTTGTCCAAAACCAATGTACAGATAAACAAACAGAATTAACGCTATCACAACTTTTTTGTCTGCCATTTTGACCCGTCAAACTTCAGTTGAAACTATTAAGTAACTATTTTCTTTTTGTACTTCATCGTAATATAATATAGGAATATATGGGAAATAGCAGGGACGAGTTTTAGTTACGGATTAACTTTGACATTCAATTGTTAACAATTAGGATGCGCTTTGTTGCACTATTGTTAGTGTGATAACAATGGCGTAAAATTAACGAGGGATTTTGACTGAAAGGTCATTGATTCATAGATATAAACAAGGGTAAACAGATTGTGTTACAATTTTTACCGATTTAGCAGTTTGTTTTTTAATTAATTAATAATGACATATGACTACATTCCACCTGATGTTAAGCTAGAGTGTTCTTTTTTTTTAATTGTAGCTCGGCATGTGACAACACTCCGTCTGATGTAAAGCGGTCCATGAATGGAAACAACTGCTACGACAGAGAAACTATGCCGGCTGGAGGAGACGAGCATGTACCATCTAGATTGACAGTGCACACTCCTCTCGTTATACCTTGCTATTTTCAAACTATACCCTTCACTATACCGTTGCCCGGCTGCTTCTAAGTTGATCCTGTAAAGCAATTTATCAGTATGTCTACATCTCTTTGTGGAAAAAGTAGATACTTTATTAATTTATTATTCGTGATCATTTTACTTGTTCTCTATTTATATAACAAACAATACAACTAATATCAGTAATTTCACTCAATCAAACTTTCATAAGAGTGGCCGCACATGATACGTGACGGGAGTTTACCAAAACCTCACCAAAATAATCTTAACACGTCTCTACAGAAAAGCAAACTTTCACTCAATCTATTATGCGTGATTCTTCTGCTATGGACGTACATTCTATGTTACTTTTTTAGTATTTATACAAATACTATTTATTTATTGCGGATAATTTTCATGTTATTCGCATTTGATAAGTTTCCCGCAAAATATTCTAAATAATTTAAAAGTGATTGATTGAGACATAATTATAATTGCATTACTTAACACCAAAAGAAGATGAGGAATTAATAAAGAAGCATTTTGGAACCCCATCCTTTTTTTTACGTGGAGAATGGTTTGACAGTGAAAAATATAATAATATTTATTATATGTATATTGTATAGTTATAAGTTTACTTATATGTTTTGTGAAAATTATGACGATCTTCATATTGAGGTAATAGTGACGTCATCTATATATTTTGACGTAATTCGCGAGTTTATACAGGATGTAAAAGGAAATGAAGCACCCCGGGAACCAGAAGTTGTATACATTATTCTGATGCGGTATATATTTATTTCTGAGCCTTTGAGGATTTTTTACCTCGTTTTTAACTTTAATTGGTCTAATATGAACAACATAACATTATGGTACTATTATTTGTTTAAAATACACAAAACAGCATCGTGATATCAAAAACAAGCAATGTGAATGCTAGGATTTATATGGGACTGGTGTCGCGAAGGCCTCGTAGCACGCGCGAGGCAATTGAACTCACAGCGGACAGGCGATTGCTTTACCGAGTAATTATGACATAGCGGCTTGATTTATTTCAAAATCTTTAAAAGGTTAACAATAAAGAAACATCGGAATATCGATTCAGTATTGCTAGTCTCTCTCTCCTCATCGGTCCCTCATTGTTGAGGATCGTGACTCCTGGTGGCTGCGACTGCTTGCCTGATGGAGAGCTTTATGAACCGGCATCTCCAGGCAAATGGACACCTGGTCTGTCCAGCGACTTGGGCTTCTACCGCGCGGTAGACCACGATCAACCTTCCCCGTTATCACAAGCCTTTCTAGATTGTCGCCATCCTTGCGCGCTATGTGGCGCTATATTGCTAGTGTAAAAAATTATTATGTTACAGAACTACACTACTAATATAGAAAAAATATACATTGACATTTGAAAGATATGATATGTCAGTTGCAAAAATAAATTATTCCATGAATACACGTTTTTCTATGTGATCCTCAACAAGTGGCGACCGTGACAGGACCAATATGAATAAATTACGAGCAGAAAGAGCGGTGTTACGAGCACTATTTACGAAAAACTCGAAGCAGTTGGAAGAACTACTCGACGGCACACCTCACTCCGTTTCGGCTGTTCAACCTGTTTTTGACCATTTATTTAAGAGGGCGGAACAGTTGTTCAACATCGACGAGCGCGTGAAGGAGCTGTGGCTGGCGGATGAAGTAATCGACCAGGAAAAGTTCTTTGAAGACTGTGAAAAGGTAGATGAGTATGAACGTCAATGGGCGACAATTAAAGGGCGGTATGATCAATTCTGTCATATAGCTGTCCTGCCCCGTCGTAAGTCTGTAAATAGTGTAAATGGGAGTGTACATAGCGATGTACATAATTATTGCAACTCACATAATAGTTCCCGCGATGATTTACATAGTGAATGCGGCTCTATTAATCAAACACATAATATACGAAAATTTCGACTTCCTAAGATCGAACTTAGGAAATTTGACGGGAAAATAAAAAATTGGCTTTCTTTCTGGGGTCAATTCAAGAAGATTCATACTGATTGCTTAATAGATGATGACGACAAATTTCAGTATTTGATACAGGCTACTGAGGTGGGTTCTACTGCTAGAGAGCTAGTTGAAAGCTTTCCTCCGAGCGGACACAACTACCACAAGGCCATAGAGCAATTGAAAAATAGATTTGCCCGGGAGGAGCTTTTGATAGAATGTTACGTCAGGGAGTTACTTAACTTAGTATTGCTGAAAAATAAAAATAAGGTAATGAGTTTACGTTCTTTGTATGATAAGTTGACAACACAGACACAGGCCTTAGAGACTCTTGGAGTCACTCATGAGAAGTATGCTGCTATGTTATATCCTTTAGTGGAGTCCGCTATTCCTGAAGATGTTTTGCGTACCTGGGAGCGTACGCGCCCCTTAGATGATAAGGACGTACTTACAAATTTTCTTACATTTTTACGCCGAGAGGTTGAGAATGAGGAAAAAATTCAAATAGCAAAAAACTTCACTACTGACAATGACAGTAATTTAACATATAGAGAACCGACCGCTAGTTGTTTAATTGTCAAGGAAAGTCAAAGTAAGACCGATAAGTATGAAGTAAAGCTAGGGAAAACGTGTGTATGGTGTGACAAAAGTTCACACACAAGCACTGAATGTTACAAGATTCTGAAAAAGAGTTTTAAAGAAAAAAAGGAGCTGCTGGAAAGAAAGGGTTGCTGTCTTATATGTTTGAAAATTGGACATCACGCAAAAAAGTGCAGAAGTTATCCTAAATGTATAAACTGTACCAAAAGACATATTGTGGTCATGTGTCCTAATTTAGGGAATATGTGCGGGAAAGAAACCGTTGACATTGAAAAAGGGCAGGAAACGAATGCTCAAAATGTATTATTGTGCCACAGAAGCCCGACAACTGTTTTGCAGACATTACTTGTAGATATTGTAAATAATAATGATAGGTTAACCGTTCGTGCTCTGTTCGATAGTGGTGCCCAAAGATCTTATATTTTAAAAGAGTTAGCGTCTAAACTTAACATAAAACCTATTGGTAATGAAGTTTTAGGGCATTGTCTTTTCGGCGGGGTAGAAACTAAAACTGAGCGGCACGAAGTATTTCCTATTACTATAACTAGTTTAAATAATGAATTTTCTTATAATATGTCTGTTTTAGGCAAAACTAGCATCTGTGGATATTTACCTCGAGTTCGGAACGATGAACTTCTAAGCAACAAGTTGTCTCAACATAATATATCTTTGACTGACAAAGGTGACAAGTTTATGGAGGTAGGATTATTGATTGGTGCAGACTTTTCCGGACCATTGTTGACAGGTATTTGTGTTCAACTTAAGGATACTTTAGTAGCAATAAATACAAAATTAGGTTGGACGTTACAAGGACCTATGACCGGCACATATAATGCGACAATTAATAATATAACTACTTTATCATGCCTAAATAAATTAGATCTGTCAAGTTTATGGTCTCTAGAGACGTTGGGAATAAAAGATCCATATCAAGTAAAGTTACAACAAATATCGGATTTCGAAACTATAGAATATTTTAGACAAAATGTAAAAGTTAATCACGAGAATAGGTACGAGGTAGCTCTTCCTTGGAAGGATGGTTATCCAAAACCAGAGACTAATTATGAAATGGCTAAAAAACGTTTGGAGTCTACTACTAAGCGGTTATTACTTACAGGTAATTTGGTAGACTATAATAATGTTTTTGAGCAGTGGTTAAATTTAAATATTATTGAGATTGCTCCGGACCACTCCAATAATAGGGGACATTATTTGCCACATCATGCCGTCATCAAAGATAGTAGCTTAACTACTAGAATAAGACCGGTGTTTGATGCTTCCGCAAAAGATAAAAAAGGTAATTCTATTAATACATGTTTGGAAAAAGGTCAAAATTTATTAGAGCTCATACCAAAATTATTAATGCAATTCCGACGTAATGCGATAGGTGTGATCTCTGACATTAAAAAGGCTTTTCTGCAAATATCCATACAGGAAGAAGACCGTGACTACTTAAAATTTATTTGGTGGTCAGATTTAAATAATAGAGATAAGATTTTAACTTATAGACATCGTCGAGTAGTTTTCGGGGTAAGCTCCAGTCCGTTTCTTCTTTCGGCAACGATTATTTATCATTTAGATAGATGTCCGGAAGTTTTACGACAAACAGCTGAAAAATTAAAAGCATCTTTTTACGTGGACAATTGTGTAACTAGTGTAAATAGTGAAGACGAATTGAATAAATTTATAGATGAATCAAAACAATTAATGTCTTCGGCTAATTTTGAATTGCGTGGTTGGGTATCATCACCGATAAAAGTAGATACAACGGCATCAACATCAGTTTTAGGTCTAATTTGGAACGTAGATACGGATGAGTTATCTTGTAACAGCAATATAAATATAAATAGCGATGCTAAATTAACTAAAAGATACGTACTTAGTATTGCTCAAAAGATTTTTGACCCAATAGGTTTTACGTGCCCTACTACTCTAATTCCTAAACTAATATTACAAAAAATTTGGACAAATAATTTAGAGTGGGACGATGAATTACCATATGAATTTAAAAATAGCTTCCAAACTTGGTTGAACGAATTTCACTACATTGACGAATGCAAGATTCCAAGAAGAGTTGCTAAAGTAGCACTGCAAGATTCTGACGTACAACTGCATGTATTCTGCGATGCATCTAAGGATTCATATGCCACATGCATTTTTCTGAGAACAGACGCGTGTAAAGAAGTAAATGTACAATTAGTGCTTGCCAAATGCCGTGTTGCTCCGATTAAAGAAATGACAATGCCACGACTGGAGTTAATGGCTGCATTGATCGGTTCGAGACTACTCACACAAATAAAAACATCTGATTTATTTACAAATATACGATATAAGGTGTACTGCTGGACAGATTCTTCTGTAGTTCTAACCTGGATCAAAGATCGTGTGCAATGGAAGCCGTTCGTGAACAACAGAGTTGAAGAAATTAGAACCAACACGGATGATGCTGAATGGTTTCATATACCTGGAAACAAGAACCCAGCAGATTTACCTTCTAGAGGCTGCGGCGCTAAGACCCTGCTCGAATCTCGTTGGTGGGAAGGCCCTGAGTGGTTAAAGCTCTCTTTAGAAGAATGGCCCAAATCAGATGTAAATGTTAATATCAAAGAGGTCAACAAAGAAAGGAAGAATATTGTTATAACTGATCTGGAGGTTGAACTAACTACATTTACTCAAAGTCTGGGGTACTTTTCTAAGTTTTCGAAGATCGTAAGAATGATAGCGTGGATGCTGAGGTTTTCCAATAATGCAAAAAATAAAAGAAATAAAACGAGAGGAATACTTACCTGTCCAGAAGTTGAAGAAGCAGAACTACGGCTAATGAAAATAATACAAAGGGAAACCTATAAACAAAAGAATGGTGTCGTTGGCAAATTAAAAACAATAATAGTAAATGATTTGATAAGGATAAAAACCAGACTTACTTTAAGTGAAGAAACCACCGACTTTAAGTGTCCAATCTTGCTTCCGGGAACGAATTTTATTGTTAAGCGATTAGTTCATCAAAGACACGTTGCTATGAACCATGCAGGAACACAAACCCTGATATCCAATCTTCGCGAGTCCTACTGGATAACTGGCGTACGGAGATTGGTAAAAAATGTGACAAGACAGTGTATTACTTGTAAACGCTTTAGCAGTCGTCCATTGTGCGTGCCTCTTGCACCTTTACCGGATAATCGTGTCAGATGTGGTAAAACGTTTGAAGTAACCGGGATTGACTTAGCAGGACCATTATATTTACGTTCAGGGGAAAAGTGCTGGATCGTTTTGTTCACATGCGCCGTATATAGAGCGGTGCATTTAGAACTAACGACATCATTATCGACCGGGACGTTTTTGATGGCACTAAGAAGATTTATCTCAAGAAGAGGAAGAGTTAGGTTTATTTACACAGACAACGGGACGAATTTTGTTGGCGCTAGTAACACTCTTAATAATCTTGATTGGGATGAAATTAAAACTCGTTCTAGCCTCGAAAAAATAAAATGGCAGTTCATACCACCAGGGGCCCCGTGGTGGGGAGGTTGGTGGGAAAGGATGGTAAGAACAATTAAGGAGATGTTGCGACGTATATTAGGTAAAGCCGCGATTGATTATATTGAATTTTCTACCATTTTGTGTGACTGTGAAGCAATAATTAACTCTAGACCTCTGACTTATATAGCTGACGATACTGAACATCTAAAGCCTTTGACACCTTCCATGTTTCTAAATACTTTACCTACTAGCGATGTGACTGACATTGACTATATCGACTCGACAAGCCTAAACATTCGATTAAAATATCTTCAGAAATTACGAGATGACTTTAGACAACGATATAGGAGCGAATATTTGTCATTTCTAATTCATAAAGGTAAGGCAGAGGCCACCCCTTTAAAAATAGGCGATGTAGTTTTAATCGAGACCACGAACAAAAGAGTTAATTGGCCGTTAGGATTAATAGTTGAAGTGTATACCGGTAAAGACGGTCACGTACGAGCAGTTAAAGTAAAAACAGCAAACGGTGAAAAGACAAGGCCTATACAGAAGTTATATCCCTTAGAAATAACCAATAATGATCTTGCACTCGCTTCAAACAGAGCTCAAACGACAACTCGTTCAGGACGAGTAGTGAGGGTTCCCCGCAGGTTAGATCTTTAAAGTGTTTTCTATTATTTTAATTTTTTCCAGAATTGTTTTGTTTCACTTTTAATTTTATAATTGTTTCAATTATTAATTGTATGTTAATTTTAGCAATTTTACGTAACGAGTAAAATCCTAAAGTGGGGAGGATGTTACAGAACTACACTACTAATATAGAAAAAATATACATTGACATTTGAAAGATATGATATGTCAGTTGCAAAAATAAATTATTCCATGAATACACGTTTTTCTATGTGATCCTCAACATATTAAAAGGAATGTTTGCAGTATTACATCCTGTATAGTTTAAGTAGGACTTCTATATACTCGTAGGTTATTATTAGTAGAGTTTGCAAACTATTGTACTTAAGTGGGATTTATAACTATTAAAGCATTAGAATTTATAACATGTAAACCACTTTACATATTGATAGAATTTATATAGTTTTTATTTTAAAATCTGGTTGTTCCGGGTTTATGAGCTACGAAATAACTTCTTTTCTGCTGATTATTTGGAATTGTTATAACCTACAAACAAAATTAAACCCAGAAATATTGTTTATTTTTATCACGACATATGACCTCGCTCTTTAGAAGCCAAAAAAGGTTGGAATGAAAACTTTCATTATGCATGCTTTCATTTCATTTCGACTCAAGCCCCTCAACTGGTATGATAGCAAGCACAGTGGAGGTCCATGAGCGCCACCGCGCCGGCGACTGGGGAACCTCAGTCCACAGTGGGCCGAGTCGCCGTCATTATGCCGACCTAAGAATTTTGTCATGATGTTATAAAAAGAAAACGTTAATCAAGTTGATAAAAAAATGGAATGTGTATTGAATACATCCGATTGAAATGTGTTCCATATAACTTGGACAGTGTACACACGTTTACTTAAACCGGTATAGCGATGATGAACATGCTGAACTACTGTTAAAATAAGTACAAAAAATATGTACACAGCGTAGAATCAAACAAAAATCCGTCAATAAAGTGATCGATGAGTGGTGTTCTTGTAGAACTGACATGGAAAAAGTCCGTACTTTCGTAGGCATTTATTTAGTTTTTATCAAATAGTTTATGATAGTCTGTAAAAATATGTATTTTCAGTTAATAGCATGAGTTTTTTAGCAGAACTTCTTAATAAATCCGTAGTTTAATTATTAATTTTGTTAACTATTTTACTATGAATTTTAAAAATATATATTTGTAATTTATGTGAGTTTTAATTCGTATTTTATTGAACACAAACGGGCAAGATCAATTGACAATATTGTAAAATATTGAAAAGAGTATTTTGTATTCTAGGCATTTTTTTCTTTATTATTTTTTTTATTATTTATTTGCTGTTTTTAACTTACTAACATTAAGATATGTTGAATTTCTATTTTATTTATTGAATAGTAAGTTTTTGTTGTCCACACACACAGGCATGCACAATATTGAGTAAAAAATCTAAGATGGTACATGCTCGTCTCCTCAAGCCGGCATAGTGGAGGCGACTGCTACCCGCACAGGTTTCTCTGTAGTAGCAGTTGTTTCCATTCATGGACCGCACTCTAGCTTTACATCAGGCGGAGTGTTGTCACATGCCGAGCTACAATAAAAAAAAAAAGAGACGCACCTACGTCACCATTTAATCCAATTTTTTATTCGACAAAATAGTAAAATAAATATGTAACTAAAGGTCGAGTAGTACAAAATTAGAAGTCCGAACTAGTTAGTAATTAGCCGATAGGAGGTAGGTACTGATCCTTTTGAGAAACCACAGATTGAATTTCAAAGTTACCAGTTTTCAAAGCGTTTTCCAAAATTGAACATCAGTCAATGATCAAATATGTTTAGGTTTATCTGTTGACATTGTACCAAAACAGCCATCCTCTCGTAAAATATAGAATTTTAAGCGTATTTTGACGTACGATATGGTTTTTGTTACCATTTGTAAATACCTTTTTTTCTATTTTATATTCATCATAATTTAATTAAATAATAATAACTTAGAATTTAATTAAAAGCTGGTGATATAAAAGGCTAGTAAGTGGTCTAGCGGTAGGAGGTGTGAATTCACGATCGATGAGACTCGTGTACAATTCTCGCTAAAAAATAATGCTGACCGGTAATGTATTTTAACATAATTAATATGTTTTATTTTATAGAATAATTGTAAATTTGTTTATTGTGTGTGTATTGTATTTTATGTTGTGCAATAAAGTATTATTATTATTATTATTACTATAATTATATTATCCCTCCCCCTTACCGCTTCTCACTTACCCAAAGCTCGACTGGTAGATAAAGCCTCACGGCTTTAAGTCCGCCTTTTGTAAAATTACAATAAAGTAAATATATAAATAATAATAATTAAAAAAATACAAATCTAAAATGCAAATTAAATAATATCTTATTCACGACAAATTTAATTAATACGAGTATTTCCATTGCTATGAACTATTGCAGTGTTTTAGTCGACCCTAGAGCCGCTAAACAGTACCTACAAAGTACAAATAAATAAATGTATGAAATGTTAGAATCTGTCCCAACAGACCATATGCATGTGGCTGTGAGAGTGTTAACAAAGTATTTTTACGTAATTTTTAAAAGAAAACGTTAGAATATAGTGAATAGTACCTAAGTATAATACGCCATTACGGTTTGAGGTGTGCTACATAAAACATACTATAAAGTAAAGAAATATAAAGTGTTTAGAGTCTTGATCGTGGTGTTGTTGGGAACAAACTGTTTCGATGTAATTTTATTTAAATGCTTACAGGTGTTACACTTGAAAGTAGTGATACTACCCCAGGACGTCAGACTGGGATATTAAACAACATCACCATACGAACTGAGCGATCAGAGTACGTATATATGTTATACATTAGTACCGGTTAGTTCAGCGAGGTCTTGGGTGAGATCACGCATCCTACTGCTAGACCACGGCCGCTCTTGCCTTTTTTAATTGTAGCTCGGCATATGACAACACTCCGCCTGATGTAAAGCTAGCGGTCCATGAACGGAAACAACTGCTACTATAGAGACATCTCTACGGGCAGCAGTCGCTTCCACTGTGCCGGCCTGAGGAGACGAGTGCACGATCTAGATAGACAGAGCACACTTTCAAACTGCTCCCAAAACGCGACAAGGTGTTACATTCGAAAGTGGTGGTACAACTCCAGGACGGCAGACGGGGCTAATAACCATCATAAGTCTGCCTACCACTCTTTAGTAGTGCCTATAGGCACTAAGTGACCAAAGTACATATAACAAAGTTATAACCGGTCGGAATTTAACGAGGTTTCGAGGAGGCTTCATCGATCGTAAGTTCACGCGTCTTATCGCTAGACCACGGCCGCCTACTTCATGTTTATCGCAAGGGAACTTTAACTAATACATAGGTCCTTAGTTAAAAGATATGAAATGAAAATCCTTTATTAACGTAGGCATGGACTTGGCATGCACTTGTTCATCGTCAGAATCTACTTTTGGCTTCGGAAAGGCATATGACGAGAAGACAGCCATAAGAAACTCGTCAATTATAGCCTGTGTTTATAATAACAAAAAAAAAAACTGAATTATACATATTTGGTCCAACCATCTTAAAGTAAAACTGAAATATCGTTAATGTATTTCATATGAAACACTGTAATGCTTGAACAGTCCACATTAAATCCTGGTAATTGAAAATGTCACATTTATTGAGAAGCGTCTAAGTTTTAATTCTTCTTTATTACACTGACTTAGGATATTGTTTTATACGAGTAATATTGTCTATTAAAGAGGTAATAGCGAGCGTGAACTCACGATCGATGAGACCCGTGTTCGAACCTCGCTAATTCTGACCGGTAGCAATGTAACTTTGTTATATGTACCTTGGTCGCTCAGTGCCAATAGGCATAGTGCGAGTGGTAGGCAGACTTATGATGATTATTAGTCCAGTCTGCCGTCCTGGGATAGTACCACCTCTTTCGAATGTAACACCCGTGAAGTGACCTTGTCGCGTTTCAGGAATAGTTTAAAAGTAGTCAGGTAGTGGTATGTGTACACTGTCAATCTAGATGGTACATGCTCGTCTTCTCAAGCCGGCATAGTGGAGGCGACTGCTGCCTGCACAGGTTTCTCTGTAGTAGCAGTTGTTTCCATTAATGGACCGCACTCTAGCTTTACATCAGACGGCGTGTTGTCACATGCCGAGCTACAATAAAAAAAAGTTAGGACTAGATTGCGCCAAAAAGAAAAGTTTGCTGGTAACTATGCCGGTATGATGAAACAAGTCTGGACAATAATTAATTACATGTCATTTGTATGTTACATAACATTCCAATGAATTAGCACAATTTAGACGGAAATTGATCAGTCATTTGTTTTAGTACTGAATACAAATCAAACACAGTACCGCAAATTTTCCACAATTCCGATTTTAGAACGTGCAATTTTGCGATTTATGGCTACGAGGTATTAGTCGGTGCGCCAGCCGATTTGTTACCCATTTGACAGTTAATGACAAGTTTAATTACTTTGTACCAATTCGGAAATATTATTGTTCTTTTATTTACTTTATGTTTAAGGCATCGCACACAAAGCATAAGATCGCACACAAACTGCTACCCAGTCGCCTCCACTATGCCGGCTTGAGGAGACAGGCATGTACCATCTTAGATTGACCTCTTCTCGTTATATCTGGCTACTTTCAAACTATTCCCGAAACGCGACAAAGTCACTTCACGGGTGTTACATTCGAAAGTGGTGTTACTACCCCAGGACGGCAGACTGGACAGATAACCATCATCAGTCTGCCTACCACTACATCAAGCTCTATAAGTAAAAAAACTGCGTTAGAGAGTACGACCCATAAACTTTACTTTACTTTTTTGAGTAGGTATAACGAGAGGAGTGTACACTGTCAATCTAGATGGTACATGCTCGTCTCCTCAAGCCGGCATAATGGAGGCGACTGCTGTCTGCACAGGTTTCTCTGTAGTATCAGTTGTTTCCATTCATAGACCGCACTCTATCTTTACATCAGGCGGAGTGTTGTCACATACCATAATTTTTTGCAGACAGTAGTTACCTCTGCTATTTATTTACACAGTGCACACTCTTCTCGCTATACCTGACGGGTGTTACATTTGAAAGTGGTGATACTACCCCAGCACGGCAGACTGGGCTAACCATCATCAGTCTGCCTACCACTCTTTGAATCTGTTAAGAAGTAATAACAAAGGTAATTTTAACCTAATTATTATCTAAATAATTATTCAGCTAAAAGATGAACGATAAACTTGAAGAGTCTTATAAAATTCTTACCGATTGAATGAGAATCTCACTCCACTTCGCAAAGACCGCTCAAGTTGTTAAAACATCGACCAACTTTTCCATTAATAAGTATTGGTACTTACGTAATTTTTTATACTAAGAAACTTCTTATAAAAATAGATATTTTTATATATATCTGAGCGGCCGTGGTCTAGCGGTTGAACTCACAATCGATGAGACCCGTGTTCGTACCTCGCTAATTCTGACCGGTACCAATGTAACTTTGTTATATGTACTTCGGTCGCTCAGTGCCTATGGGCACAATTAAAGAGTGGTAGGCAGACTGATGATGGTTATTCGCCCAGTCTGCCGGCCTGGGGCGATACCACTACTTTCGAATGTAACACTTGTGAAGTAACCTTGTCGCGTTTCCGGAATAGTTTGAAAGTAGCCAGGTATAACGAGGGGAGTGTGCACTGTCAATCTGGATGATATATGATCGTCTCTTCAAGCCGGCATAGTGGAGGTGATTGCTGCTTCTAGAGATTTCTCTGTAGTAGCCGTTTTTTCCAATAATGGACCGCATTCTAGCTTTACATCAGGCCGAGTGTTGTCACATGCCGATTACCTTAAGAGAGAGATTTTTTTAAAAATTTATTGCCTATATTAAGTTAGTGTTTGTATCAGTTTGTAATAGTCGTACAAAATGTTCATACCACCACAAAGTATTTTGTTTGTAATACTGGCAATACAGACTATGCCGTAGCACTCTAAAACCACTACCGCCTATTTTCTGATAATCGGATAATGGTATAATTCTTGTAAAAGTATAGCTAGAATTAGTAGGCAGGTTGATACAAATACAATACAATTGTCACGCCCTTTTCCCACAGGGATAGGCAGAGACAATGGAACGTCACTTACCACGATCCTGACACAACACCCTCGCTTCCTTCACATCCACAATTCTCTTCATGCACGCCCGACGGTTATGGGCACTAAAAAGCCCAGCTTTCATGAGGATGTCTCCGATTTGATCGGAAAACACCCTTCTGGGTCTGCCTTTTTTAACGCATCCATTCACATCAGATTTATATATTCCTTTCGTCAATCTCCTTTCATTCATTCTTTCCAAATTGATGATGGTTATAATAATAACCCAGTCTGCCGTGTTGGGGTAGTACCACCACTTTAAAATATGAAGTGACCTGTGCACTGTTAACTTGGATAATGCACTAATAAGTTTAAATAAGTTTTCATTTTAATAATTATGTTTAAAAGCTGAATTTTCTCACTGCGAGCGGTAAATATTTATTTTTGTCGCGAAGTTGTGTAAACGCTATCTACGAGGATCTGCACAAATTTATTTAGCGGAAAGCTCATTAATTTCAAACAATTATTCTGACATCTTATTCAATTCATCTTGTTTAATTATGGTATTAATTATAATTGTCAAAACAACTTTACTTTCTTAGCGTTACACTAATATTTTGAATGTACTCGTATTATTTAAAGTGTGTACATTTTTTTATTATTGTAGCTCGGCATGTGACGACACTCCGCCTGATGTAAAGCTAGAGTGAGGTCCATGAATCGAAACAACTGTTACTACAGAGAAATCTCTACAGGCAGCAGTCGCCTTCGCTATGCCGGCTTGAAGAAACGAGCATGTACCATACAGATTAACAGTGCACACTCCTCTTGTTATAACTGGCTACTTTCTAACTATTCCCGAAACGCGACAAGTTCACTTCACGGGTGTGTAATTCGAAAGTGGTGGTATTGCCCCAGGAACATTACACACATACCAAGGACTTTTAGAAAAAGGGCCGGTTTGACTCCATCGATTAATAGAAAGTTAAACGCTTATAGTTTTGTTAGAATGAGATCAGTTGTTAACAAAAAAAAAACTCATTATTGTGACGCCACATGTTTGTGCCACTTTTTAAATGTAGCTATAACCCTCCTACCCCACATCGCTTGAGGTCGACACGTGCTGGCGATCGAATGCATCGCCTCACCGTCGAAACAATCCCCTCGCGGACGAAAAAGTTCGGGCAATCCTTCTTCTGTCGTTCCATTAAATCGTGGAACGACCTTCCCAGTCACGTCTTTCCACCTTCCTATAACATTGGATCCTTCAAGCGCAGTATGAAGAGGCATCTCATCAAGCCGGCATAGCGGGCGCGACTGCTGTCTGCAATCCCCTGCTCTGACAGCAGTCGCCTCCGTTCATGGATCGCACTCTGGCTTAACATCAGGCGGAGTACGGTCATATGACACAATCTCAATCAATCTCAATACGTACTCTTATAAAAACAATTTTTCTTAAGTAAAATTCAAGCCTCTTAAAGGTATAATAAATTGTAAAAGTTAATTAAGAATGCCCATTCAGTCGGGGCGTTGCGAATATCGCCATTACTTGCAGACGTTTAACCTCCATGTTGGCCTTTACTGAAACTAACCTAAATTATCGGTTTCATAATATATTCACCATTTAAACCAATTTATTTGACCATTTTAAGTTAATATTTAATTCATTTGTTTTAGCTTTGTCGTTTTTAATAATAAATACAAAACCCGGTAATAGAACCGGTATCAGGACGATTTTTATTATAACTCGGCATGTAACAACACTCCGCCTGATGTAAAGCTAGAGTGCGGTCCATGAATGGAAACAACTGCTACTACAGAGGAATCTTTACAGGCAGCAGTCGCCTCCACTATATCGGCTTGAAGAGACGAGCAGTACCATGTAGATTGACTGTGCACACTCCTCTTGTTATATCTGGCTACTTTCAAACTATTCCCGAAACGCGACAAAGGTGTTACATTCGAAAGTGGTGGTACTGCCCCAGGACGGCAGACTGAGCGAATAATCATTCTGCCTACCACATTTATAGTGTAAAACGAGAAATTTTCACCAATAGGATTGTTTCATGTGAATTTTTTTTACATCGCGGTAGTCAAAATAATATTGTCTGATTGGCGGAAAATTCCATTTTCACACAAAATCACCACTCAGCCCTAGAATTGAACTCCCTTTTTTATATGTTTCCAGTTGTACTTTTTGAAGCGTCATTCCTACGAACCAGAAGTTGTATCCTGATTTTTGATCATAATTTTTTGGTCTAATATCAAAAACATGCAATGTAAATGCAAAGATTGATATTCGGCTGGTGTCGCGAGGTCGTCGATAGACAGACATATTGCAGCTTGATTTATTTGTAAATGATTAAAAAGCTAATAATAATAATAAAAATCCCTTGGAATAACGTTTCAGTATTAGAAGTGTATGGTTTGTGTGTGATGGTGGTTAAAGGAATTCCCCGCAGTACTTTTGCACCCTGTATATAACGCCTTGTTTATTCTATTTTCCTAATTTTGTGTTATAAATTGACTAAAAAGTATCGGGAAGTAAAGTCTAAACCGATTTCACGGTGATAACTCATCGAATTTTTTTTATATACTTCATCATATTCGCAAAATCGCCTGGTTACTTTCTATTTTTTAATTCAATATAAATATATCGCGCGTAATGTAAAATTAATATGTTTGCATGCTTAAGGATTAGGAGATATTTTTCAAATTAAAATAAAACTAGTGTGGGCTTTATTGTATAGAACATAAACTATATAAAACTCGTTTTGTCTTGGTAAGTCTGTGAATACTAATGTGTCTCCAAAGGCTCACTAATTACTTAGGTTTATAACCCCTAGGAGCTGCCTAGAACTTAAAATACGAAGTCAAGAATACTCCTTCATAGAGCTTATTAGTGGGTCTGCTTGGTGGGTATTTGAAGATGAAACCTTTCACAATATATCCAGAGTTTCTTTTAAAGATATTTTTTCAGAAGAGCATCAAATCTTATGAAAGCTGGTTTGCCTAGTGCTTATAACCGTCATGCTTGTATGAAGAGAATTCTGGATGTGGCGTTCTGTTGTGGGAAAAAGGCGTGACAATTGATGATGACGAGGAGTTTTTTTTTTATCAATAAAGCTTTTTTATTTGCTTCAAGTTGAATACAAAATGTAATTAAATTTAATAAAATGTAAAAGTGTTTTTACTATGCATCCATGGTTTACTGTTAATAACTTACGCGATGTCGTCAAATGTAAAAGATAGTAATAAAACTTTTACTACATACAAAATCATCAACGTTAACTTTTATTTAGTAGATCTGTGTGAGAAGGAACGCATTATAGTTTGTAGGCAGATTGAAAGAGAACAAAGATATTTATCTATATTAAAACTGGCGTGCGAAATAAATGAAATGTTTAATACACAGTATGTCCCACATATTAATGTTAAGCCGAAATCGAGTAATGGACCAAGGGATAACAGTTATACGAAATATATTTTTAAAAATCAAGTACTGATTTTACGTTTCACGATTTTTTTTGCAATATCGTGACGGGATGTCGAATTTTTTAAAATATTTTCTCATTAGCTATTATCCCTTGACTTGATTTTTGGGACAACCTGTGTATTCTATTTATATCTTTTTTGAGTAGTCCACTATAACCCCGCACTTCGCCTAATATTTGATGCAAATGTCTGTAGGCAGCAGTCGCCTTCGCTATGTTATATAGGTAAAATAATTTCACTGTACTGTCAATCTAGATGGTGCATACTCGTCTCCTTAACGGAGGCGACTGCTGCCCGTAGAGATTTCTCTGTAGTAGTTGTTGTGTCCGTTCATGGGCCGCATTCTAGCTTTACATCGGGCGGAGTGTTGTCATATGCCGAGATACTTAAGTACAGTCAACTTCAGAAATATGACAAAGTTTACAATTAAATGATGTACGCAATAGTACTTTGTTTTAAAATTATCCTGTGTTTATCATTATTATTAAGGAGGTTACTTATATCTTTCAAAAGGTTTCATACTTTCAAATGGGTATTTGATAGCTAATTAATAAAATGAAACCATAATAATTATATAATAATATAATGGAAAATAAAGGACAATGAATTATATTATTCACAAAATATATATTTAAATACACTTTTCCACTCTCTCTGCATTTGTACTTTTTATTCTCTGAGTCTAGTAGTTCTTCTTTTTCGCGGGAAGACTGAACTAATAACCATTATCAGTCTGCCTACCGCTCTTACCTACAGAGCGACTAAAGTTCATTTATAACAAAATTACATTGGTATCGGTCAGAATTAGTGAAGTTCGAACACGGGTCTCATCGATTGTAAGTTCAACCGCTAGATCACGGGCCGCACTAATGTTAAGTATTTGTAATTTAGAACGGATTAGTTTTAGATCGACAGTATAAACGTCTAGGGCACGCATGCTATCTAAGTTGATAAATTGAACTTGCACACAATTTACTTAGTAATTACGTTTCGCTTCCAAGATAAGCTATTGGACTGTTTCTATGCAGTTCTATATATACTTAGTTTTGCTAGGGTTTTAGCTTTTATTCATGTATAGATAGATAATAGTTATTGTAAAATAAAAGAAGTGATCCTCGTAGTATACGGGGTTGTAACCGCTCACGGGGTCAATTTCACTCAGGCGTAATTGTAATACTCGTAAAACAAGCAAACTAAAATCCACATGTTAGGAATTTATGACAAACGCTGAACAAACATTTTTCTCACTTTATTAACCCACGTATATTGTTATTAACCCAATCTACCGTAACTGTGTAGTGACCCAGTCGCGTTTCAGGATCAGTTTGGAAGCACGAGAGTGCATTGTCAACTAGGATGGCGCACATTTGTGTCTTCAAGCCGGTATAGTGGAGGGATTGCTTTATGGTAGCAGTTGTTTTTTATGGATCGCATTCCCGCATTCCAACTTCAACATTAGGCAAAGCGTTGTCATACGCCAAGTTACAATAAAAAAAAACATTCTGAGCTGAAAAGAGTAAGCCCACTTTTGGGCCCACTTGATACCTAATAGTTTGATAACAAAACAATATTCTAATATAATACTATATTTTATTTTTTTATTAATTAATTTTTATCAACACATCATTTGCTAATCAACAGACAATGTTTATTTACATTTAAAAAAACAGATATAATCAATTATTAAAGCATTAAAATAATAATGCATCAGAAAACATTTAATTACTCTATTACCCGGGTGAAAAAATTAAAACTGATTTTTAATAAGGATTATTAAAGTAGATTTATTTTTCTATAAAATTAACTAAAAACTACCGACAAACTCGAGAAAAAATTGTAGGCCCATTTTTCTTAGGCGAATGGGCATTCTTCTTTAAACCGAAAAGATTCCGTTTATTTACTACAAAGTTTAAGCTAACGAAATAAAGTTTCCGAAGAGGAAGAAAGAAAAAGGAATAATTTCTCCGTCGTATGAATAAAATATATGTTTTGACTTCATATTGAATGTAATTTAAATGACAATTCTGCTATTATTTTAGTGCTATGTATAGACTAGAAATTGTATATACATAGATTAATTAAACATTTCGGAATACGAACGCTGTTGGTTTTATAACTTGGCGGTCGAGGCATCTGTGCCCAAAGCAAAGGGCGTGGGTTCATCCCATCCCATCTCAACTCAATTTCGACGGTGTATATTCGTCACCTCAAGCCTTCATATCGGACGCGACTGCTTCCTGAAGAAATTTATCCGTAGTAGCAGTTGTTTCCGTTCATGGATCGTACGCTAGTTTTTACATCGGGTGAAGTGTTGTCATATGCTAAGCTATAATAAAAAAAGTTTAGTGTACGCGTCTAATTCTTTTTTTCTGTTCGTTTATTATCTGCCTAATACTTTTTATTAGTTGAAGGTAAAAACGTATGTTATGCCTTTATATTTTGGAATCGACATGAAATTAAAAAAAAATTTTTTTTGACGACTTAGTCGAAGCGACGCCGTCGCGTCACGTCGACGTCACGTGTCCTGAAGATGCCACGTGGAGGGGCGAAACGAGTCGAAAGGTTTTTGCATGGTCTTACATTGACAGCTAATGTGACTGTGTACCTACCCTAACTAGCATTGATTAGCGCAAATTTATTGCAAAGTAGCGTTTACAAATAATTTTGGTTATGGATTTCCGCAAAGTAACGCCTAATACTATTAAAGATATGAAATTAAAAATTTCTTTTATGTTTAATTAATTCCTATTTATGCTTTTATTAAACCTACCTATGAGGTGTGTTTGTTAGTGGGTATTATAAAAAAATATGTAAATCTATTTTAGGAGAGTTTTTGGTAAAAGTAACTGAATAACACTTTTTTTCGCGCAGATTAAAAAACCATTTTCTATTTTGGTATAAGAGTTTTTTTGTTGTCACAATGTTAGATTGATTGATTTATTTGTTGGTGCCACGTGCCTATGAAGTGGACTGGGGTTATTCGAATTCCTAAAAACCGAGTTTTTGTTCGCGTATTTTTTTTTCTGTAAAAGCTTTTTTCACGATTTTTGTGTGTTCAAACTATAACAATTTAAAAGACTAAAGTTAACAATTTAAAAGATTACTGGAGAATTTGATGTGAATATTATACATACATAGTTATGATGAATGAGTGGCTATTTTTATTGATATTAGGTTATGTTTAAAATATCTTGATGGTGAACCTACGACTTACTGGTACACTAGCTAGCAATAGGCGTTATAAAAATACGAAAAATGTTTACATTATGGTAAAAAAGCATAAAAACATGTTGCCAATGAGGTTGTATTTGATTTTATTACGATATCATAACAACGCAAAAAAAGAGAAAAGAAAAAATAATTAAAAACGTCTTGAGAGAAAAACTTGAAAACTAACTATTCTTCCGCAACCGAACCGCTTACATTATCCACACAGTCTGAGGTGAGGAGTAGATGTTCTGGCCATTAAACTATCGGGCCATTGCCAAAGTTTTCTAGATATTCGTAGATATCACAACACTTATATAGCAAATCAAATCAAATCAAATTATTTATTTGTGGTACATGGTATAAAATCACAAGTTGTTGATGTCAGTATTAGATTCTCAAGTACCTGCTCTTAGGCGTACAAATATATATATATTTTATTCTAAAACAATAAATAACATAATAATACAATACAATAAAGACTAAAAATTATGATTTAAAAATATAAAATTAAATTAAATAGTAAAATTATGTCAATTGTTAAAGTGAAGTCAGTTGTCTTAATAATAATAATAGGAATGTCATATACTTAGTCTAAATATTCTCTAATGTCATAGTAGCACTTTTCAATTAATAATTCTTTCAATTTAGTTTTAAATATTTTAAATTCGCAATTTTTTATGTGGTCCGGGATTTTATTATAGATTTTTGGGGCTAAACCGAGAAGGCCCTTTCTTAGTAATGCTGTATTAGCTGTGGTGCAGGGAATATATTCGCTTTGTATTCTCTTTGATTTAGTGGTTTTAAAATTAAATATGTTGTGATTTGCTTTTATAAACGTTGCCACTTCATAAATGTATAATGATGGTAACGTTAGAATTTTTAGGAGTTTAAAGTGCGGCTTACAGCTATCATCATACTTTAATCCACATATGGCTCTGATACATTTTTTTTGCGACCTAAATATTGTCTCTTTTAGTGTAGAATTGCCCCAAAATATAATTCCGTACCGTAGGTAAGATTCTACAGAGGCGTGGTACGATATGAGTGCTATGTTTTTATTTGTTATGTTATTTAATTTTTTTAACGCATAAACAAAACTATTTATTTTCTTACAGATTATGTCCGAGTGTGTAATCCACTTTAGATTATAGTCCATATTTAAGCCTAAAAATTGTATTGCGTCTAATTCTTCTATTAAATTATCGTCACTTCTAATATTAATTGTATGCGGTGAAGTTTTTTGTCTGAATTGTATTATTTTGGTTTTGTTTAAGTTTATTTTTAAGTTATTGTTTTCTGTCCAGTTTACTACACTTTTTAATGTTGTGTTTATTTCCCCTTCATATGCTTCAAAATTTTGAGAGTTGTCTGCTTTTACAATTACTGTAGCATCGTCGGCATATAGCACCATAGGATGCCTTGTACAAGTTGGTAAGTCATTTATGTATAATAAAAATAAAAGCGGACCCAGTATGCTTCCTTGTGGGACACCGTAAATTACGTCTCTTGTATTAGACTTAAAGACGAGCTCTTGTTTGTTTTTTAGGCTTTCAATTACTGTATATTGTTTCCTATTGCTCAGATATGAGTTGATTAAATCAGAAGCTACACCCCTTATACCATAAGCATTTAGTTTATTTGATAATATTTTATGGTCAACATAGTCGAATGCTTGAGTTAGGTCCATAAAAATGGCACACGTCGGTATTCTTTTATCCATACTGTTCATAATGTTTTTTAATAGTATATATGTTGCTAAATTTGTACTTCTGCCTTTCCTAAAACCGTTTTGCTCATTTGCTAGAATTTTATGTTTGTCCAGAAAGTTATACAGTCTACTATAAATGACCTTTTCAAATATTTTTGATATAACGGGTATCAGGGCGATTGGTCTGTACTGATTCATGTCGTGTTTATTTCCTTTGTTTTTGAATATTGGCTTTATTATTGTATATTTAAGTGCGTCTGGAAAAATGCCTTGTGTAAGAGTAAGGTTAATGATATGACAAAGGGGGTGACAAAGTGTCCCTATATTTTGTTTAACAATATTCGTGGCTATACCGTCATGTCCTACACTATTTGTCATTTTGAGTGATTTTATAACATTGATTATTTCCTTTGGGGTAGTCATGTTGAGAAAAATAGAGTTAGGTATAGAATATTGTATATGGTCATATAAATTGTTTCGATGTGTCATATTATTTGTAATTTTGTCAATAAAGTAGTCATTAAATTTGTTAGCTATTTCAAGTGGTTCATGTATGTCAAAATTATTTATATTTATGTTTGTAATATGTTCCTTTGGTTTTTTATTTTTATTTCTATTTATTATTTGCCAAGTGGCCTTTGTTTTATTTTTAGATGTTGTAATAAAGTGGCTATTTTGTGCCTTTTGAGTCAATTTAATAATTTTTTTGAGTCTCTGAGTGTAACCAATAAGTTTTCCTTTGTTTTCTTTTGATGGGTTTTTCCTATATTCCCATAAGAACAACCTTTTCCTCTTGCTACATGTTTTAATACCTTTAGTAATCCATTTAGTTTTCAAAGTATTATTTATATTAACGTATTTGTTAGGGAAATTTAAATTGTAAAAAAGTGACACTAGACTGATAAAGGAGTCGTATGCATTGTTTACATTTTTAAGCTCGTATACTTCAGAAAAACTTAGACTTTTGAGGCATTCGCTAAATTTTTGTCTATTTGTTGTATTGTAGTCTCTCCTAACTGTCGTCCATGACTGTATCGATTTACTAAATTTAATAGGACACGTAATTATTTGCGCTGTGTGGTCTGATATTGCCAAGTCCACAATTTTATATTTAAGTCCGTGTATGTTATGGGCGACATTGTCAATACATGTATGGCTACTTAGTCTTGTCGGTTCTCGTATAGCTAATCGCAAATTATAATTTAATAACATATGTTCAAAAGATCTGCTTATAAAATTTGTTTTTAGTATATTTATATTGTAGTCTCCACAGACTACAATGTTTTTAGTTTTATTACACAATTTATCTAATATTAAACTTAATTTGGCAAAGAATATGTCTATATTGGAACCTGGTACCCTATATACACACATAATTGAAAGTTGTGAGTGAGTTATTTTTATAGCACAGCATTCGAGGACGTGTTCTACCGAAAGTTCTTTAACAGATGTCAATTCTTGATATTCGAGATCTCCTTTAACCAATATACATGCTCCTCCTCTTCTTGTTTTCCTTGTAAATATAGATGCTATTTTAAAGTTAGGTATATATAAGGCATTTTTATCTTCATCTTTCATGAAGTGCTCCGTTACGCATAGTACATTTAGTTTAGTTTCCATATTTTCTAATTCTACAATTAATTGGTCGGATTTATTTATAAGTCCGGCTATGTTAAGATGGAGAATGTTTAGTTCCTTATTGACGAAAAAAAGTATCACTAACTGTACTTATAGTGCGAGTTAGAGTATAGTTATAGTGCAAATAAGTAGGATAGCAAATAATAAGTGACAAAGTCTCTTCTTATAAATTACGCAAAACTTTTTTACAAAGTTTTTATTATTTTCAAAGTGTAAATCTTGGCTGTCGCAAATGTAGGCTGAATTGATGTTTGTCAAAAAAACTAGGTCAAATCGTAAAAAACGACCTGCAAAGCCTATTTCAATGATAATTCTGTAATTTTGTGGCTTCACAGGAATAGGTTATTGTTTTTTTTTCTTATTACAATGATAGGTAATTTGGTCGTATATGAATCTTAAAGTTACCACTATTAAAATACCTACTACTAAATAACAATTACTCGTAGTACCTACTAATTAACAATTAAAATAATAATATATTTTTAAAAATATTTATCGCCTGATTTTTTTAGTATTATATTATTTAATCGATAAGGATTTTAAAAAAATTGAATAAAAACAAAGAAAAAAATCATCAATTTCATCATAATTTAATAATAAAAAACATCACATAAAATATTAGTACAACCTAAAATGGTCTTTAAAGACTTGAAGAAGGTAACATTCAATAAAATATTTCCATTTCAATATAACATTAACATTAATCTAGTTTCACTTACAGTTAAGGCAAACACAATAATATATCTTCTAGACATGTTTCCCATTAAAACTTTCTCATCTATTTTGTACAAACTACATACTTAGTAACATCGTTTAAAGGTCACAACTGGGAACTAACCTATGATACAAACGATAAAGTAAAGATTCTTAGTTTAGCTTACTTAGATATACATAAACAACTACGAGTATATTATGGAAACTAAACGTAGGAGGAAACTTAAAAATATTTAAAAAATTGCATAAAAAGATGGAAGGCAAACTGGTGATAGTTATTAGACCAGTCTGCCGTCCGACCAATACTTTCAAATGTAACGCCCGTGAAGTGGCCTTGTCGCGTTTTAGTTTTGAAGTAGCCAGGTATACGAGAAGAATATACACCGTCATTCCGGATAGTGCATCTCCTCAAGCCGTCATGGCGGAGACGACTGCTGCTTGTAGAAATTTCCCTGTTTCCGTCCATAAACACTCTAGCTTGTCGCGTTTCGGGAATAGGTATAACGAGAAGGTAAGCACTGTCAATCAATGTCAATGGTACATGCTCGTCTCCTCAGGCCGGCATAGCGGGGGCGACTGCTGCCCGTGGATATTTCTCTGTAGTAGCATTAGTTACCATTTACGCACCGCACCTAGCATCTAGCTTTACATCAGGTGTAGTGTTGTACCTCGACATGGTACAATAAAAAAAAATAACAGTCATAAATCTGACATCTGATAACCCTATTCCCAGTAGACAACAATATCAAGACACATACAAGAAGCATAAAATTAGAAATTAGCTTTTCTAAAGGAGGTTTAGAACTAAGAAAATAAGACAGTTTGAATTCTTTTTGTATCTTTTAACTAGATTTGTCTCTAAAGATTGTATCTATATGAGAAATTGAACGACTTTAGTCCTTATTCTTTGCACGATACTGAATTAAATTACAAAGTTAATTCTTGTAGGTGTTTTTCCACAAAATAAGCTCGCCATTGCACTGCAAATAACGAGGTTGACGTTTAATATTATTCATGAAGCGTCCTTAGATCCAGTTCTGGAATTAATCTTTTATCAATTTTCGCTTTGATGTCACTTTGAAGCGAGTTGCTTCGGCCGAGAAATGTATTAGCATAAAATAATTACTCACTTATTATATCTTGGATTGCAGTTTTTAAATGAACAGCTGTTTTCTTATATAAAAATACTTTTTTAAACATTTTAATTTAAGCACAAAGCGTAAAAAATACTCTGTAGCCTTTGCCTAAGTTTTTAAAAAGATATTGTGACGTCATATCTGTCAGATGGTTTTGAACAAGCTATTCGGTTACCGTGTGTCTTACTTGAGAATGATAACAACCGATATATCCAAATAGAGTTTTCTTGTGTTTACGTATCCCCACGCTTACAACTCTTATATTACTATTGTTCTTTTAACTTTACTTTTGACAGTTTTCTTTTTTTGTTACAGCTTTATTTATTGTTATATTCATAATGAATGAATGCTAGCGAAAACAACTGCTACCACAGAGAAATGTGCTCATCGGGCGCCGCGCCTCTCGTCAATTTGATGGCCATCTAATATTTGATACATCGCATATTAAATATAAAATGTTATTTCTACGTTAAATCAATTATTTTAGTTTAATTTGTGACTAACAAATCGCAACTGGGCAATTACGGTTAATAACTATGCCTAAATTAAAGGTTTTGCTCGAGTTAGCGTTTAACGTGTAATAGCAATAGTATTGATGTTGATATAATAACGCGTTAAAGCCTTTGCAACATTAACGTAATGTATTATTGATTGCACTAATTGATGCAGTAAGATGCAGGTGCAGCTGTAGCATAAGTAAAAATCCGCAATTTGGCTGCAAGCAGCAGTCGTCTCCGCTATGCTTGTGCTCTTCTTTCACTAACGATTAGCGTACCGTGTAAATAAAGGAACAATATGTCACAATTGTTGTATTATTCATACGAAGGGTTCACAGATTCATAGAGTTAAAATATTTTGAACAAAGCGCGGCAACCATTCGGAAACTAATCGTGTGACCAACAAAATCTCCTTTGACCGGAGAGCTCTAGTTTTGCATCAATTTGCATAATATGTGTTAAACAGAAAGGTTCAAATGGTGTTCTATGTAAATATAATTGTTTAAATAATAATATTATTCCATAATGAAGTAAATTATGCAAAATTTAAAAAAAAATTATCACCTAAACAGTTTCCTTTCTCATTTCCGTCCTTTTATCTCACTACTTCTTTTTCCAGACAATCGTGGTAGTCCAATCAACCTACGAAAACGCAGTATTAATTTTTACACGATGCGGGTAGAACCAAGTTCGATGTTGAAGATTTTTAGCTATATTGAAATTCTTAATAATGCCATTTGCAATGATGTAAATCAGTAGTTTACGAGTGATGTCAACAATTATGTTCATTTGTAATTAAATTCCGTAAGTCTGTCTCATTTTGATGTCTATTTTGGTTAAATTCCTAAATATATTACATTGTATCGTTTATGTGAATATAAATTAATTCGGGGAATGTAACTAGGGTTGCCAGATGTTTAGCGAAAAATAAGACCGGACAATAGCTAAAAACGTGGAGAAAGTTTAACCCATTTTAAAGGTTTCCTAGATATGAAATGGGAACGTTAAACGCATAATGTAAAATCACTCATCATAAACATTAAAATCATGCATATGGAGTTGCGGGTATCAGCTAGTTAAAGAAAAAATAGTAATTAAAGAATATTTACTCGAATAATTTTAAAATTAAAAAATCAGTTTAATAATAAGGAGACGATGCACATTGGTATTCAAGTCGGCATAGTGGAGCCTGCATATATTTCTGTGGAAATGGTTTCTCTGCTTTAATTTACGAAGAAAAAAAAGACATACGTAAGTACATTCTAAATCTATGTATTCCACATTTGTTCACTAAATGAAATATTTCAAAGAATCTTATTATTGTGAAAATGATATTTGTTTTCGGAATCCTTACATTTTTTAATTTAAAAAGTTACAAACGTTGGCAACACACAAGTGGGACGCACAGACTGAAACTTACCATTAGGGTGTGTATACACTAATGGATTTTATATATTCTGTGCCGTAGCTATTTGTTTATTATAGTGATTTGCGATAATAATTAGTGCTGAGAAAGTTATCAAATTACTTAATTTCAACATAAATCTGCTATGTTTCAAACAATGTTGTAAAACAAAATGTATGGACGCTCAAGTGTTGGCTTTCACGTTAAGTAAATAAAAATTTTTAGGCGGCTTACTACCGCATTTATCATTAATTTGATCCGAAGTTTGGAAAGCTTTGCGGTGGTCGGAGTCTGAGTTCTGAGGTGTTGTTCATCCCCATTGGTTACACTAAGAAAACAGAACGGTTAGAAATTATCAAGTTATTGCTATTCGCTACCAAGTTTATCGTTAAAATTAAACAAGTCAACTTTGCTTTGCTTAATATTGACAAAGCCGTTTGCAGGCGAGGTTGTTTGGTTGGTTTTATTTTCTTAGTGTATAACTTCTTTCTTTCTTAGTGTAGTGTTTAACATCTATTCGCGTCTCAGAATTAAGTTAAGAAGTAGCCGGGTTTGCTAACTGCAGACATTTTTTCTGTGCTTGAAATCTTCACTCATGGGCCGCACTCTAGCGTAGATTAACTAACGTAAACTTTAAGAAAAGGTAAACGTGTATGCAGATCTTTATTTTAAAGTTATATTAATAAAGTGTGTAACAACCTTAATTAAACCTCATATGTTTCTGCAGTACAAAGCACTTATATTGTTCATTGATGACTGCTACGTTTTGTAAGAAGAAATTAAACCCACGTTGTCATTTGTTTCAAAATTTAATAACGAGATTATTATAAAATGTAAATAAGATAGTATTATATTGAATTATTTTTGAAATGGAAGGAAGGTATTTTGGGGAAGGAATTTTTGTTTTCTAAAATTAATTTTCGCCAAAATAGCCGCTTGAGCTATTTTAGTATAATTGTTTTTAGGAATTTATTTTGATGGAATAATTTTTAATTATATTATTAAATTATGATGAAAACGGAACAAAATTACCAATTGGATGGGCTGTTAGAGGGATTTTGACGCAGATGTGGAGCGCTAACGACCGTGTAGTTTAGTGGTTAGAGCATCCGTGCGCAAAGCGGAGAGGTTCAATTTCCACATCAACTCAGATTGAGTGTGCGCTTTGATTTTTTTCCCCTTCAATTTAGCATTAAAATATGCCAAAATATGTAGTTAGATTAATTTACCTCGTTCATGGTTAAACGCCTGATTTTTTTAACAAACACTTTTATTTTATTTTAGCACGTCATATGATCGCACTCCGCCTGATGTTCAGCTAAAAACCATTGATATATAAAACTAGATGTGCAATAACACTCCCAATGTGATGCGAGAGAAAAGATTACCGCAGTCACTTTTAGATTCTCTGTGAGTTAGTATTTCACTTGACGGCAACATTGTCAAATCGTTTGTAGCGGCCTACGCTTTTTTTCATGTCAGATGCATGAAGTTCACTCCTCTAGTATATATCTCTATGCATTTAACGATATTATGTGGTTAGTTATTTTGCATTTTAATTATTATTAGATGTTATTAGTTACTGATGCTTAGGGTTGGTATTCACTGAAAAATCTAAGTTAGTTTTTTTTTTGTAGGTTCATTCTTATAATTACGATAAATACTCGTAATAATAGCCCAGTCACATTAACTGAAAATAAGGTAAATTGCATAAATTGGGATAAAAAGCTATAAACTTTTAGAATACCAAAACAAAGATTTATACTTCATGATTTTTATCTTTCATTCCGCAGTTACTCTAAAATTACCTAAATAAGTATTAATAAATGTAAAACTTATAATTTATAAATCTTAGTAGTATAGTGTTACTAAAAATTTTCTTTTTTAAATAAAATAAATAAATAAAGTTATAGACTTGTAATGTAGGTATTCAATAAATACGTATAGGTCATTAATCTGAGTAGAGTTGCGTGTACCGAACTCGCGTCGGCATGAGGCTGTGATAAGATCTGACACAATCATTTACACGGAGTCATGATTTCGTGGACTAGACAGTGTTCCATATTTGTTCCCATTTTATTATTGTATTTCTTAAGTGTATATTTTGATTTTATTTTCATAATTTTTTGTAATATTTGGCTTTAAAACTCTTGTACGATCACCCACAGTTAAAAAGATTCACTTCTTTCAAAACATTTGTAAACGCCAACTTATCGGTTGCTAGAAACCATTCAATTAATACTTATGGACCAGAAAGTTACTAAGAGGCAAACAAAGTATTGTAAAAGCACGATTGACATTGTAAAATAATAAGTAGATATAATTTAAAAAAATTGTTCTAGCAAAAAATTAGTGCCTCGTGCGATACTTCCTAGCCAAATAAATAAATTATCCAAATTAATGTGCGGGCAGACAAAACTCTGAAAACAAAGTAGGTAAAACTCCCACTCCCACTAAGCCCGCTTCTAGATTTTATAATATAATAAGAAAATAAATAATAATCATCTATAATGTCAGTTGAGAGTACTATGATCTAAGACTCATTTTATTGTTGCTTCTTTTTTACCTGTTTTTACTTTTTTATTTATTTATTATTATTTTAGTTTTTTTTGTATCCGTTCAATCCACCAATTTATGTACATAGTGAAAATTATTTTAGGGTGCAGTGATGTAATCAACTTAAATATAAAATATCCTCGACACTGCACCCGTAAATTTTTTTTTTTTTTTTTTTTTATATTCTTTATTGTAAGTTTACAAAAGGAATTTTCACAATAAATAAATAAAAATAAATTAAATTTTCAACGTAATTTAATAAATAATAAAATATTATGTCCCTTATAATTCCCCTATATTTATTTAATAGCGATATTGTTCGGGGCCATTACAAATGGTGTCAAGAGGAAATTGGACGAGTTCCAGCATCCGGGTTGGGTTTCGGGAAGTCAGCAGAAACTTTGTGGCAGATTACACACAAGACTAAGGATATGCAATCAACCGTGGTATCTAACTTGTTAGCTATTGAGCTTATAATGTAATGTAAGATCAGAATGTGCTGATTTGCATTTGTTTTTATAGCCATGCTTATTCATTTAATATGCGTGTAACATTGTCGACAACTTCGAGAAGCTTGTGGCCCGTGAAGTTGATGGCAGAAGACAGTGCAGTGCTACATGCAAAAGTCGCTGGCACCAATGAGGGACTGACCAGGAAAGAGTCAAATAGTCGTGTGTATTAGTATGATGTGTTTAACGTTACTGTTACACCCCTAGGAAACCCCTTATTAATGGAACCGAAAACAAAATACTAAACCCTTCCTATTAAGTTTTTATTTACATTAGTCTACGTACGTATTTTTTTCAAATTGGATCTGTAGTTCTGGAGAAACAAACAAAAATTTTTTTTTCATGACTTTTTCATATGACTTCAAACTAACGAGGTCGGATCACAAACAGATGCACATAGATTTTAATTCCTGCCGGAGCACGGCATGTGACTACATTCCGCTTGAAGTTTAATTAGTGTCGAGTCAATAAAGAGAGACAACTGTTACCCTGTGGTAACAGTCTCGAAACAGCAGTCCCGTATCCGCTGTACCGGTTTGTACAGATGAGTGGTATTGCTACTACGAGACTGTGTGTTGAGAATGTACCTTTCGAGTTAAAACAGAATTTACAGAACAGCTCTTTGATAGAAGTCCGATTAATACAATATTAATACATAAAGCTTTCTTTTTGCTTTATTAATATTGCATTCGTTGGATGTGGTTAGGTTCCTTTGATGCACCAGTTTCTTTGTATATTCATGTTTTAATTCATTTAAACTAGGTTCCTATATTTCCATTAGGTTATTAATTGAATTAGGGGATTTATTCCATCACATTTATTTGTACACAAAAGCCAGATTGGGCCTGTTCAGTACATATGGGGTCACTACTAAAAAAACTGATGGCAATGAAAAAGTAACATAAGTTATTTTCACTGACGGAGTCACCCCCCAACCTGGTGGAAGTTCCTCCACTCCCCAGCTACGCCACTGTTAGATTAACTGCTTCCCTCTTTTGTGTTCTTGGTCAGATCATCAGCATGTTCGTGGTCAATCTAACAATGCGATTTTTTTTAGCTCGGCATGTGACAACACTCCGGCATTTGACCACTGAAAGACTAATCCTAATCTGGTTTTAATGTAATATGTACTGTATGATAAGACTCGTTTTAATTCCCTTAGAGCCACGTTTTTCTTTATAAATCCATGGCTTTGGTCGTCAGTGAAGTTGTTCGTTTTATCGTCAGGAAATATCGGCATTCCATTATGCGTATGACGCTCGTGTGCTCGCTAAAGTGCTTTCAGAGTATGTTCAAAGTATATAAATAAACAGTTATTTGAAAATATTACAACATCACTCTATTATGTTGTATCTGAACTTTGTAGGAACTAGGAAATAATTTAAATTGTGATTTATTACAACGTTTTTAAAATGTAAACAAAACAAGCTTTGAACTCTTTTGAATCCTTTTTATAGTAGCTCGACATGACGTGATCACATTGTCTGATGTTAGAGGGCGATTCATGACTACTATCTCAAAGACAATTTCTGCAGGAAGCAGCCACCTTCGTTATGCCGGCCGGTTTGACGAGACTCACAACCGCAGCGACACGACGTGCATGTTAAAGAATAATGTGAGAAAGACTCTCACACAGATCTTTATGAAAATGGTGTGAGATTATCTAGAGTATGTATTTTTAGAAACAAATCGTTTATGGGTAAAAAGCTTTATGACGAGGAAAAACAGATTAAAAGTGGAGGACGAGGGTTCTGTGCCCATTTCAGCAAGCTATGAGTGCGCACGACAGTTTTTTCTATTTAATTTTCATCATAATTTGATAATAGCAACCCCAGCATTTGAATAAATAGTTACAGAAAAGTTCAGAAATATTTGATATTTACGTGTAGATTTCAATTTAAGATCTTTGAAATTCAAAATCGTTCTTCCCATCAGTCTCGAGGGACGTTCAATAAAAAAACTTCATAAATTAGTTTTACAAGTTGCAACCGTCTGGGTTGTTTGAGACGAGGAACAGAAAAGTTCAAAATTTTTGATTAAAGGTATTTTTTTTACAAACCGTTTTAACTTTATATAGATCAAGACACTAATAAAGTTGGGAATCTAGATATTTATTTCTTTAATATCTTTTTTACGTGGGCTACTTTTACTGGATATTCTGCGACTTGGAGAAGACTCCCCAATACCACCTATGCACGACTAAATCCGACGGTGTCCCTTTCTACGTCATAGAGTTAGGTCACGCGCGCTCTACCGCTTTCGTCCGCGAAACCACCGACACTCGACTCTAAGTGAGACCTTAGAGTCCCACCCGATTGAGGAAATACCATTCGAATCAAGTAAATAAGCGGCAGCCTACTCTTCGAGACTCGCTCGACCGCTTTTGACTCAGGGCCAAGGAGGCAACATAAATCAGCTGCTGGCATCGTCTCCTTCCACGCGATGAACGGTCTGCAGTCTCTTCTGAGCAGAATATGACCAGAGGCTCTCCCCCTCGATCCCACCTTGCTTGTTTGTTGCTTGTTCGGGTCCAGGTACTTCAGGGAGATATCTCAGGACCTTCTATCCACCACTTGAGGCCGCGCAACTCGAACTGTGTTTACAATTTGACTTTCAAAGAATTTAAATCAGGCGGAATGTGGTAACATGCCGGGCTATAATATAATATGTAGGTGTGTAAAAAAGTGGCTAATCTAAAAATAAAACGAAATTATGTTAAGTTCTTCTGAGAAAGTCTTCGAAATGTCCTTTGTGTGTGTTTTTCACGAATTTCTCAGATTTATTATTGAATAAAACCCTAATAACCTTGAGTTAGTGCCCGTTCTTATTATTTAGTGAAGGGATATCTTGTCTGAAAAATATTTTTCTATAATTTGACAAGTATCTATGATTTATTGCGCAAAGTCCATTATCTATATAATCTCTACTAATATTATATAAGTGAAAATATGTTTGTTCGTTCCTCAATCACGCTAGAACTGTTTAACGGATCCTAATGAAATTTAGCATAGAGGCAAGTTATGAACTCAACGGATTATTTTATTATCTGATTTTGATGATTTTTTGGATTGGAAGTTTATTTTTTTGGACTAACGTGGCGGTTACGGTTATTTTAACCTGTTTAAAAAAATCCCTAGTGATGGAACGGAGGTACAGGGTATCCTAGTTTGAGATCAGAGCATTGTATGAAAATGTAATCCAGGGGTTGCAAGTAATTTTGGTTGGGGTCCGAATACTTCAAAAGAAATGAGATGTCGCAATTTTACTTAAATTATGCTTACCTAATTAAAGTGTATTATACTTTTAACTTATACCGTTTACTTCTACTTTAAGCATACTTCAAATTACTTGCATTATAAAATAATTTCGCGATTCAGTTTTTCTTTTTCAGATCGATATCGTGGACCGCCCGCGCCATTTGCCGATCCGATTTTTATAGTAAGTATTATAGGTTGGTAGAGAAATAATTTGAAGTAGTAATAAATTATCAACAAAAACGAAAGTAAATTATGATTTGTGCCTTCAAATACATCTCCATTTATATAACTTTCAATTTCTTTGAATTTCAGGTAATTGTGTAATGGAGTGAAAATATGGTAAGTGTGTCATTCGTCTCTGTCCTTTTTTTGTAGTATGAAAAACAACTTTATGGAAATATTATCTTTTTTCGTAATTTCTTTTTCTTAACCCATCTGTCATAGACTGTGTGATTTTTAGATTGATTTAGAGGAAAAGCATTTTTTTTACTGTAGCTCGGCATGTGTGGTCCATGAACGGAAACTATTGCTATTACAAATAAAGGAGAATGCCCATTCGCAATGGGCCCATAAGAAAAATGGGCCCACTATTTTTTTCTCGAGTTTGTCGAAGATTTTTAGTTAATTTTGTGGAAAAATAAATCTACTTCCTTATTACCAATCAGTTTTAATTTTTTCATCTGGGTTATTGAGTTATTAGATGTTGATGGTTATTATTATTTTAAATGCTTTAATAACTGATGATATCTGTTTTTAAATATTGTCTATTGATTGGTAAATAATGTATTCATTTAATAAAAAGAATTAATAAAAAAATAAGTTATTATTGTAAAATATTGTTTTGTTACCAAACTATCAAGTATCAAGTGGGTCCAAAAATGGTCATTCTCTTTTTTACAGGCAGCAGCCGCCTCCGCTATGCCGGCTTGAGGTTCATCCAGACTGACAGTGCACATTCCTCGTTGTACCCGGCTACTTCGAAACTGTTTATAAAGTATTTTCGCCACTTGAAAAGTCTGATTCCGTGACTTGAAAAAGAACAAAGCCACAATTAGACAATTGTTTTGAATGTCATTGACACGCGCGGCGACGAGATGGCGCGACAGACGCGTAGGCGCCGACATCCGCTAAACTTATTCATACAAAGTTGCAGAAGTTTATGTTGCATTTATATAAGAAGAACTAGCTGTTGGTCCCCGGTGCTACCCGGGCTTATCAATTTAACAGCTCTCGAAGTATGAAAAGTAAGAAATGAATACCTCATATTTAACTCCGTTTCCATAGTAACAATAAACAATAAATAATTTCGACCAAATCTGGTTATTGTGAGTTAATCTTAAAAGATAGACATTTTTTTAGATAATTTAAAGAGGAATAATTCTTTCATACATATTTTTTGGGTATCTCGAACGGTTTTCGCGGCGCACGCGACGGAAGTCCTCAAAGATGAACAATATTCCCCGTTTTTTCCACATTTTCGACTGTTTCTTCGCTCCTATTAGTCGCAACGTGATGTTATATAGCCTAAAGCCTTCCTCGATAAATGATCTATTTAACACAAAAATAATTTTTTAATTCGAACCAGTAGTTCCTGAGATTAGCGCGTACAAACAAACAAACTCTTCAGCTTTATAATATTAGTATAGATATACAGTGTTTTTTTTTCAACTGGGACAGTAATGGAAAATCCGAAACTATAAGAGATACAGGAAAATCTTTTTTTTTGGTCAAGCTTATTATATTAGTAATTTTTTTTCAATACGGATCGACTCAGTATCATAAAAGGACCATTTCGTTATATCGAAAGAAAAAAATCAGAGCAGCTGAAGGTAGTTAAATTTAATAAAATGTACTGAACTCAAAAGTATTAAGAAATGCTCGCGTCGTATCTTAAAATTGTTGCTGGCATAGTGGAGGTGACTGCTGCCTGTAGAGTTTTCTTTATGATAGCAGTTGTTTCAGTTCATGAACAGGGCTAGCTTAACATCAAGCGGAGTACTCGTATAGCCAGTGCCGGATTAGCCACGTAGCAAGAGTAGCAAATGCTACGGGCCCCGCGCTCCAACGCCTGTCTGACAGTAATAAAAAAATATTAATTTAGATAGGAGCGTAAAATATCTTGCATGCCTTAAACGCGAAGCGCCCTAGGCTATGCTTCACTTCCACTTATTTAATACCCTAAACTTGAGAACCTAAAGTAAACCAAGGGCCCCTTGATAGAATTTGCTACAGGCCCCGCGCTGGTTTAATCCGGCACTGCGTATAGCCACTATATTTTAATTAGTATTGTTATTATTTTTAGAATAATAACAAAAGCTTCTAATAGGTATATTATGAGAAAGTTACGTACATAATCTACTGGGACCACACTTAATACAAACTAGTACGAAGTTCTACTCCAAGTAGTTACAACTTTTAATAGAATTTAAAATTATAGAAGACTCGTTTGCAAGCTAACTTGTGCTTTACTTTCTTGGAATTTAAACACAAAATTAAAATTGTAAATTGTATTTTAGATAACATGTTTTGCGTAATAAGTCAATGAAAGTAAGAATTTAAAAAATCCAATGTGAAATAAAGTGTGTTACGGTACCAGGAAACCCTTTTTTATTTTCATCTAAGGCTAGGAGGTATTAAATTAATTATATTATGGAATATTGTTAATTGTTTATTATTATGTCCCTCACCCCCACCTCAGCTGATTATTGTTGTGTACGTGTTGGTTTTTTCTATTCAGTTTTCATCATAATTTAGCATTTATTACCGTTGTTAACGAAATTGTATGCAATTTTTGACTAAGGTCTTTTTATTGTCATCGAATTCCTTTTCTTTCTTCATTTTTCGCTGCCTAATCTTGCGTTCTGAATTCCTATTTGGGCTATTCGGTGAAAACCGAACAAAACATTCTTATTTTATAAAATATTTTAATAACATTTGGCGCTGAAATTTTGGCGCGCATACTATTATGTTATATTATTATTATATTCGCCTGGTGTTACGCTAGAGTGCGGTGGTGCCACAGAGAAATTTCTGCAGACAGCTGTCGCCTTTGCTATGCCGGCTTAACGTGAAAGCCAACACCTTAGCGTCCATACATTTTATTTATTAATATAACCAATATAAAATGTTTAAAATATTTCACAAGCTTTTTATATATTCTGTGCCGTAGCTATTTGTTTATTATAGTGATTTGCGATAATAATTAGTGCTGAGAAAGTTATAATTTTACTTAATTTCAACATAAATTTGCTATGTTTCAAACAATGTTGTAAAACAAAATGTATGGACGCTCAGGTGTTGGCTTTCACGGGAGAGGCTAACGAATCCTCTTGTTGCATCAAAATAAGAATGTCTAATGAAAAAGAAAAAACAATATGGTGACTAATGTAAAGAATTTTTGTAATAATTTTTTAACATAATTTAATAATAGATGTATAAAAGTTTCATAGTAAAATGTGCGTTACTTTGAAAAATATTTATGATGATCATAAATACTGTAAAAGCAGATGGTAATCCTAAATTAAAACGTAACCATACCAAAAATATATCTTTTACACCTACAAGATATTTTATAGTAAACAAAAACTATTTTAGTATAGTAATTAAGTGGTTAATATTATGATTCGATAGATTTTTTTATGTACTTTAACTGCGTCAATGCTTTACACGTAATAAACTCTATTTTCTGTACCATCGCTGCTCGCTTTGTTTTTTTTTTTATTATTAGAAATTTTCAAAACTCTCGCCTAGTCTCTAGTAACTCTTAGCTTTAAAACTCATTTAAAATGCATTTTGTCTGTAAGTTAGTTACAAAAGCACTTTATATTTCAATTTTTAGTACTAAATATTGACGTGGTTAAGGTTTTATTTAAGTTTAGTGACTACACTCTACTTTGAAAGCTGGAATGCGGTCTATGAGATGAGCAACCCCAGAGAAATATCTGCCGACAGCAGTTGTGGCAGTTACACTCTTGTCGTTATACACGGCTTGAGAACTTTTAGGTTTCAGTAATATTATGTTTACCACAATTGTTAGGCAGAAGGCTCAAATTAAAGGTCCTATTTCTGAGCTCACTTGATGTCTAATAGTTTGTTAACAAAACAATATTCAAAAATAATATCCTATTTTTTCATTATTTTATTTAATTATATCAACATATCGTTTACCAATCAATAGAGAATGTTTAATTACATAAAATCAGAGATCATCATCGATTAATTATTAAAATGGGCGCATGGGCATTCTCCTAATATAGAAATATACTTTAAAGCCTATAACGATTGGCGGGGCTCGAACCCTGTGAGCAAGCGCGCGCGGTACCATTTTCATATTTGAAGAAAAAAAAAACTATAATGGTATTTATAGTTAATTATATAAGTCCCTCGTAAAAATAACTATGTAGATGAAGAAACCTCACGTGCGTTAATTGTTTTTACAACTGAAGTGAGAAAAGAGAAACAAATGCTTACATGTTTCTAATAAAATTAGTAAATATTTACAAAGAGTTTTAGTCAACAAAGATTGTTATGCCATAAAGAAGTTTCATGTTTATGAATGATGTTCTCAAACAAAATTGGAGAGTCAGTACACGAAATAGAATATGTCCGGCATATAGATATAGTAATCAATTGTTCGCTTACTATGCAATGATTACATTCACCTCACTAATTCAATGTAACGCTGGAAACTGGCCATTGATTGGTCGGCCGAATTATATCCGAATTACTCTAGATGCCACTGATGGTTCTGACCGGCATAAGTGTAACTATATTAGGTTATGTATGTACTGTGATCGCTCAGTGCCTGTGGTATGAGACGGGGCCGACATACTTCCTTAAAATAAGTAAAAATACAAAAAAAGTATATGGTGGCATATTCTTGAGAGATTTTACATAAAGATTCGTTTCTACATTCTACGGCCTAGTTCAATATGACCTCAGAGATCATTTAAAGGTCCTACGATGAGGTCGTAGTGATACACAAAGGGACTACGATTTCGCGGGATCGCTGTAATATGTATGATTAGGTTTGTTTGCCCTTATCCTAATACTCATATAGTATAGTGAGTGGATCAAGTTCGGGGTGTTATTCATAATAACATTTGATTATATTTACGTAGTATATTTTGCCTTTTGTTCGACAAATATTTTTCTTCTTGCAGATAGTTAATGAGATTTGTTGAAATGGTCGATGGAGGTAAAGTTTGCGTCACAAATGCAAGTAGCTTTGTCAGACTTCAAGCTAGCTTTTAGAATTTTTCTGTTATTTATTAGATTCGTTATTTATAGTGAAAAACTCACATGAGCTTTGAAGTATTACTGTTTTAAAGAACTAGTATGTTTTTTTAATTATATTTTTTGTGTGCTTAATATTCATGATTATTTAGAGAGTATAAAACTTTATATTTTTTATGGAAGTCGCAATACTGCTGTTTTGTGGATATACTTAATATTATATGAGTAGTTTACACAGGTCATGTCCCTCTAGGTACCGGAGAGGTCATTCATAATTTACGGGATACACCTGTATTATGTTTAGTACATTTTAAATTTTCATAAACATATTTTCCTTATTAAAAACCAATTTGGTTTCTTTAAATCATGAATAAAATTAAGATAAATTTCGAATTATGAAAAAGTAAATAAATAGAAAAACGCTCAAAACAAAATATTGTTTAAATTAATTTTAATTTTTTTTTTAATTTTGAAAAAAAATTTTGTTAATTTTTATTTTTTAGGTTATTTTGAAAATTATTTATTCTTTGTAATATAAATTATATTACAAAGAATCGTGTGCCTCTTAAAGCCCACCTAGGCTTATTTGTAAAACACCGCCAAAAATATAATATAATAATTTAAAAATATTGAATAAAGATTTAAGACAGTTTAATCTTTATTAAAAAAGTAAAAAAACAATTAAATAATTAACAAATAAAAATGTAGGCGCGTATAATGACCGATAACAATGATATATGAATCCATTTGTCATTTTGAAACCTATTTCAATATTGTTACAAAAACATTTTAGCATATTGCTTTAAAACAATACCATTATATTGTGTTACATCATTCTTTTGGGATAGACAGAAATGAAACGCCATTAGATATTGTAAAATATTTTTCGAAGTTAAGGTGGTGTTTCTTCATGCTACTTCTTTCACGACGTTTCTGGCACGCGGAAGTCCCGACTTCCGATCGATTAAAAGTATTTAATTTGTAATATTTTTAAAATTTTTTTAGGTATAAATATGATATTATTTAAAGTAAAATATTAATCTACAATGGTAGGGATTGTATTGTCAAAGTGGAGTAACTACTAATTCTAAATATATTTTAGTTTATTTCTTAGTATCGTCCTTAATATACAAACTTTATGTACATACAAGGCTGTATTGTAGAAAAGATTTTGAACAACAGCTAGTGTCAAATAAATGTAAATTTAGCTTGGCTGCGTTTAGTTTCGGGAGTAACGCGTAACAATTGTTGGAAAATTTTCGAAGCGGAAAATGGGTATTCAATGAATCTCATCAGTAATGAAAAACTTTATCAATCACAGTGTACCTGTGTTTATTTAGGATTGCATTGTAAGTCTTTGATGTTAATTTTAGAATTCGAAGTTTAGATCTTACAGTTTAGTTTATTAATCAACGAGTGATTGTGTTTTTTGAACTGCACTGAAAATATTATTATTGCTATTTACAACAGTCACTTTGTTCGAATTTTGTTGTTTTTTTTTTTTCAAATTTTGTTGTTAAAATTAAACAAGTCAATTTTGTTAACGTACAGTGCTTGTTTAATATTGACAAAGACAAAGAATAATTTTGCCAAAGCCAAATTGGTACTTTGCTAGAGGTCCGTTTTTCAGTGATATATTAAATTGACGTAATAAAAATTTGTCTTCAGCACTTCGGGAGACTGTGACGCACTCGGTAGTCAGCTGTTTTGCATCTGTAACGAACTGTAACGAAATAAAACAATAGGTATTATTAACTATAATACAAGTTTATTGACAGCAAATTGCACGACATTTTCGTTAGGAAGTTATCTTATAAGAACTTGTATAACACATTCGTTTACTATTTAAAGCTTTACATACAAAAGTATCATAAAAACAATTTAGTACAAAATCAAACATTTTACACGCTATAAAAATTATTTAAAAATATTCGAAGTAAAAAAACGATCGAGTCAATGGGCTCAAAGTTTCAGCTTTTTTTTTAAAGCGGAAACTAATTGACTAAAACGCTTTTTAATTTCATAATCTTATTAATATTTACAATTCTAAATAACAATTTTTAATGTATACAGTTATACACATACATCACTATGCTAACTCTTCGCTCGAAAATAATGGGTTACCTGCAACAGAAAATACAGGGTGTTAAAAGACAGACAACAACCCCTTTAACCATTAACACTACTAATACAAAAATTTTACTGCTAAGGCAATCGCGATCGGTCGTCTATCAGCGATACCAGCGGTATATCATTGCTTGTTTTTGATTTTGCGATGATGTTTTGTGGTTTTCAACAAATATCTATGGACAGGGCACACTTCTATCGTTATACCAGGTTGATCTCTAAGAGTTACGAGGCCACTTCTCGGATGGTTGCGGTGTTTGGTAGTGGTGGTACTACCCCACCAGGTAAACTGGGCTAATAACTATCATCAGTCTGCCTACTACTCCTAATTTATTACCTATCTTAAATTCGAATAGTATGGTGTGTAAAGAGTACCAAAACCTTGTTAATTTATGTTTTTTTTTGTGATATCCACCTACGTCATAGTTTTTTTAATTTAGCGCTCCAGCTTAATTTATTTTATTACAATGAAAACAGCTTTACTTTAGGTGGATTGTTGTCATATGCCGAGCTACAATAATAATAATTTGAACAGAGTTGAATAATTCTATTAGTTTTATAATTTTTTTAGTTATTCAGTTGTTTTTAGAAAAGGTTTTTCACTTAAATGACTTTCTTCAACAAATCATAAAGATAATGAGACTCCTCATTTTGTTTTTGAAATTTGATCCGGAATATTTGGAATTTTTTTAAGTATTTTAATTCGATCAGAGTTAAATTATTCTGATATTTTATTTAAGATTTTTTTTTTAATTGTTGCTCGACATGTCACAACACTCCGCCTGATGTAAAGCTAGTGCGGTCCATGAGTGGAAAGAACTGACAAAGAAACCTGTGCGGGCAGCAGTCGCCTCCACTATGCCGGCTTGAGGAGACGAGCATGTACCACCTAGATTGACAGTGCACCCTCCTCTGGCTACTTTCAAACTATACCCGAAACGCGACAATAATTATAATAAAAACATTAAAGATAAAGGTAATAAAAATAGAATCATGAATTAGCTATTGAATTTGACACATTTTACATAGCTTTAGGTGACTGGAATTTCCAAACCTAAGTAATTCACAATCAATATTAATTCGGCTAATTTACACAAAATCTTCATAAATTATACACTTCAACCTTTCTCGTTAATCAATCTATCTAATTCTGAATCCAGATGAAAATCCTTATTGAGGTTAGTGGATACAGACTTTTTTAATTTTCTATTTACGAGTTCGATATTATATTGTTTATTTTATTATAAGTATTGTATACTCCATAGGGAAAACATAAATAGCTGTAAACACTATCACGAACATCTAAAACAAATGTAAAATCTATGTTTACAATAAATTATTTGCTTTGATTTGACAGACACGCTTGCTGCCGCTATTTTTTTTAAATACTATAAATAGTGGTTTTATCATTATTATAAGTTTAAATTATTATTGATTTAGGGCATCGATCCGTAGCATTATGACCACATGAGGTTACGTAGGCCAGTGCGTAGTAGCAATAAATAAAACTCAAGTGTCGGGAAGTCGTAAATTCTATTATTGTCGGCAGTAAATCCGTTGTTTTTATGATATTGTATGGGATTTGTTGCTTAGTCGCAGGTTTTGTTGAACACTTATTAAGGAGCTATTTTATATAAATTAGCCTTTAGCGAAGACAGCGAAAGCAAATGATAGAATAATATTTTATTCAGAGTTAGAATTTTGTAAATGTTCAGGTCGTTATAAGCTGTAATTCAGAGGAATAGGTTTCTTATTAGCGTAAAAATGTATAAATAACTAAGTAACTTGGAAAAAGAATGAAACTATAATATCATCTGACTTTTACGCCAAACTAAATCTTATTTGAATTGAATTGATAGTCATATCATAAAGTTTATGTCTTATAGTGAGTTTTACGAGTATAGGAACGTTTTAGGGTCTATCTAGGGTCTAGATTAGACTTTACAGGTCATTTAATAAGAGATTACATTACCGTCAATAAATTTAACAAATAACATTTCAAAATATTTACATCATTAGAAATAAATACTCACCACTCTAAACTACAGAACTGAAACTATAGGTTCTTTATCCGAACTGGCAATCGATTTATCAACAAACATGTACATTTTGACTAAGTCTTCACTCATAGGACTAGGATTATCTTCTGGCTTCTCATCAGGACTAACATTATCAGCGTCATTCTCAAACACCTTCTTTTCTTCTATTCTATATCTTACTGAAGGTAATTTGCTTGTATGTATAGTTGAAGTTAAAAGGGATTCCTGAACAGTATCGTTTCCATTACAAGTTTTTTCAGATCTGAACATATCTGTCCTTTCGTTCTGGTTATATTTTCTCTTAGCTTTCTTAGCCACTAACGCACCTAAACACGGGAGTATTTGTTTAAATTCTTTTCTGAAATTTTCATTCAGCCATGCGTACAAAAATGGATTGTAGCACGTGGAAGACATAGCGATGAAGTGTGTGATGAAGAACATCATCATATAATATTTCCAGTCTTCAGTGAGAGAGTAAAAGTCGCTGCTTATATTTATAAGGTTCAGTGGTAGCCATGACAGACCGAATATGGCAACCATTGCTATCAGCATTCTATTTGTACGACGTTTCCTTTCCCTTTCGGCGTCCTCTTTCCTCGTATTTTTACTTCCCGGCCTACTTTTTAATCTATCATTCAATTTTATACTAACACAAGTATAACAAAATGCCATTACAATGAAAGGCACAACGAACTGCATTATAGTTGTAACAGCTCCAAACGCTTTTCTAATATGATCTGACGGCCATCTTTCTTCGCAATAAACATCGTGAAGGGTCATATAATAGCCATATGGAAAGGTAACTATCAGTGCGAAGAGCCATATGGCAACTATTAAACCTATACAAGTCTTTATTTTCATTCTTGGCTTGAATGGATATATTATGACGAAAAATCTATCTATAGCGATCGATGTTAGAGTTAAAGTAGAAATATAAACGCTACAGCCCTGAGCATAGGGCATGATATGACATAACGGTCCACCGAATACCCATCTGCCTAGGAAAGTATATAGGGGTGTAAACGGTACGGCAAATACACATAATAGTATGTCAGATAATGCTAAATTCGTTATGAATAGGTTTGTAACAGTTTGCATGGCACGGTTTCTAATTACTGCATAACATACTAGTGCGTTGCCGAATATTCCGACTACAAAAATGACGGTGTACGCTGTACAAAATGCAGCTTGCACCGCTTTATCTTCAATGGGATCAGGTGGCCTTGTAAAATTGACATCGCTAGTGTTCTTGTCATTAAAGCTAAGTGTGAAATTTTCTTGTATATCAGGAGCATCTGATGTCCACATCTGCATTATTTTATATTTTAACTTGGCATTATAATATGTTGCATATAGGGTAGAGTTGTAGTTGAAGACACCAGTCTTTTACGGTTCGTTATTTTAAAGTTAAATATTTCTTTCATAATTTTTGGCTTGTTTGAAGTTGATTATCGTGAAAAGTCGTTATTATTTTCTTTGTTTTTCAATCACATTGTTTTTACAAATTTTTCTCGTCTTCCCCGATCTGTAACAAAGAAGAAAATATCTTTATTTTTTATCAAATGATATTAATATTATGTAACTTAAATAACAAAGCCATTCTTAATCTTTTACTTTAGGATCCAATTATTCTTGTTATTCTTTGTTGCGTCACATTAAGAGTATTTATTATAGTTTTTTTTTATTGTAGCTCCGCCTGATGTAAGCTAGAGTGTGGTCCATAATGCAAGGGCAACTTGTGTCATAGGCAATAAACAATAAATAAGCTATTTCATTTATTATTTTCATGTCTTCAAAGTATTTATATAAATTATAACCCATACATATATTTTGTATATGTGTATAAGTGAAATCTACTCATACGTAATTATCTACATTATAGACTATTAGATAAATATATACTATACTATAGTAATAGAGGAATTATCTTCCAAAATGAAACCATAAACGTGCAAGACCCAATACAAAATGATACGACATCAAGAGTAATTTTGTAGCGAAATAAACCTTATTTCAAATAATACTCGTACAAAGTCTTGTTTGTTGGTTGAAATAAAGACCAAGTAGTTTAAAAACATATTTTTAAAGTGTGACGTCACAGATTTCAATGTATATGATTGTCATTTATTTATTTATTTAGTATTCTGTTAATGGTGCGGTTTTTTTTATTGTAGCTCGGCATGTGACAACACTCCGCCTGATGTAAAGCTAGAGTGTGGTCCATGAATGGAAACAACTGCTAGAACAGAGAAATCTCTACAGGCAACAGTCGCCTCCACTATGCCGGCTTGAAGAGACGAGCATGCACCATCCTGATTGACAGTGCACACTCCTCTCGTTCTATCTGGCTACTTTCAAACTATTCCCGAAACGCGTCAAGGTCACTTCACGGGTGTTACATTCGAAAGTGGTGGTACTGCCCCAGGACGGCATAGACATAGACACTGAGCGACCAAAGTACATATAACAAAGTTACATTGGCACCGGTCAGAATTTTAGCGAGGTTCGAACGCGGGACTCATCGATCGTGAGTTCACGCGTCTTACCGCTAGACCACGGCCTCTTAATTTAAGAAAGTAAATAATAACAGAAACCTTAAAAGATAGAACTTTATGATAAAATAACGCTGCCATTTTATCAAAAAACAGGAACGCAAAATGTTGTGCGTTCTTTTTATTTTATGCCTTTAGGCCTATGACGAATTAATTTATTTTCAAAACACAAACACAGAGGAAAATAATACTTTCTTAATTTGATATAGAAAATAATATATACAATTATAATGATATGAATAATTTTATTAATTTGGTTAAATAATTATATAATTTTATTAAAATTTGACGGATTATAGGATTTGACGAATCGAATGTTTGATTTTTGAGTGAAAAGTTTTTCTTTTTGTTTATTGCTATACACTGCTGCCCGTAGAGATTTCTCTGTAGTAGCAGTTGTTTCCATTCATGGACCGCACTCTAGCCTTCCGCACATCAGGCGGACTGTTGTCACATGCCGAGCTACAATTAAAAAAAAAAAACCCAAATTTGTAGAATCGAATTTTACGCACACCACTTTTGCCTCTTTTACATCCATCATTTCCTTCAAATATTGTTCAGCTCTTTTTAGTAAAAAAAAATTTACAATACAATACAATTGTCACACAGGGATAACATCATTATTGTTGAAATTAAACCAGATAAATTGATAATAAAAAATATACAATAGCTATTAATGACAATTGAAGCGATATTTTTGCTTGAATAGTACAAATGGACAGTGAATAGAAGCCATAAGTGGAGCGACAAAGTTCTGGTCACGTTTGGTTAAATTGAATTATATTGTAGTAAAAATCATGATATTGTATCATTATTAAAACGCCTGTGAAATTTTGGAGTGAACAGAGAATATAGATTTTAAAAAAATAAATAGGAAAGAGTGAAATCAAAGCTTACTAAAAATGGACATTTCGAACATTCTTTAATTACATTTACAAATACAGCAATTTAAAACTTTTCATTTGTTTTTTCTTTCTTTCAATAATAACTTCAGAAAACGACTTTAACCTAAATAAAATTGTATACAGTACCAATTAGGAAAATCTTTCTTAAATGGATGAAACATTGCCTCTATGGATGAGACCTATCATAGTGGACAAAATCATGTAATGTTCATGTATGCTTTTTTAAACTTACGTCCAAAAATTGACGAATATCTGAAAAAAGAGATATTTCATATTATTTTGTTTGTTCATGATGATGTTCATGTAGTAATCCCGAGAAACCAGAAATTGTCATGACGCGGTCTAAGTATTTCATTTTTATTTTTGATACCATAATTTATTAAAAAAACACAAACACAATAATATCAAAGACAAGCAATGTGATTGCAAGGATTGATATAAGGCTTTTTAGTATGCACGAGGTCATTCAACTCATAGCTGATAGACGACCGAGCGCGCTTGCCTTAGCGATGTTATTAAGACATTGTTTCTTGATTTTACAATATGAAATGAAATGAAATGATAAAAAATACTTGCAATAACGTTTTGGTGTTATTGCTTATTGTCTTTTTACACCTTTATAAATGAAATTATACGCATACAAAATTGTCAGCGATAGCTATCTCGATACTATAGGCATGAATAATCAATATTTACTCGTAAATAATGGAGCCTTATTTAGGTATCTTTATTATTTTCTATACATACTTATTGAAGCATGAAATATATCACTAAGGTAACACGTGACCGGGCCTATTGTTGGCCAACTTGATAACACGACACAGGATCATGAGTGCCCAGTTAATTCAATATTGTGTGAAACATACCTACTTTTTAAATTAGTCTCAATATAGTGTTAAATATCGTGTAATATTATTATAATATTTATGTGGTTTTATAAATTATAGTAAATTATAATTAATCAGTCACTTAGAGTCCAATGGAACAAGCAACTATAATGCCCATTGCTTAAAAAAATAAAATAGAACGGTCCCTTTAAGGAGTTCTACCTTCTTCTTTAAATATAATAAACAAATATGTATTCGAAATATATATGAGTATTGTAAAAGATTTTGATAAAGAAAAAAAAATCGGAACACTACTTTTAATACGACACTTATATTAGGTAAACCAAAAGGTGATAAGTTAAGTTATAACATTAAATGATAAGATAAAACAGGAATGGTAACATACAAAAATGAGTTTTTTCACCTGACAATACCACTGATAAAAAAATAAAAAGAATAAAATCACGCTCCAAATCACAAAACGCTCGGGAAATTTATTCTGAATAGAAAAAGTTGAAAACTATAATAAAAATATTATTCACACGTCATTGGATTGTTCAGGTTAACTTGGAGTCGTTTGTTTGCTATTTTTTCTAGAGAATTATGTATTATTAAAGTTAGATTTGTTCTTTAAAGGGTAAACTGAAAGGTGAAACATGAATGCGTAGAAAGGTCAAATCTATTCTTTGTATAATAAAATTATAAACTTTCAGTAACTCTGTCTATTTGATATATTTTAACGCCTAAATCGATTTCGATACAAGGACATAGACTGCTTCCTGGAGAAGGACCAGTCGTTATGCAAATTCATTCACTGTATCAGCAGCTAGCCAGTGAAACAAATTACCACTGACAATCAGAGAAGCCTCATCGATTGGAAGCTTCAGAAACATGCTCACTCACAAATACTTTCTCCTAAATAAGAGCTACTCTTAATTATTTTTTTCTTTTTCCTTAATTTGTATTGTGTGTATATACCTATATATTTATGTGTATTATATTATATGATATATATTTTTTAGCTTAGGTTAGCTGGTAGTCAATGTCAAAGACATTAAGCTCGCCCATGTACAATTGTGCAAAGAAGTGTTTGTTTATTTATTTTAAGGACATTGGTTATCTTTTGTCAAAAAAACATAGAAGATGAATGTTTATTTATAGGACGACAATTTCTCAAATTAAACGCATATAAAGTTGCAGGAACGCTATTATTGTATAATAAATAGGAGACCTTAATTTAAGAGATCGAAGTATCGTAGTTAGGTACGAGTAAATGCAATCTACTTCAAGGATGCAAATCACGAATCTCACGACCGTGATGCCATGACTTCAATAGCGCAGATCGCACTATGATACAATGATACACATAACGTGTCAATAATGGTATTAATTTCGAAAGAGTTAGTTCGTCTCGACGTTTACTGATATTGGCTTACAATTTTGTATCCGGAACATAAAGTGACTTAAACATAAAAAAAATTGGTCGTCACGGAACGGCTGTCATCATAGTGCACTATCGAAACATAATGTAGAGTATTAAAAGAAAAATTTGTATTATTAAAGAAAATAAAAATTTGGGAAAAGTACGTTATATTTGTCTATGAAAGTCGGATTTCAACCCACTGCGCGTCGCCATGGCAATAAGCGCTCTCACTCCCACCATACCGCAATAGATGCTTCACTTTCACATTAAAATTTTATAACAAAAAATAAAATAATAAAAACAGGATATTTTTTTTATTGTTGATAGCTCTTAAAATTCATTATGTGCGTAATACGAGTACATGGCGTTAATTATAGTAATTAATTGAAATTAATCGTTATTCACACTCATAAATTACGTTAATATGATGGACTTCGGTTGTTTATAATTTGGCCAAAATTAATTAAAATAAACATTATTACGGTCAATATTTGACGTCAGCATGATTACTCAGTTTTTGTATGAAACGCTATGTGGAGTACAGTCATCATAATAATACAGGTACAGATTCGATTCTATAAGATGGCAATTGCTTTTTAATTTAATAACAAGAAAATTTTTGGCTGATACAGTAAAAATTACGTACGCTTATTCACTTGGCACATGATTGACAATTCAGTAGAGTAGGTACATCAGATAGCTGGCTGCAGTCGGTTTAATTGCATAGCGCTGATTAGCAGCCGATTTGCGGCACAGACTCGGCCGCTAACTTGGCGCTACAAGCTTGCCCAACCTCGGCAGGCCATGGGATGGGTGGTTAGTTTTGGTTAGTGATGTCAGATTGAGTGCCCGAATTAAAGGAGTCTTACCACCTTGGTACGAGTAGATGTATTGCTAGACAGTTTGCCAATCAGCTGGGCCAGCGTGTAGCGTCGCGTTGGCACAAAACTAGGTTTAGCTTTTATTTATTATTTATATTTTAGTAATAATAATCACTATATTTAATGGGAGCATACAATTAATATAAAATAATGGTTTTTTTTTGTTAGCACACGGCACACTTTGTTGTCGAGTACATGCGTTGTTATATTTACAAAAGTATTTAGTAGCAAGAACGTCTTATATGCCGTGACAATATTATTTATATTCGAAGGTGTCACGTTTGATACGTCCTAATCACTAATGCAAAGAAAACTGATCGTTATTTATTTGTTTTTTGTACAAAATATAAGCATAAATTTTGTAAATAATTTAATAAGCGTTGGAATGATTTATGAAATTTTTTGATAAGATACTTAAGAGTGTTTTCTTAGGTTTTTACGCGAATATGTTTTAACTAAATTAAAAATACTTTATTCGGCTTAATATTGCGTATATTTTAATTAATTTGATCACTTAAGTCTCTTCGCGACACCACCACACATTCGCCTCATCATGCCGCCTCCGCTAGGCGACTGCTGCCAGTAAAAATTCATCTTTAGTAGCAGACCATCCAGACTGACAGTGCAGACAGTGTTTTTTATATTGACGCGACATGTGACGTCGACTGGCCTGATGGTAAGCACAGTGGAGGTCCATGAGAGCCGACGACCGGAGAACCGCTGCACACAGTGGCCGCAGTCGCCGTCAGTATGCCGGCCCAAGAAGGTGTTTTTTCACAACATTTTCGAGAAATCGGTTATTATACATTTTGAAAACGTACATGACGATTATATTATATTATTCTTATATTATATATCTTCTTCTTCCCTATTTAAGTAGTTTCAAGATAAGGAAAATAATATTTGAAATAGCAAACTTAACAACTGATTTATACTAGTTTCCTATCCTAAAGGAAGTATGGTTTTCCTTCCGACGACATTCAGAAGATGGTTTTTCCACAATCAATTCATATTAAACTGAATAATATTATTGTGGTAATAAAATAGGTACTGATAAATATAATACAATACAATACAATATAATTGCGATATAAATATTGGAATTAATAACATCAATAAATGTTCCGAAATTAAACGTCAAATCTTTATACCCGTATAATCGGAAATTGATTATATTATCGCTTATTTTTCGTTTCCAAGAAGGCGTACAAGGTGTATCCATGGAGATAAAGTCAAAGACAAAACAAAAAACAAAGGAAAAAAAAACAAATAAAAACAAATTAGGAATTCAATGTTTTCTCAGCACTTGAGAGATTTGAACACCATCGAATAGTGATGTTATTATATTATATGAAATTATGTAGAAAAGGTAGGGCTACGTACTATCAAGAGCAGGGGAGCAGTCCCACTTTAAGGACTAATGTTACTTGCATATTTTTATGTTTCTCTCAGCTCCTACTTTAAATATAACTTATGTTTACGTTGCTATGACAACTGACATGCGTAGATTAATTTGGTTGATAATTGCATTTAATTTTTTTTAATTTTTCCCTCATAACATTGACAACTAAATGACGTGCAATATGTAAAAAACATATAGAAACATTGACAACAATATTGATCTCCTTTACTTATAATACAATCAGAAAGAGAAGGCAACTGTAATATTCCGATAAACAATTTAGAAAAAAAAAAAAACTGGGACTGCTCCCCTGCTCGTGATAGTACATTTGTACAATAGTAAGAAGTAAGAACACACATCTGCTACCAGACATTTTGTAGATATTTTGTCTTTATATAATAACATAGTGCCCTTTCTCGATTCAGAAAACGTATTCCCTGTGTATTGGATATTTTTTTATATTTCTTACATGTAAATTAGATAATAATATTGTTATGTTCAAAGGATCAAATAAGACAAGCGGGTGCATGGTATCACGGCTTGTATACGACGCAGCCACAGTGTTTTTATACAGATTACCCTCATCCAACCACCAGTTAAGGAACACAAACTAAGCACAATTTTAACCTAAAAGTACTTTCTAAGTCCATTCAAAGGTCTCGATCTTGAGTGGTGCGTTTGGTGGTAACAGTAACTTGATGGTAAATGAATAAAAAAATTATAAATATCGTTATTATCTTCTATCACTATAACTAGACATATACTACGTTATACGCCAGGGATATAAGCAATACATGTACTAATAAATTTTCAAATACCTAATAGTTTTTGATGCATGGTAAGTAACCAAATGCTCTTTTTTTAATAAAGTAATTTTAAAAATTAGCTAAATAAATCCTGTTGTAACACCAAAGAGAGCTAATCATTAAATATTATTTAAAAAACCATTTTCTCTGAACCCTTACAAACGGATTAAATGTAGAGGATTTGTAGATACCCTTCATCATACAAAAGTGTTGCCAAACGATCACAGAAACGGTATAATTTCTAATAAATCTTACAATCCACAAAGTTATATGTGTATTTAAATATTAAAGGAATTTAATCCTTAATACTTTACGATATGAGTTACAATTTAATGAAGAATATAAATCAACAGTACGAGTTTCTTACAAAAGATTCAATTGAAACGGAAATTTATATGTAAATCGACCACGACCGGACTTTAAGAAACCATTTTGATGACTTTATACAATAGGTAAATTCTATTCAAATGTTCCAAAAAGGAAGCTTAAATGTGTTATTCAAAAATTTAAAGGTCAGGGGGACCCTTTTTGAGGATGTTTAAAATGTTAACAAAACATAAACCGGTATGTGGAATTTATTCAAATCATTTCAAGACATTTATTATATTTGTGGTACACGGTATAAAAGTTGTTGAAAGTTAATAATGCAGATCTCTAGTACTTGATTTTAAGCTAAGATTTTATTATTTTTAATTAAGTAATAAAATGAGCGGCCGTGGTCTAGCGGTAAGACGCGTGAACTCACGATCGATGAGACCCGTGTTCGAACCTCGCTAATTCTTACCGGTACCAATGTAATTTTGTTATATGTGCTTTGGTCGCTCAGTGCCTATAGGCACTATTAAAGAGTGGTAGGCAGACTGATGATGGTTATGTGTCCAGTCTGCCGTCCTGGGGTAGTACCACCACTTTCGAATGTAACACCCGTGAAGTGACTTTGTCGCGTTTCAGGAATAGTTTGAAAGTAGCCAGGTATAACGCGAGGAGTGTGCACTGTCAATCTAAGATGGTACATGCTCTCCTCAAGCTGGCATAGTGGAGGCGACTACTGCCCGCACAGGTTTCTCTGTAGTAGCAGTTGTTTCCATTCATGGACCGCACTCTAGCTTTACATCAGACGGAGTGTTGTCACATGCCGAGCTACAATAAAAAAAAGTCATAATGTCATATTGATGTCTTAACTTCTAACTCTATTGAAATGTGAAGTGATTTTAGTTTGTATCATTTGCATTAAGCGATCAAGATTTATAATATACACTGAGAAAATGAAGCTTTAGTAAAGTACTAATCACCTTGATAATTTTTTGGCAAAATTTATGGCAACTTACAACCAAAATGTGCAATACCTCTTTGTCAATATTAAGCAAGCAATGTACGTTAACAAAGTTAACTAGTTGAATTTTAACACCTGAGCGGGCTCCCTCCGAACAAAGTCATTAGGTTGCAAAAAGCAATAACTTGTTTATTTGTAGCCGTTACGTATTATAAGTGGGTCATTCAAAAAAATTCTTTTTTACTTCTATCAGATCCGGATATTTAATTCCCTATTTCTGAAGTGTGAATCGAATAGGGTCTGCTCCAACTGTCACATTACGGTGTATTTGTATTTGTTGATGCCTCCTAAGTAGGGCTCAAGGTTACATTGGTACTGGTCGGGATTTTGAGAGATTCGAACTGGATTTTCACAAAATAGGTATAAGTTACATTATATTCTGATGGTATTTTATACTAATATAACTTGGGAAAGTATGTTTGTTCGTCCGAAAATCACGCTCAAACGGTTGGGCGGATCTTGATGAAATTGTGCATAGAGGTAGATTATAGTCTAGAATAAGTTATAGAATACCTTTTTAAAATAATTTTTTATCTTAAGTTTTTAGTCTTCGTTTTATTTTAACCAATTAAGGTTTCCTACAAATGAAACGCTATACACATAATACTCATTATACGCATACGAAGCTGTGGGCCTGTACTAAGCTAATGCTTTGTAACATGAGCACTGAGTGACCAAAGTACATATAACATAGTTATATTGGTACCGGTTAGAATTTAGCGAGGTTCGAACACGGATCTCATAGTTCGTAAGAGCACGCGTCTTACCGCTACACCACGGCCGCTCTGTATGATTATCACGCTTCTGAAACAAATAATATGTATACTTAAGGGTTAATATTTTATGATAAAATTAACGTTCGACAGATTTTCCGGGTTACGAGTAAGGGTCTTAACATAAAATAAAATAATGAGAAAAGTTGAGTCAACTGCTCGAGTTGTTACCAACTATCATTACGCGGGTGTGTGTCAAGTGTCGATAATGACATGCGCATGGACGGGACCAATCATACCTACGTTGATGTTGACATAGCTAAAATTTGGTACGATTGATCAAATCACAGCTGTGGTCGATCCATTGTATCGGTGCAGAAGAACCAGAGCAAAATGGAGAGACAAGAATGTAATAGCAGGCTAGCCTAGCGGTGGACCCTCGACTGAAGAAACCCATGTATAAATTTCATAAAAGCTTAGCTTAAATTTGTATGAACTTCGTCATATAGAGCGGCCGTGGTCTAGCGGTAAGACGTGTAATCTCGCTAATTATGACCGGAACCAATGTAACATTGTTATGTGTACTTTGGTCGCTTAGTGCCTATAGGCACTATTAAAGAGTAGTAGGCAGACTGATGATGGTTATTTGTCCGGTCTGCCGTCCTGGGGTAGTTCCACCACTTTCGAATGTAATACCCGTAATACCTTGTCGCGTTTCGAGTATAGTTTGAAAGTAGCCAGATATAACAAGAGGAGTGTGCACTGTCAATCTAGGTGGTACATACTCGTCTCCTCGAGCCGGCATAGTGGAGGCGACTGCTGCCCGCACCGGTTTCTTTGTAGTAGCAGTTGTTTCCATTCATGGACCGCACTCTAGCTTTACATCAGGCGGAGTGTTGTCACATGCAGAGCTACAATAAAAAAACAAGTTATCGTCACAATATTTTTTTTTGGCATTGTTTCTTCGAAATTTCAGTAAATTTGTTATGAAGACGCTAATAAATTACGTAAAAAACATTGATTTATTATCAAGATGCTAATCATATTAATCCGTGTAGAGTGATTCTATCCATCTTAACCGTTACACAACAATATTTTTATCTCTTACGTAAACAAACACATACCATACAGGGAAATTTACACCTTAGTTACGTCAGCATAAAGGTCAAAATCGATAATAATAATCGAGTAAATGTTTCAGTCATCTCTCTTATCTAGGTTGAAGATTAAAGTTTCTAAGGACTAGTAAGTCAATTTCCACTTAGTCCAGGTGGTAATTGAGGGTCGCCTGACTGATAGCGCCGTATCTTGGTTTTTGTGAAATAAAATAATCTAGGAATACCTTAGACAATTAAGCAGGTTTATACAATTTATGGTCGTCTTATTTCTGAGAAATCGGCTTGAGTCACATTTTAAATTGCAGACTAAGGTCGCCTTATAATTTAGGAAGAGTTGAGTCACCAGCCCTAATTTCGATAAGTTTTTATTTTATAGTAGTCCGCCGTGAGGATCACACTCAGTCTCATGTGGTTCAAGGCCAGGGACAACTGCCACCAGTGAAAAACTGCAGGTGGCTGTTACTTCCGCTATGCCGGATTAAGGAAACATACGGTTGATAGGGCATACTTCTTTTCTTATACCTGACTAATTCCAAACTGGTCTTGAAACTCGACTAGGACCATTCACGGGTATTAACAGTGGTGGTTTAAACACAAGTAATTTTGAAGTTAACGCATCTCTTATCTGAATAGTTATTGTCGAAACGCTTAACGTGTGTATGTCCTAGACTGAAAAGAAATACAAAAATAAAGATTGACATGATGGTAGCCATTGACGACGAAAATAAATAAAAGGCAATATTTGAGAATTCATTAAAGGTATCATTAACGTTCTCCCATTACTTCTGCCTACCCGTGTGTGACTAAAGACACGAAAATATAGATAAATTAGATTTTATAGTACATTTAGAAACTTTAGTTTCTGAAGGTAAATTCGTAAAACAATAGAAGTGAAAGTGTGTGGAAATCGAGTTCAAAATTCAAAGGGTGCAAAAGTTCAAAGGCTTTTGATATATTATTTTTTGTTAGCAACACAATTTTTTTTACATTTTTTCCTACACTAAAAGTATCGATATTTTATTGAACCTTTTATACAATTTTCCGCTCGACAATTTACAAATTATCGTGGAATCTCTTTCAAACGTATTGGACCATTTTTCAACATGATGATTATTTAATAAAGTTCATTTATATATTGCGCATAATTACAATTATTTTAGCTGTCAATAGATTCACGTTTAAGTCCCGGATTCGACTCCCAGTTCAAACAATTATGTATTAAAATAATGTTATTTTAAAACGCAAGCTATTTATTTCGAGTCTGGTCTTTGGTCTATAGACGCCTATAGTGCAGAATCGGTCAGGTCGGGTAGGGTCGGGGCATTGTATGGTGCTATTAGTCTCATCAAGCCGGCAAAGCGCTGGCGACTGCTGTCTGTAGAAATTTATTCGTAGTAGCAGTTGTTTTGACCGCATTCTAGTTTAAAAACAGGTGGAGTGTTGTCATTTGCCGAGCTACAATAATAAAAAAGTATCCAGGTTATTTAGAAATTACCGCTACAAAAGCAGTAGACGAAGATCAAATCATTATCAAAATATTTCCCACCCTAGTTACTAGTTATATTAAGTATATAGGCAGCTTGTTGCACCAATTCTAGTTACGTTTGCAATACTCAAATTGCTTATTCAAGGGAATTCATATGTAACTTTCTTGATAATTTGCTCTCCAGAGTGTGGTATAACTATAACATATATTATTATATCTATTTACATAGGGTATACCCCAGGGTCCGTTTGTTGACCGATTTTATACTATCTCTTTTGTGGAATAAAAAAAAGTTTATTAATAAAACTGAATATGTAATTAATTAAAACTTTTAGTGGACTACGTAAAAAGAGGACAATGTTTTAGGATACCTTAGTTGTCTTTTTATGGCTCCAACAAGGATAATTGGCTTCACACAAAGTTGTAAAGAGGTATTTATTCTGCGTAATAGTGTTTTCAATAGTTGTTATTTTGAGTTTAATTGGTACGTGAAATGTGAGACGTGGCTTTGTATGAGATTTCAGATCTTTTGTTCTCTTTGTGATAATGTTTTGCTATAATATTTCAAAGCAGGCTTTTGACAAGGATAAAAGGTTAGCAATTGAATAATACTAAATAATTTTTGTTAAAAAGATATAAGCTACGCAAAAGTGTCTTTACCAAGCACGTATAAGTACTGTTGACTTGTGGTTAGAATTTACATTGTGCACATGCTATGTAGTATCACCAAAGCACGTTAATTTCGAGCAGATGTTACTTAGAAGCATACAATTAGCATATCATCGTCCGGTATGACTGGTATATTTTTCGTTGCACGTGATGGAAGGTGAGCTTTCTACTATCAAATGCGTAGATTTTTTTAAATAATCATATGACAACACTGCGACTGATGTAAAGCTTAAGTGCAATCCATGAACGGAAAGCCGTCCAGATAGACAGTGCACACTCGTCTCGTTATACCTGACTACTTCCAAACTGATAATGAAATGCGACAAGACCACTTCAAAGGTGTTACTGCCCCAGGAAAGTTGGGCTAATAACAATCATCAACCTTTTTGAAATGTAAACCGGCATGAGGAAAGCGGATATATTTATTTATAGTGGACAGTCGTCTTGGATCGCGCTATAGCTTAAACATCTGATAAAGGGTGGGCACAAATAACAGTAAAGTTAATCAATAGAAAGGTAACTAAAAGGCTATTGTAAGCTTAAATCAAAAGGGATAAAGGTAAGTGATTATATGAATTAAGAATGTTAATGTCCTGGGAGCAGATGCCCTTTGGAAACGTTTCTGTAATTAGAAGTACATTTCACTTGTTTACCAAAAACTCGCTGGACTGAGGATAATTAATGGAGTGGGATTAAAGTGTTCCAAAAACTCGGATTAAATGTCTAATACTTTCTTCTTTGTAATTATTGGTCCTTTGATGGAATCTCTGGACGTTGGGAAATGCCTTGAAGTTAAAAATAGAGACGGCAGTTTATTGCTTGTACAAGAACAGTGTTTTCAAATTACAATCAATTGAAACACATTTTCCTTGATCGATGATTTGCACTGATTGATCGTTTTTGTCTTGAAACGTTCTACGAGCAGTTTACCCACATTTTTTTCACTATCTACCACAATCGTTTTTCACCTTCTAAAAGTACTTATCGTTACTAGCTACCTTTAAACACAGTTTTAGACCATTACGACTTACGAGAAATTCCAGATAGTGAAGCCTCATATATCTGAGGGCATTTCCACAACCGTATTAAACAACGTTCAGATCGGTGAGCTCTATTCTTGCCTATGTATATGTCTTTTATTTTACAATATATAGATATATATGGATGTCGGCGGATTAAAAAACCAGGGACCCCCGTAATACAGACTATAGTCTAGTACGGGGTCCTCAATTCATGTAATTTGTAAATAATTTTTTTCGGTAAATAAAGATTTTTTAAAATTATATTATATAATTAGGGTATATATTGTATGTTATATATATATGTATATCAGGGTTGATTTCAAAATTTTCTTCAGGTTTCTTTTTAATATACTTAAAAATATAATTATATCTAATATTGCAAAATTAAACTTTTTCTTCTAAGTATAAATTTCTTTAATACTTTTTTCAATAGAAGTGAGGTCCTGAAGTATATGAAAGGCTCCATTCAACACAAGTAGTCTTGACGCTTGAACCTTCTTTTGTATCCACTTTAGATTGTTTTGCTTTCTTGTTTACAACTTGTTTTATTATCTCTTTTAAGAGAGACTTGGCTGTTATTTACATGTGTACTATTTAGCACCTCGTTCTGTACCCCATTGCATTTATTTATTATTAGGCCACAGTCACACCTGAACTTAATTTTTAAATGTCTATTTAAATCAAAACATTATCTTGTTTAAGTCTATTAAGAGCGGCCGTGGTCTAGCGGTAAGACGCGTGAACTCACGATCGATGAGACCCGTGTTCGAACCTCGTTAATTCTGACCGGTACCAATGTAACTATGATATATGCACTTTGGTCGCTCGGTGCCTATAGGCACTATTAAAGAGTGGTAGGTGGACTGATGATGGTTATTTACCCAGTCTGCCGTCCTGGGTGCAGTACCACCACTTTCGAATGTAACACTCGAGAAATTACCTTGTCGCGTTTCGGGAGCAGTTTGAAAGTAGCCAGGTATAGTGAAAGGAGGTGTACTGTCAATCTAGATGGTGCATACTCGTCACCACAGGCCGGCATAGCGAAGGCGACTGCGCATGCTGCCCGTAGAGATTTATCGGTAGTTGCAGTGGTTTTCGTTCATGGACCGCACTCTATCTCTAATCTAGCAGTGCTTGTATCATAAGCACTAAGTGACTAAAGTACATGTAACATTTAGCGCGTCTTGAACACGGGTCACATCGAATGTGCCGCCCAATTTAAACGATGACCGAAAACAGAATATCTAATGGAGTAAAGAAAATAATAGAAGGTCTAGTTATTTATTTTAGCTAATTGACTTACATAAAGTGTGCGCGTCATCGGAGAGTAGAGCTGAGGACCAGTCGGTTGAATTTTAATATATCTGCGTCTTTGTTATTTTTAATTATTTATATTGTACAATATACACATTTGTTATATTAATTTTACTGCTTTAATATTGGTGTATGCAACTATACAACACTACCCCACAACTACCTACCCCTAAGGAAGGTAATGGATGGAAAGGAGGCGAAAAAAGGATGTAAAAATCGTGGAAGGTAGTGATTTCTGCCTATGCCCGTGGGATTGAAGGCGTCAGTAAAGAGTTATTATCCCTGTGACTGACAATGAATCAATATCATCAGCTGGCCTAATTTGTAACTAAACAAGGGCGGGCGTCATACATCAATTCGTACACGTTGTTAATTGAAGCTCACATTTCCCGGAGGGTGTGTTTTGTTAGAAGTAAAAATATGGTAAGGTTTCATGTAGGATTCTATGTACTACTATACAAGCAATTTGTATGTTATCAGCAGTTTTGTTTATATTGACTTCACGATTATATTGACCTCTGATAGTAAGCACAGCCGTCACTATACCGGCCCAAGAGGGTGCTTCTTCACACTCCGCTCGAAGGATCCAAAGTTAAAAGTGTGGGAGAACACGTGAGACGGCAAAGTATTCCATTTTGTGCAATATTTTTGTAATGTAAAAATTTGCAGTATTTTCTACAATTGAATAATTTTTTTTCATTGTATAGTTTTATTTCGAGGTTCAATGAATTTTTTATGTAAGATTACGAACAGGAAGAATAACTAAAACTATACCTTTAGTGGAAAATGACTAACGATACGTAAAAAATAGGTCAGCAATTCTCACTCCTATCAGAATTGCGCATAGACGATTTCCGATCACAAAATGATATCTGACTGCTTTTCCTTGAACATGAATATACATAAATGCTATATAATAAATATGTTTTAATATGAAAGATTGTTAGCGATGTATTTTAGAAAAAATCTGTTACTCTTAAGCGACAATCGCGCTATAGCGGCGTTAGTAAATGTAGTGACCGCGCCGCTCTAGCGCGGTTTAACTTTAAACAGTATGTAAAGATGTTTTGTTTGATTTCTACGTCAAATCTATTTCTTTCCCCTTTATCTTTAATAATAATATTCTAACGCCCACAAATCAAGTTTAAAAGGCAATTTGTATTAATTTACATAAGTAATTGTATTCGGCATTCACGAAAGAAGATAAATAATAATTCGAAACGCAAGATTAAGCGGCAAATAGCTCCCGCAACAAGAAGAGGCATGAAGACAAGGGTTGCCATAGTATAGAAGAATCTCCGCGATAAATTAATTTGGAAATTAATAAAAACTAAATAACCGATAGACAGTGAAAATTTGTATATTATTTAACGTCGCTACACAACGACACTTTTTTTTTTACGTGGGGGAAATCGGCGTCTCGGGAAAGACGACGGGGTTATGTCGGATTCCCCGGTACTCTCCAAAACCCCCACGGTGTCCTCAGCGAGGTATCCCGGAAGCAACTCCAACAGTGCCTCCCATACGACAGCGTCAAAGGACCGCGAGCCACGAGTACATATCGACACCTAGTAAAATCGTTTAAACAACGAGAGTTCATTGGCATAGAATGACGGTAATGATATTTTATTGTAGGCTATTCAATTTGCTATAAAACGTATTCGATTGGTTTTTTAATGCACGAGAGATTTGATAAAATTGTTGCACAAATGTTGATTGTTGATGTTGATTTTTTATCTCAAGATAGGTTATTCTACAGTAGATTAAAATTTTTCTACAAAAATTTGTTTAAACCCTGAGCGCCTCGTCATAGACGCGTAAAATACAACGAATTACCTTTCCACAATCATTAATTAATAAGGTGGTAATTTTTTCTATTAAAATATGGATTTAAAAAAAAATCCGTTTTTTAAAAACGTAGCATGATGTGACCACATTCTGCGGAGTTCATGATGGGAAACAATTGCTATAATAGATGAATGTCTGTGGGCAGCAGTCACGTCCGCTATGCCGGCTTGCTGATATGACACTGCATATTTTCCTCGTTACACCGATCAGAATTTAGCGAAATTTCCACACGAGTCTCATTTTTATTTAAGAATTAATGGTTTTAATCAACCTGTATAATACGCAGTATAGTTTTCAGTGAGGATATGGCTTCAAAAAGATTCGGATAAAAAGAAATTTAGATTAGATTATGAATGATTTTTAAGAACAAATAAGATAAAAAATTACCTTGGCTATATATTATTTATCTGTTTAAAAAACGGAGTATCCTTTACAGTAGCTATTATCACGCTCGCAGATATTTTTCTGTAATAGCATTCACCAGTCAATCATAATGTAAGATATATATATTTTAAATTCGTCAATATTACTGATCCCAGTCTGTAAATATTTTTTTTATTGTAGCTTGGCATATGACAACACTTCGCCTGATGTGCTGCGGGCAGCGGTCGCCTCCGCTATGCCGGCCCGAGGAGAGGAGTATGCGCCATCTAGATTGACAGTGCACACTTCTCTCGCTATACCTGGTTACTTTCAAGGTAACTTCACGGGCATTACATTCGAAAGTGATGGTCCTACTCCAGGACGGCAGATTGGACCAATAACCATCATCAGTCTGCTTACCACTCTTTAATAGTGCATACACACTGAGCAATCAAAGTATATATAATAAAGTTACATTGGGACCGTTCAGAATTAACAAGGTTCGAACACGGGTCTCATCGATCGCTAGACCACGGCCGCTTTTTATTTATATAAAAAATATATAAATATTTCCATCTTCTAGTTAATTATTTATTTATTTACTCCAAAATACTCGTATATTACATCAAATTGGTGTTTCTGAAAACGTGACTCTAGTGAACTACGAACAAACTGTAAACTACTGAAAACTTGTTGAAATGCAATATGTAGAGTTTCATTTAAATTTGCCAGCTTTAACAATGTCGAGTATTTGTTAAGAGAATGTTAATTGAAGTTTACAAGTTCCGATCTATTATCTCTCGCAAGAACAAGCAAGCTCATTTAATTTGTTTTGCTGCAATTCATTATTTGACGGCGCATGAAGAAAGCAATTAATTATTTGATTACAATGTAACGCTGGTAGCTAGTTGTCGCTATGTATGGTCGGCCGAACAGTTTCGGAGGAAAGCATCGCGATGACATGTGGCGGTATGTTATTCTATAATTCTAACAACGAAATAATGTCCTCAAAGCGGCCGTGGTCTAGCTGTAGGACACGTGAGCTCGCTCAAAATCGATTCTGACCGGCATTGTTATATGTATTTTAGTCGCTCAGTGCCTATAGTATAATAAACATATACTTCTTACTTGAAATTGCAGGTACTTTATATTTTTATTTTTTTTATTGTAGCTCGGCTTGTGACAACACTCCGCCTGATGTAAAGCTAGAGTGCGGTCCATGAATGGAAACAACTGCTACTACAGATAAATCTCTACAGGCAGCAGTCACCTCCACTATGCCAGCTTGAAGAGACGAGCATGCACCATCCAGATTGACAGTGCACACTCCTCTCGTTATACCTGGCTACTTTCAAACTATTCCCGAAACGCGACAAGGTCACTTCACGGGTGTTACATTCGAAAGTGGTGGTACTACCCCAAGACTGCAGACTGGACAAATAACCATCATCAGTCTGCCTATAGGCATGGTACCGGTCAGAATTTAGCGAGGTTCGAACACGGGACTCATCGATTATGAGTTCACGCGTCTTACCGCTAGACCACGGCCGCTCTCTGTTCTATTTAAAAGTTTCAATTTAAAAATGTAACTTTAAAAATTATGCGGTTTATTATAGGATTTATTTTGACTAGTTTTATTCCGACTATAGCTGGAAAGCTTTCAAAACCGTCGCCGAGATAGTAAGCTTGATGGAATCTTTTCATTTAGTTACAACATATTTGTTGAAAATCTTTTTTTTTTTTTTTTTTTTTTTTTTATATTGTAGCTCGACATGTGACAACACTCCGCCTGATGTAAAGCTAGAATGCGGCCCATGAATGGAAACAACTGCTACCACAGGGAAAAATCTCTACGGGCTGCAGTCGCCTCCACTATGCCGGCTTGAGGAGACGAGCATGTACCATCTAGATTGACAGTGCACACTCCTCTCCTATACCTGGCTACTTTCAAACTATCCCCGAAACGCGACAAGGTCACTTCACGGGTGTTACATTCGAAAGTGGTGGTACTGCCCCAGGACGACAGACTGGACAAATAACCATCATCAGTCTGCCTACCACTCTTTAATAGTGCCTATAGGCACTGAGCGACCAAAGTACATATAACAAAGTTACATTGGTACCGGTCTTTAGCGAGGTTCGAACACGGGTCTCATTGATCGTGAGTTCACGCGTCTTACCGCTAGACCACGGCCGCTCTCTTGGAGCTGAAAACACAATTAAGCAACACTTTTTATAAATAGATATACAAAAATAGACTGATCGTGACCGGATTAGAATCCAGCACCTTCTCATCTAAAACTCTGACAAAGAACATTTTAAATTCTACATACGGATACGTATTGACATAAAAGAAAACATGCCTCTATTTCTACCTTATATGAAATCTAGTTTTACAGTTTTTAGGTCACCAGGCATTATACTCGTATTATGACATTAAAATGAGTGCTTTGTCGTATAACATAGAGTTTATTTTACAATATTTTATTTATCATTCCGAGTGAATACCGTTAACGATTCTACATTCCTCGTGAGTTCTTCTGCTATTCAGCCTGCAGCACTGCAGCCACCTGATGCGAGTGGTAGGCATACCGATGGTGGTTATTAGCCCAGTTTGCCGTTCTGGGACAGTCCAAGTGTAACCCGTGAAGTGCTGAGTTTCAGTATCAGTTTGGAGTAGCCAGGTACAACAAGAAGAGTGTGTACTATTAATATAAAAGTGCACATTCCTCTCCTCAAGCCGGAATAGCGGAGGCAAGGCAGTTGTTTACGTTTATGGACCGCACTCTAACTTAACATCAGATGGAGTGTTGTCATATGCAGAGATACAATGAAAAATGTATCTCACAAGAGCGTGGAAAGTGTCCTTGCTACTCGCACTCTAGGAGTACATGCGTGACTATTTTTTCAGCCCCCATGCGACCTCTGGTAATGTTAACGAATAAACTTTTGTAAATGCAATTCGAATCTACTATCGGCTTGGGATAGACGGGCTATATGGCGCAATAGTTGAACGCTAGTCTCTTACGCCGAGGTCTCGGATTTGATTTCCGTACCCTGAGTATCAGTTTTAACAGCTCATCGTATAGTTGTCGTCAGAGCCATGGACGTTGATGTAGGTAATGGACGGAGCAATATTAGTCGCCTGTTATCCACGTATCTGTCTAATGAATGAACTGTAACTATTTGGGCAAACCTGATGAAGGTTCGGAACGTCACTAACAAAAAAACGGACATGCTATCCGGAGCTTATTGTATTGTAGCTCGGCATATGAAAACACTTCACCTGATGTTAATCTAGAGTTCGGTCCATGAACGGAAACAACTGTTACCACAGAGAGATTTTCGCCTCCGCTATGCCGGCTTGAGGAGACATATGTGCACCATGCAAGTTGACAATGCACAATCCTATCATTATTATACGTCTATGTCTACAAAAGGATGTTTATTTGTATATTAATAACCTACGTATTTAATTTTCGATATAGCTACGTTAAAATTTAAGCAATTAACTCGATTGCAATTAGTTCCATATGGAATACCGTACGACCCAATAAACAAATTAATAAATAGCGACCTATTCACACGGGAATAATTCGATTTTATTAACAACTCCTTTATGTATATTATTGTATATATTATTTCGATATTATGAATTATTTTATTTAAAATCAGAGTAGGTATACATAGATAGATGTTTGTTGAATAAATTTTGCTGGTTCGAAAAAGCAGTATTTGTTAACTTGTATTCAGAAATTAAAAAGTTTTTTTTATATTGTAGCTCGGCATGTGACAACATTCCGCCTGATGGAAACAACTGCTACTACAGAGAAATCTCTACGGGCAGCAGTCGCCTCCAGTATGCCGGCTTGAGGAGCCGCATGGCAAGAGAGCTCATGTACCATCTAGATTGACAGTGCACACTCCTCTCGTTATACCTGCGAAATGAAACGCGACAAGGTCACTTCACGGGTGTTACATTCACCCCAGAACGGCAGATTGGGCTAATAACCATCTTTTATAGTTTAAATTATAGTGCATATAGTTTAAAAATAATATTGAAAATAAACCTTATTTGCTTAAGCTCGGGAACTGTTTAAATCGAGTTGTGAACTTAATATTATTTTGCTGATGCCCAATGAATCGAAATCGAACTGATTAATGAAATTGGAATATTAAATTTTATTTCTAAAAAACGACAAGTGACCTCGCCTGGCCTGATGGTAAACGCAGTGGAGGTCCATGAGCATTGACGACTAGGGAACCGCTCGCACAGTGGCTCCAGTCGCCACCACTATGCCGGCCTGAGAAGGTGCTTTTTCACGCTCCGCTTGTTTTTCAACTTTTTGAATTAACAAAGAATTTCAACTGAAATATATAAATACAGTGGATCCTGAAAATTAACGTCAAACGGAAATCGGATGATGGACCCGGGAAGGGATGCATCACACAAAAATAAGAAATAAGTAGTACTAGATATATCATCAAAGGAAGGAAGGATGATTTTAAGAGTGGTAGGCAGACTGATACTGACTATTAGCCCAGTTTGTCGTCCTGGGGTAGGACTACCACTTTCGAATGTAACGCCCGTGAAGTGACATTGTTGCGTTTTGGGAGCAGTTTGACTAGCTAGGTATAGTGAGAGGAGTATCCACTGTCAACCTAGATGGTACATACTCGTCTCCTCAGGCCGGTATAGCGGAGGCAATTGCTCCCCGTAGAGATTTCTCTGTAGTAGCAGTTGTTTTTGTTCATGGACCCGCATTTTAGCTTAACATCAGACGGAGTGTTGTCATATGCCGAGCTATAATAAAAAAATTAAGAAATAAAATGTGAGTTTTTCGAATTTTTTAAAATTTTGAAAATACACAAAAAAAGAAAAATTCGCTTCCGCTATGTAGGCCGAATCTGCACCATCCACATTCTCAGTAAACCTTCCACATTACGTGTTTAATTGGACACCTTGTCACCTTCCTCATATAATGTTATACTACGAGCTACTCCAAAATTGCCATTAAAATTACAAATTACTTTAATATCTCCGTCTACTCATATGATAAATGAATAAATGTACCATGAAAGGAAAAGTTATCACACCGGAAAATTAAAGCGAAAGATAATAAGGTATTTTCAAAAAAAAAAAGAAAAAAAGAACAACAACATAACGTCTGCATTAAATTACAAAGAGAAACAATTTATATTCGATAATTGTTATGTAATATTTGTAAACAAACGTACAAAGTAATGACAGGACGCCTCCGTGAACTCTGATAGTACGTATGTATAAATAACATTAGTAACGTGTACACACTCTGCTTGATGTTAAGCAGACATCTCCACTATACTAGCTTCAGGAGACGAATCCATCCAGAGCATACTTTCCTGCTTATACCCGACTACTTTCAAACGCGACCAGGACACTTCAAAAGCAGTCTGGGCTAATGACTAAAATATTTAAGATTTCTAATTTACAGTAAGGAGAATGCTCATTTTTGGGCCCGCTTGATACCTAATAGTTTGGTAACAAAACAATATTCTGAAATAATATCTACGTTTTTATTATTTGATTTTAATTATATCAACACATCATTTACTAATTAATAGATAATATTTAATTACATAAAAAACATATATAATCAATTATCAATAAATGCTTTTTATAATAATAATAACCTCAAACATTGCATCATAAAACATCTAATTACTCAATAACCCGGGTAAAAAAATTAAAACTGATTGGTAATGAGGAAGTAGATTTATTTTTCTACAAAATTAACTAAAAATCTAACTAGAGAAAAAAATCGTGGGCCCATTTTTCATAGGCGAACGGGCATTCGAAATTGTATTCAAAACACTGAATACCCTGAATACTAAATGTGGATATAAATTTATTAGGTAGATTAAACCGGTTTATTGTAGTTTATTGAAATATAGATAATTCTGTTTGTAGTTGAGGCGACCGTTTGTCGATCACGTATATTTGAGGAACATTATTTTCTATTTACAATATTGTGATTGAAACGATTCGATTCGTATTTTGTGCACGTACTGAATAGTTCTATTTTGTTGTAGATTTCGTGTTTATGAACAAAACCTCACTGACCAAGAGATGAAAATTATTGTATACCTATTCATTATGGGTGATTATTTAGATAAGAAATAAATAAATGCAGCTTAATTTTAATTGTCTAAGTACTTATTATTTAATTAAAAATAATAATATTTAAAAAAAGTTAAAATATGACGAGACGTGAAGACTCTATTGAATTTAAATTTTAACAAAAACTTTTAAACGAAAAAGTATAGTTAATGAATTAAAATATGAAAAACAATCAAAAGTTTTATTTAATTTTATACTAAGTTTTTAAAATGCAACAAAACCTCACCTTAACACGTAACACTCTTCATAGAAAACTTTAGTCAAGTCAAAAAAAGTTCAAACACAAAATTCACAAAGAAACTTTTCTATGATACCTATACCATTTTACAAAATTGTCGCGCGAGAAATCGTGAAACACGCGTCAGATCCGTGTTACCGTGATGCTCTCCAAACTCCGACTGGGCAAGTTAGTACCATCTTTCATACTGGAAAACAGATACAGAATAATATAATAATTATTGTCATTTGTATATTAAAATATATTTTATTGTGATCTATTTTATGTCCCATGGCTTGAGTCGGCCCTCTCTGTGTCGTAGCAACAAAATTCGGAATAGAGATAGCGATTTGGGCTATATACTTACCGCACACTTTTTATTACAAATATCTTTATTGCCTTCATGTTTAATATAAGTTCTTATTTTAGCATTTCAATTTGGTTTTTTAATGTTAATATGTTTTAATATAAGAAGAAAAATAAATCAACAATTTAATTAAAAACATACATTAATAATTTAATTATTATCGTCGACTTCTGTGACGTAGTGGATGGCGTAGAGATCCGGTCCTGGGTTCGATTTATAAAGTAAAAAGCTCAAAATGTTCCTCAATAAACGCGTTATTTAACGCAATAATAATCTAAAAAATGGACGCTAAAAGTGTAATATTAATTAGATGCATATGAAGTTGAGGACGACAGCTAGTATTATTAGTCTAGTGTGGCTGCTTAAAATTTACATCTAATTTTAAACAAATGAGGTCGTTATATTGAATTATAGCATGTTTCACATCAGAGAATATTATGAAATGTCGTCAACATCAATTAGTTAAAAGTGTTTTGAAATAATATTTTCAGTGGCAACAATTTTCACAATTTTCAGTTATTATTTTTGAAAACGTTTATGTTTGTGAAATTATTTCAAAATTGTACATTATTTTTTTATTATTAATATTTATATATCTTATAAAGTAGATGAAACTACATAATTTTAAATTATGATTTACATAACTTGGTTATAAATATATATATTTTTAGCGAGTGCTTGCTTCATAGGCACTGAGCGACCAAAGTGTATATAACGGAATTACATTGGTACCGATCAGAATTTAAAAGGTTTGAACACGGCTCTTATTGATCGGTCTCTACCCCTAGACCACGGCCGTTCAACGAAACGATTGTTCACCTTAACTTTCAAGCCAATTCCAAAACGCTTTACAGATGTATATTTATGTAAACATCAATAATTGAACAGTGTGGTATATTGTATAGTTTACCAAATTGATTTTAATCTTATCAGATGCGTTATCGGTAGTTATTGAATGGGTCCATTAGACTAGGTAGAAAGACAACATCACTTGCATTATGCGCCTTATTTAAAAAGTGTCAGGAATAATGATGATGGTTTTAGCCCAGTCTGCCATAGCGGAGGCGACTGCTGCATTCAGATATTTCAGATAGCTAATCACTAGCAGTCTCCGCTCATGGAGGATTTAGATCATAGAAGTAACTTCGAAGATAAATAATAAAACATAGGGATTACGTTTCAACTACACACTGTTTGGAATATCAGTTTAGTGGGAGGCAGACTGATTGCGGCCAGTCTGCCGTCCTGGGGTTGTAAAACTCGTGAAGTTTGGAAGTAGCCAGGTATAATACGAGGCCTGTGCACTATCAACCTAGATGGACTGAAGACGAATTTAAAATACGTAATAACCAAAAATAAAAGTTACAACATATTAGTAGGTACTTACATTAAAATGTTATATTTATGTTTATTTTCATTAAAACACTTTCAATATTTTATGATTTACTATGAAAGATAAATTTGTTTACATATCAAAGTAGACATTGCAATAAAAAAATATATTTTTAATTTTACGATATCGATATTCCAATTTTATCTGCGCATCAAAAATAAAATCTATCAAAAGTGGTTTTTATATATTTTTACATATTTTTCAAGTAAGTTAAAAACTTTATAGAAATTTGATAGCGTGAACTAACGTTAGAATGCGTGAACTCACGAAACCCATATTCAAATCTCGGTAAATTCTGACGGGGACCATTGTAACTATATAATTATGTTCTTTGATTACTCAGTGCCTATGGTATAATTTAAGAGTGGTAGGCAGACTGATGATGGTCCTTTGTCCAGTCTGCCGGACGGCAGGACATCTACATACTGGTGTAGGTATACTAGGTCAATAATTCAGAAGTAGACGGGTATGGGTTGGAATCCCACTTCTGACACCATATTTTGTCGGGTTTGGGTTCAAATTAAAGAGATGCTTTCGGATTATCTTGTTTATTAATAATTTTTTTAGCCGACACATATTAGCACTTTTGACAACTTTCAAAGACAATTGTAGACGGGGATGAGGCAACGATGTTGAGTATAGACATTCATAACAAACGAGAGGGGTGTGCGCTGTAAACTAATTGTGCACGATTGACTCCTCAAGCCGGCATAGCGGAGGCGATTGCCGCCTGCAGTAATTTGTCTGTGATAGCCGTTATTTCAGTTCATGGACCGCACTCTAGCTTCACATCAGGCGGAGTGTTGTCATAATATGTCGAGTGACAATAAAAAAAATTGTAACTGTGTATTAATGTTGTACATTGAAGTTTTTGTTTAACAAAGAAAAAAAATAACAAAGGTGAAATGTTCAATGTAAAAGTGATTCGTAAAATGTAGGGAACGTTGCGATAATTTTCATGTATTATTAAACGTTGATGAGGGCTTCAAGGGTTTACATAAAAGGGACTTTACGGACAAAAACTGTCCCTTTTATAACAAAAAGGAAATGACTTTTAAAAATTAATGAATAAAATTGTTTGCATCATTTAAATAATTATATTTTTGTATGAACTTTGCTCCTTTGCATTCGTGTTAGGACATCCCGGCTTGATAGTGCAGTGCAGGCTATTATAGTGTAATTATAGTTACCACAGAAAAATTCCAGCAGGGAACACTCGCCTCCACTATGCCGGCTTAATGAGAGAAGATGTGTTTCAGGTTGATATTGCTGGCTCTTCTCCTTTTTATATTTAGTAGATTTTTTAAATAGAAATAATCTTCTTATCAACAGTTCTCTTTGTCTCAAGAGCTGCAACCACCTGTTGGTGGAGTTTCAGGATTATTCTGTAAAAGTTATACGGTACTTTATATCCAATGGGACGTAGTTCCAAACGCTCTAACTAGATGGCGTTTATACCGAGTAAGTTTGAAAAATAAATAAAATTAATAAAAATAATTTTATGTGGATTTTGTTATAAGTAGTATTTATTTAAATTTCGTAAAATACCTTAATAAAATTGCTTTAATTTCTTTTCGGACAGCTGGAATAGAGGCAGTTTGACGCGGTTACGTGACGCGCCAATGGCTGTGTAGTGTGTGGCTTAGTGATCAGAGAAACCGTGAAAAAAGCAGAGGACGTGGGTTCGATTCTTTAACAGTACTTTAACAGTGAAGAGAAAACAGCAAAAATAGATTTTAAAAAACTGTACAGTGTACACGGTAAGTAGATTGACATACAAGTTTGTCTCCTCAAGCCGGCATATTGGAGGCGAATCTCTACCTCCAGACATTTTTCTGTGGTAACTATTATAAATTTTTAATTAACAAATGACATCAGTTTCAAATGTCATGCCTCTATTTAAATATGCGCTTTTAATTAACCGTTAATATATAATTCAAACATATTGCAACACGTTTGTTCAGAAAGCGTAGTTTAATTAATACAGGTCATACGTAGTTTGTTAGGTTTCAGTTTCATGTGATTGTTTGTTATTAGAAGTTTGTTTTAAACGTGTTATGTTACCTATGCAGTTTTTTTAAAGGTATTCGAACGTACGCCCATTTTGTTTCACATTGCGGATTTTTCATCAAAGTTTATTTGTATGAGGGAATTATTTGATTTGATGATTGAGATAATGGAATAACGTTCCGATAATATCCCTGATTGCGACCACATGAATACTGTACCATTTAACCTGTCAAGATCTAGTCATAGTTTGGCCGAACAATCATAGCGTCATTATCAGCTTCTTGCGCTATATTAAATTAATGAGGTTGACATTTGAAGCGAACAATTTATTACTTTCTCTATGCTTCAACATATATTATATTATTCACTATAAATATTGTGAAAATGTGGAGTGTCAAGAGCTGTTTTTCTTGATTAACCAACAAGATCTACAAGAGCGGCCGTGGTCTGGCGGTAAGACGCGTGAACTCACGATCGATGAGATCCGTGTTCGAACCCTACTAAATTCTGACCGCTACCAATGTAACTTTGTTCGCACAGTGCCTATATGCACTATTAAAGAGTGGTAGGTTTCGGGAATAGTTTGAAAGTAGCCAGGTATAACGAGAGGAGTATGCATTATCAATCTAGATGGTACATGCTCGTCTCCTCAAGCCAGCATAGTGGAGGCGACTGCTGCCCGTAGAAATTTTTCTGTAATTGCAGTTGTTTCCACTCATAAACCGCACTCTGGCTTTACATCAGGCGGAGTGTCGTCTACTACCCCAGGACGGCAGACTGGGCTAATAACCATAATCAGTCTGCCTACCACTCTTTAAATGGTAAATAAATAAAATAAAAAAAAAAATAATCAAAACATGACGATTTATTCTATAAAAAGTACATTGCCGAGGACGGTCAGTCAGTGGTAAATATGAAAATAATATACAAGCGAATGTTTATTTATCTACTTTTGCTTTGGCATTGAGTGACCAAAGTCCATTATAATACCATCAGGTAAATGTTAAGTAAAAGTGACTAAGTGACATTTTGTTCAATATTATTTATTTCGATGTCATCAATGCAGTATTGACGGATCCTTTGTCCGACTCATCCATATGTAATATTTTGTAATATTTAGAATATTTTGTAAAAAAATTTAAAAGTACGTAGGTAGTTTAAAAGTAGATTTAAAATAATAGTTATAAGTTAGATTAAGTTTAGGGTATGATGGGAATGGCACGACGGCCTAACCGAACTGTGTTAAAAGTCCTTAAATAATACAATACAATTGTCACGCCTTTTTCCCATAGGGATAGGCAGAGACAACGGAACGCTACTTAAATAAAATTGAATAAAAAAATATTTCTCACTTAACGTACTTGTTTACTTGTTAAAATTAATGTAGAGAAATGTTCGCTAATATAAGTATTAATTTATTAATTTCCTATATACGGAAAGAAAAAATTATTAAATTAAATTTTAAGGAGTAGTAGGTAGACTGATGATGGTTATTAGCCCTGGAGTAGAACTACCACTTTCAAGTATAGTGCCGTGACTTAGTCGCGTTTCGGGATCAGCTCGGAAGTAGTCGGGTATAACGAGAGGAGTATGCCCTGTCACTGGTGCAAATTCATCTCCTAAAGATGGTCTAGCGGGAACGGAAACAACTGCTACCAAAGGCAAACGCAGTCGCCACCGCTATAAAAGACGAATGTGCACCGTCAGGTTGACAGTGTACACTCCTCTTCGTACATTATTATTACCTAAATAAAAATTATTGTTAATAAGAAAGGCGTCATGTCTTATTTAATGAATTTTACACTTAGTGAGTTTTACCTTTGAGGCGAACGACGATACTCGTGTGTATAACAAAGTTAATTAGCGATTCGCGGAACACAGATAAATTTACGGCCTTTATAAATTTTGTGGTGTGGTACATGTTGTTAATGTTTTACGAATAAATAATAATAATACTTAATTAAGGGCATTATTTGATGTGATGCGTGAATAATGAAATAACGTTCCGCCGATCGCCCTGATTACATGAATACTGTATATCTAAAACTGTCAAGATAGGTAACCTTACCACCTTAAGGGTCGTTTGCACCAAAAGGCTGGTTAAAGTAACTTTTTTTTATCGTCGTTTTTTAATCTTTTTACGTTTACTTTAATCGTTACGTTTACATTATGGTGTATATTTACTCCACACGAGTTGCACCATGCATCGTCGCGCCTGTCATTTTTGACTTCTTGGCTTGGTTAAAGTTAAAGTAATCGTCAAACCAATGTTGCTAACGTCAAATGTATGAAAAGAAGCCAAATATGTTTTTCTAATATTTTTCGAGATCAGCCACCATTTTAACAATTTACACGATATTGCAACGCGTGTGGAGTAAATGTAAACGTTTAACGGTCGTCGTGGCCGTAAAAGTAATATTTAAGTTACTTTAACCGGCCTTCTGGTGCAAACCACCCTAAGTGGCATCTACTCGTAGAGTAATTCACACATAATTCGGCCGATCAATCATAAATTTTTCGATGAATCAAACAACCTTTTTTTGCGTGTAATAATAATAATTAAAATCTGTAGGTAGGTACAAATGCTTGTAACCCGTATAATAAATGTAAGCCAAGTACCCAAAAATAATATCACGACCTCCCGTCGATATATATTATGAGCAGTAAGACCGTAGATTGTATATTAAAATGTAATCTACTAATTTAGTATAATAAAACCGTTTATGGGCCACTTCGTTGCAACAATGTTGCTGTTTTAATGACCACGGGGAGAATAGTGATATTCCTTTAACCATAATTATTTACTTTAACCAGTCGCCGTCACTATGCCGGCCCAAGAAGGTGCTTTTTTACGCTTACGCTTGAATGTACTGGAAATTAATATCAATTTCAATCAGAGACACGAAATATGTTTACGGTACTGTGACATAACAAAAGTATGTTTTGTTAAGCTTTCAAAGTGATGAAAGGTTGTGAAAAGAGGGGCGAGTCATTATAAAAGGCTTAGACCCGGAAACTATTAAAAATATGAATAAACTTTTTTCTTTTTCTTTTCGAGATTTCTAAAGAAAATAAACAACAAAATTAGAATAGAATAGAATATCTTTTATTTGTCATAATGTACAGATGTTTTTAGATATGTACAGGGTGAGGTGACAAAAGGGAAATCAGCTCAGCATGTGCTCTGGCAGATGTCAGAGCGCTGATTTTCAGCTGACACCGCAGGAATTGGCAAAGGGGTAGTGATAGGGAAGAGGTGTAATAAAATAGTTATGGAAAGTAGTTTGTATTGGAACGATAAAATGCATAAATATAAAAGAATATGGAAGAAACAAAATACATAATAATGATAATAATAATAATAATTAATAGATTGCTCACGCATACATAATATATAACAGTGTTGGCAGCAGCAACTGCGACCGCTAATCTAATTGTAGCAAAAGAAAATGTTTTTTGAAAAAATTAAATGAATAAAAATGTTTATAGAAGACTATGCTGGCTTGATGAGATGAGTGTGCACTGTCCAGGTTGACCGGGCAAGAAGGAGTCAATCTGATCGGTGCACATTCTTAAGCCGGCATAGCGGAGGCGAATTTTAACTGTAGGCATTTTTTCTTTGGTGGCAGTTGTACTAGCTCATGAATCGCACTGAACTACTGCCTAACTGCTACTATGAAAATGTTCTGAAATATATTATCTTAACTTACATAATAAGTATTTATGTATGAAATTTACGAAATAAAATAATAATATATTTTTTATATAACTATCAATATTCTATTAATATATTCTATTTCTGCATTTTATGTAAGTATTATAAGAAAATCTATAGGAATTTATTTTTATAAAATTATCTTAAAAAATATTACGTCATCATGGAAAGAACCTTAATTTATATGATCGGATTTTTTTTCGATATCATTTTTTTCTTTACTTATTATCAAAGGACTAAGATCGGTTATTTATGAGATAACTTTATTAATTTTTGGTATTATTTTTAATTTATTATAATGAAAATTATGTGAAAATCAATGGTCAGAGGTGAGATGATGATATTTAAACCCACGCTTTTCGTTACGCACGAACGTTCTAACCTCTAAACTACTCAACCATTCCTGTACCTTAAACTCGGTAACCCTTCTAACTGCTGGGTTGACGTCATAATTATATATATACATTGTACAAGCTTTCCTCAATAGTTGAAGTGACACAATTTATAAATCAATTTTTTTTAAATTGTAGTTCTGCATATGACAACACTTCGCCTGAAAAACTGAAACAACTGCTGCCATAGAGGCATTTTTGCAGGCAACGATCACCTCGGCTTGTGGACATGAATGTGTACTATCCATGGTTCAGTTTGCACACTCCTCTCGTTATACCTGGCTACTTCCAAACTAATTCCAGAACGCGACAGGTTGCTTCCCGGGTGTTACACTTCAGTCTGGTTTCCACTCTTATTTGGTTATTTTTTTCTATTCAATTATATTTTAATAACTAAGATCGGTGTTATAGGTAAACCTTCAGCTGAGTTCGTTCTTAGAAAAAACATCATGTAGACAAATACCACTTTGAAAGCCTCGAGAGAACGTTCAGTCTCTCTGAAACGTTCCGACGATCCGGCCGCATACAACAACATCGGGATAAAAAGTATAAGTCGGAACAAACTTAGGTACTCGAGTTTATAGGGAATATTTGCTGTTTTATATTATTTAGTGTATAAATATAAACTTTTATTTTAGCTAGTATATTAAGACGATAAAAGTTTTTTTTTTAAAGTAACCCATTTTTTTTAAAGTTTTTATTATAGAACTATAATATTAATGGTGATATTTCAAAGTTACTAAACTATAGTATTGAGGACGTTGAGCTGAAACAGAACTTCAAGAACAGATAAAATAAAAAAGGATTTTTTTTTTATTTGTCCACGTTAATTGTAAAGGTAAGAAGTACTCTTTATAAAAATAATAAAGTGTATGTGTAAATGTATTAAGTAAAAGAAAATGCCCTTTTGCCTAAGAAAAACAGGCCCACAATTTTTTTTCTCGAGTTTGAGGATGTTTTTTTAGATAATTTTGTAGGAAAAGTAATCTCATTTCTTATCACCAATTAGTTTTATTTTTTCTCCTAGTAATTAGACTATTTTGTGATGGAATATTTGAGGTTAATATTATATTATAATAAATGCTTTAATTATTAATGATATCTGTTTTTATGTAATTAAACATTGTCTATAGATTGGTAAACAATGTGTTGATATAATTAAAATAAATTAATGAATAAATAAAATATTATTTTAGAACGTTTAGTTAACAAACTATTAGATATCAAGTGGGACCAAAAATGGTCATTGTCCTTTACTTTTCAATGTAAAGAAAATTATTTTCGTATTAAACTATAATATTATTAACAAACAAATGTATTATTTGTTGGTCCTATATTAAAAAAATAATTAAAATACAATATTTGAATAACAAAATTTTAAGACAAAAATTACCAACTTTTTCAAGTGATAGCAGCCTTTTTTGATGTGTATATTTCGAAGAAAAAAAAGAGCTACTATACTATTCAAACGAAAGGAATATGCACACAACATTATGTTTAAAGTAAACTAGATATAATATTATTATGTTATTATAATTTACACTCTTTATTGACAATAATAATAAAAATTACCTAATAATAATAAGTATAACAGATAAATTCTAAGTCAAACTAAATTAAATACAATAAACATGGACTCTTACGCAAGTAATTTTTATGACACTATTTAAAATTTACAAATAAAGATAATTTAAATTTGAAGATAACAAATTTTTCAACATTTTCTTTTAATTAAACATTTGTTATAAATTCTATTTAGGGCCGGTAACTCAATCCTCATTAGCCTGCAATTCGCGACTTTCTTAATTAGGGACGTAAATTATGAGCTTGCTTAGTATTTGTGCTTTTATTTCATGTACTTTGGTTACTTAGTGCTAAAAATTATGCGTTTTTATCCACGTTGATTAATAGAAATAAAAGCTCTAAGAAGAGTTTAAAAAAAAGCACCCTACAACCTATTCTAGACCATAATAAAATAACGAGAGGAGTGTGTATATTCGTCTCTTCAAGCTAGCATTCCGGTAGCAGATAGAGGAGTTGTTTTCGTTCACGGACGGTACTCCAGCTTATAAACAGGTAGAGTGTTGTCATATGCCGAGCTACAATAAAAAAAAACTACCTCTACACAAATATGAAGATCCATTGGGAGACAGACATACTTTCATATTTATAATATTAGTATGTATTGACGAGTAAATAGATAGAAGGGTTTAGTATACAAGTATGCTTCATTAAATTTTTACAATCGAATTATTTATTTCCCTTCAAAACGAAAAGGATTGTAAATAAAATAAAAATCACGAACAAAAGCCTACAAATGCCTGAGTAAACAATAAGTCATTTTGTTCAAGATATATGTTTACATTGCCCGACGCGGCGTGGCTATTATATTGTTTGGCCAACGAAAACGCTTGCTCATGATTGGATTGCGTTTGTCTGGACTGAAGATTAATACACTATGAATACTGTCATATACGTTTTTTTCTTTTGTTTTAAGTTAGTGCTTGTCATAGGCCCTGAGTGACCAACATACAAAATACATTGGTACTGGTCAGAATTTAGTGAGAATCGTGCGACCCATCCTTTACCGCTAGACCACGGCCGGTACTTTTAAATCATAGATTAATTTATACATTACAATAAAAAATATAGTTAATATAAAGAAGATAAAATTTCTTATAGAGGAGAAGAGTGGTTTACAGTGGTAGACAGATTTATAGTGGTTAGTCTGCCGTCTTGGGGTAGTACCACCACTTTCAAGTGTAGCAAATACACTAAATAAAAAATTGGCCCAGAATGAATGCCCGGTTGCAATATCTGGCAACTTACTAACTATTAAATTTATTGAAACCATCCCACAAAATATTATAACAGAAATAGTTTTAAATACTTTATTGAGAAAGTAATAATTAATAAATTAGTTAGCACATAGAATTTAGAACGTTAGAATTAGCATTAGCACATACGTATTAATTATTTTTATTGCTTTAATCAATTGACGAATTACGGATACTAGCAATCGTTCGTTGATTATATTAATGATTCGTGGATAGCCTCAAAAGACGAACACTTCTACCGTGACGGTATTCGAGCTCTGCCAGAAAGATGGGAAAAGTTATCGCTAGGGATGAGTAATAGTTTGAATAATTCATTGGTAAATATTTTTTCACAATAAAGTTGCATTTATATCAAAAAAAAAAAAACAACAACGAGAACTTAGTTGTGCACCTAACTGATGAGAAACTGATACTGAATACTACTATTTGGGAAACTCGCATATTTACAATGTATCTACATTAAGGGCCATACGATTGCTCCGACCTTGACAGTGCATGTATACCCAAAAAAAACCCCTATCATATTCACATTACACTTAATATAAATTGAATTAAAAAGAAAGAGAAAAACCATGTCATATACAGGGTGTCCCGTAAGTAGTGGTGTCAACGGTACTTTACAGATAGAGGGGTTCAATATCTAGAATATAATTTGGTGATTTTTTTTTATACCTTCTGGTTTAAAAGTTATGACATTTTTAAAGAATTATCATTTTTTCCCCCGTTTTATCACAAAATAATGTTATAAAAATTTGTTTACAGTTATTTTCACTGATATTTTTATTTAAGTGGGTTGAGAAAATACAGGGCTTTCTAATTAAAATATTATTTGTAACCAATTGATAACCACGATTAAATAAAAAATTAAAACCTAAAAAAGATTTAATTTATCAAATTTTAAGCAAAATATTTAAACGAAGCTGGTGTAAAAAAATTGTATGCAAGGTTACGGGACCATTATTTTAAAAATATCTGCAATTCACACGGATTCTAAAAACGTATAATAATGTTCACTATCATTTTAATTACAATGTTTTTTCGACATAAATGCAACAAATGGGCGTCGATTTTAAATAATGCATTCCGATAATAGGACGGATTTTAAGAATTCATGTAGTCGAAAATTTGCACTTTTTCACGTCTTAACCTACTGTAAGATATTAACTGCTTGTAGTTCCAATCTTATTTTCATTTCGGTTCCTTAATTTGACTTTAGGGATGTTCAAAGAGGGGTAGGCAGGCTGACGCCTGTTTCCACTGATACTTCATTCAGAGATTATGTACCTTAAGTACATTAGGCAGAGTGTAATCACATGCCGGACTACTATTAAAACAAAGATTATTAAGTAAATTATGGTGTTATTTTTTTTTATTGTAGCTCGGCATGTGACAACACTCCGCCTGATGTAAAACTAGATTGCGGTCCATGAATGGAAACAACTGCTACTACAGAGAAACCTGTGCGGGTAGCAGTCGCCTCCACTATGCCGGCTTGAGGAGACGAGTATGTACCATCTTAGATTGGCAGCGCACACTCCTCTCGTTATACCTGGTTACTTTTAAACTATTCCCGAAACCCGACAAAGTTTACTTCACGGGTGTTATATTCGAAAGTGGTACTACCCCAGGACGGTAGACTGGACAAATAACCATCATCAGTCTGCTGTTGTTAACTTTAAAGAAGCTGTTTATGAGACATGTAATAATAATGAATATGAACTACGCCAAAAATTGAATATCGTGTCCGAAAGAATTAAAAATAATCAAAGAGCCCTAGGAAATATCAGGAGAATCTTTATTAGAAGATGTCGGTTATGCATTAGAGTTAGAGGGAGACATTTTGGTCATTTACTTTAATAAACTATTTTATTATCCGTATCTATTTACATTGGTTTTATTGGAATTCGCATAAGGTAATAATTAAATTTCTTTGACAAATAGCATTTTGTTGCTAGTTTAACTTTGAAAAATTACTTTAATTAAAATGACAGTGAACATTATTATACGTTTTTAGAGTCCGTGTGAATTGCAGATATTTTTAAAATAATGGTCCCGTAACCTTACATACAATTTTTTTACACCAGCTTCGTATAAATATTTTGCTTAAAATTTGATAAATTAAATCTTGTTTAGATTTTAATTTTTTATTTAATCATGGTTATTAATTGGTTACAAATTATATTTTAATTAGAAAGCCCTGTGTTTTCTCAACCCACTTAAATAAAAATACCAGTGAAAATAATTGTAAACAAATTTTTATAACATTATTTTGTGATAAAACGGGGCAAAAAATGATAATTCTTTAAAAATGTCATAACTTTTAAACCAGAAGGTATAAAAAAAAATCACCAAATTATATTCTAGATATTGAACCCCTCTATCTGTAAAATATCATTGACACCACTACTTACGGGACACCCTGTATATCATATATGTAAAAGAAAATTTAATTCGATGCAGTTTTGCTCGGTATAAAATTTTCTTCTTTCTAAGTGCGGTTTAAGCTTAAGTGCGGTCCATGAAGACAACAGTCGCCTCCGCTATGCTGACTTAGGGAGACGAATTTGTACCACCAGGTTGATAGTACACTCTCCTTTCGTTGGAGGCTGGTATTTCTGTTTATGTAATGTGTATTTTGAACGATTTTGTATGTTTCTTGTGGTCTTCTTCTTGACGGAGCCCTTCGAGAGCCGTAGTTGTAGAATCATTCGATAATGTAAAAATTGGGCGACTGTGGCCAAGCGGTAAGACGCGTGAACTTACGATCGATGAGACCCTTGTTCGAACCTCGCTAAATTCTGACCCGTACCTTTAAAACTTTAAATGGATTTAAAAAATTGCGCTGGCAACAGTAACTGCTTTAATCCAGTGTATCTAACCTAAAGTATACGTATCGTCTTATTACCTTGTTCGTAATAAGTGATCTTTTGCCGAAATTTTTATGCGCATATCAAAAGATATCAGGTAAGCCATTAATATCTTGATCCTAAAAGGTTATCTTATCGGTACAAAACGAGGATTAACTTGTATATTGCTACACGAAACTTTACTTATACAAACTATATTACAAGAGACTACGAGAGTTAGGGTCAAGCCACAAATGCGCGTATCATTAAACTGTCAGAATTACATAATAGCACGGAACATGGAAAGTTAAACTAGATAAGCGGAAACAATTGTGGAGAAATGTCTGGAGGTCTAGACGTTTGCCGGCTTGAGAAGACGAATGTCCACTATCTATTAATTGACAGGGCACACTCCTCTCTTTATACCTACTAATACTCATAGCTACTTTAAAGCTAATGAAATGAAATAAACTTGATTGCGTGAAATATGGTGTTAGTAAACATGGTTTTATTAAATGGGTTACTATTTGTTCACATGTTTCGCCACATTTAGCGGCATGCAAAACTTTCGATAAACCTAATGCATATAATCAACCATCATATTTAACAACCATCACAACCAATTAATCAGCGATTTGGTAACCACGAAACACTTATTTTTATTTATTTATTTATTAAATTTAAATTTAAAGGATAATGACCATTTATGGGCCCACTTGATGTCTAATAATTAGTTAACAAAACATTAATTTATTTTAAATACGTCAACACATCGTTCACCAATCAATAGACAATGTTTAATTACAAAAAAGACGAATATCATCAATTATTAAAGCATTTAATATATTAATAACCTTAAATATTGCATCAGAAAAAGTCTAATTAATTTTTCAATAAACCGGGTGAAACAATTCAAACCGATTGGTGATAAGGAATGTAGATTTATTTTCCTATAAAATAAACTAAAATCATCGACAAACTCGAGAAAAAATAGTTGTGGGCCCATTTCTCTTAGGCATTCTCCTTTATTAAATTTTTAGATTAGTGCATTAACATTTTAAGATTATTATCTAAGATCTATTGCACTAAACGGAGTGATACTAAACGGTAAAAATAACATAATTTTAAGAACATTGTAACCCATAACAAAATTACTTGATTTGATTTGATTTGATCTATTTTTCGGCATTATTTGCGATTGTATTTGACCTCAGACCTCTTTATGTCAAGCCTATACCAAGTTAGTTCTTGTATTATAGGCATTGAGCGACCAAAGTACTTGTAACATAGTTATATTGGTACTGGTCGGGTGCTGGTACTACTCTAGGATGGCAGAGTGGGTTTAAAAACCATCATCAGTCTGCCTACCACTGTTAATATATTTTTGGTACCAAAGACTAGACAGTAGGAACCTCTATATGCAAACATAATGTTCTAAATCAAGATAAATTACATTACATATATAAACAAGTGGAAAAATTCAAGCTCATGTCCGCACGAAACGAACAATATACATAAAAATATTTACTTATTCATGAAACGTCTCGGATAATTTTAGCACTATGGCGACTTCATTTATATTACGAACTTTAATTTCCATATTTACAATTCCCCATCATTACCCTTGTATAGTGAGATTTTTTAACCGACTTCCAAAAAGGAGGAGGTTATATGTTCGTCGCGTATGTTTTTTTTTTTATGTATGTTCATCGATTTTTTGAAAACGGCTGGACCGATTTCAATGATTCAAATTGTATTGTGTTAAGCTGCATCCCATAGTGGTCCCATTTATTTTTCTAAGATGCACAGTGTTGCCGTTTTTTAGTAAAGCGGAAAAAAAAGTCAGTTTGTAAATTTTTTTTGCTCCGATTTACTTGAAATTTGACATACATACTTTACATAATAAATAATGAAACACGTGTTTCAGTATTTCTTGAAATTCAACCCCTAAGGGGGTGAAATGGGGCAAAATGGGCTGAATTTTTTTTTAGTCAGAATTACTTGAAATTTGGCATACATACTTTACAACATAAATAATGAAAACATGTTTCAGCATTTCTGAAAATTCAACCCCTAAGGGGATGAAATGGGGCAAAATGGGTTGAATTTTTTTTAGTCAGAATTACTTGAAATTTGGCATACATACTTTACAATATAAATAATAAAAACACGTGTTGCAGCGTTTTTTGAAATGTAACCCCTAAAGAGATGAAACGGTTTCCCCGTTGGTTGAATTTTTTAAAATCAGATTTACCCGAAACAGCAGAATTGCTTTACCACGTTAATAATGAAACGAAGGGGGTGAAACGGCGTGATAATAATAAATATTTTTAGTGACAAAATCATAATAAATAATGCTCTATAATGTAATATAAACAATTGACATGCGTTTCACCCCGAAGGGGGTGAAACGGGTTAAAATGTGTTGAATTTTTTTTGTCAGATTTACTTAATTTTTAGTATATTTGCTCTACACACAACATAGATAACGAAACGTGTATTTCAGCTTTTCTCGAAATTTAATCCGAAATGGGGTGAAATTGTACGAGTTTCTTTTTGCTAGATTAATTTCATTTGAACTACGATTATTATTTGTACGTTTAATAGGGACTTTTTGCTGTTTTTGGTCCGCTACCCTAAAAATGGAAAAATAAAAAACCTTTTCAAAAAAAAAGTTGAACCGACTTCAATAAACACTAAAAGCACTCAAAAGTGAAAAATAATTTTTAAGAAGAGTATCTACACACAAAGTAATAAACATAAACACTAATAGGTGTTTATTATGTACAAATTAACTGTCTACATACCTACCACATTTTTGGAGTAGGTGCCAAGCTATACCAATTCAAAATTTCAGGATAGGAACACTTGGATATCTTCCTAGATATCAAGTATATCTATAAACGTTTGCTTGGCACCTACTCCAAAAATATGGCAGGTATGTAGACAGTTAATTTGTACATAATAAACACCTATTAGTGTTTATGTTTATTACTTTGTGTGTAGATACTCTTCTTAAAAATTATTTTTCACTTTTGAGTGCTTTTAGTGTTTATTGAAGTCGGTTCAACTTTTTTTTTTGAAAAGGTTTTTTTTTTATCTGTTTTTATTAATACTATTTTTTTCTTTTTTTATTTTATATCCCTTCAATCCATGAATTTATGTACATAGTGAAAATTATTTTAGTGTGCAGTGATGTTATTATGATCAATTTAAATATAAAATCTTCTCGACACTGCACCTGTAAATTTTCCAAATAAATAAATTAAAAAAATAAAGGGGACAATATTCTTTGTACATTGTGGGAAATAGACCCAACATATCTAAATTGTAACATATATTAATGAAATATATGTCGATTTATTTCCTCTAATCTCTTCATTAAACTGGTAATATTAATTATACATATAATGCCTAACCGGAATAATGAAAAGTATAATTAATACAATTAGATTTAATTTAGAATCTATCGCCCATTTACTATAACAATAAGAAGACTTTGCACTGTCAATCTAGATGGTGCATATTCGTCTCTTCAAGCCAGCATAACGAAGACGACTGCTGCTTGTAGAGGTTTATCTGTAGTAGCGGCTGCTTTCATTAATGGACCGCACTCTAGCTTAACATCAGGCGGAGTGCTGTCATAATATACCGAGCTACAATAAAAAAAATGACCAGCAATTTCAAGCTAATCCCGAAATGCGGCTTGGTCATTTCACGGGTGTTAGTTACATAGTTACTAATCCCGGACGGACGTCATTACCAGTTCGTCTACAGTAAACGCACATCGTAAGCAGTATTTATATCATTGACACTGAATAACTATTGTACAAAGTTACATTGGTACCGTTTTGAATTTAAATTATCACTATTTTTTATATAAACAAATTTTTACTTATTCATGCCTCTTAGAATAGTATACCAGCAACTATCCTCTCTACATACGAACCGCATTCGTCTCAACTGCATTCATACTCTCCTTATGTTAATGAAGGCTCCTCCTCACCTGACCTTTCTGAGCAGTTGTCGAATCTGGTTAAGAAAGGTCGTAAGGTCTTCCTAGGGCGTCCTCTTCCGATACTAGAAAAATCGATTTCGCATAAATCCGAATGCAATTCGAATAATCTTTTAAGCTAATATAAAATTTCCAATGTCAGTAGGTATAGGTACTATGTACCAAGAATACACGTAAAATGGGAGCCAAAGTTATGACAAAATTACACTAAATTCCATTCCTGAAAGGGAATATTACAAAAATATTATACAAAGAAAGTATTGAAGAAAGTGCTTTCATTTCGTTCAAACGTTCGGAGGATGGGTATTCTTGCCGCCTTTACATACGAGTTATATTAAATTAAAATTACACATTGTTCATGATATACGTATAGCAAAATCGTATTTATATTACGTGTATTGAGGTTTACAATACTAACTGAAGTAAATTATATTTTGGTAAGACATAAAGTAGCATTTTTTTTTCAGTATTTTAAGCGTTTAAAACAGCGGATGAATTTTTTTTATTGTAGCTCGGCATATGACAACACTCCGCTTGATGTAAAGCTAGAGTGCGGTCCATGAATGGAAGGAAACAACTACTATTACAGAGAAACCTGTGCAGGCAACAACCGCCTCCACTATGCCGGCTTGAGGAGACGAGGATGTACCATCTAGATTGGCAGTGCACACTCCTCTCGCTATACCTTTTTTTTTTTTTTTTTTTTACGTGGGGAAATCCATTACGGATACCCTAGCACCTCGGGGAAGGTGCCAGGGCTATGTCGGGCTCCCTTACAAACAGCGCGCACACGAGATGATGTTGTACCTCTCGCTATACCTGGCTATTTTCAAACTATTCCCAAAACGCGACAAGGTCTCTTCACGGGTGTTACATTCGAATGTGGTGGTACTACCTCAGGACGGCAGACAGGAAAGTGCAGGAAACAACTAATAAGAAAAAGTGAAACTTATGTTTGTTAAAATCTTCCATTGTACGAGATATCTTACGGATATTCCCTGTAGTCGAATACGCTTTATTTTGTCATGTATATCGTTAAAACCATTTCATACTTAATACGAGTAAAACATAAACATCAAAACGTATATGAGACAGTAAAACGTAATTGCGCATAAAATTTCACGAAATCCAGCGATTTTTAACGTTATGTACGGTTACTGAATTTATAAATATGGGATTTCACTTCTATTGTTAAGGGCTATAGATTATCTATCTATAATGTCCACACTTTTATTTTCACAGGGACACTTCACCTTATTCATAAAATCCTAAAATAATAAATAAATTATAATATAAAATATTGTCACACTACACTGCTGTAAAAATAAAAATACTGAAAAATGATTCGATCAGTCATAATACTGACTTTCAGCCGAACAACGCCAGACTCACATAGTAGATTAAACTCTATTAAAAATCCATAGAGATATATACTAGAGGTGCAAACTTCATACATCTGACATAAAAAAACCGTAGGCTGCTTCAAACGAATTGACAATGTTGCCGTCAAGTCAAATACTAACTGACAGAGAACCTAAACATGGCTGTGGCCATGTTTTCTCTCGCGTCACATTAGGAGCGTTATTGCACATCTAGTTGTATAAATACATACGTATAAATGTGAATTTATAAAACTACTGAACAGATTTTGATAAAATATGACAAAGTGGTAAGGTAAGGTGATAAATAGGGAATTACATAGCTACAATGCTTACAAGGGCCATTACATTAAAAAAGATTCGCTCGAATAGTAAACTGAAAGTCGTTAACACACCGGATGTTTGTAGACGGAGACCCTACATCCTGTGCTAGTCTAACTTCCGTATACCATAAGGCACAAGTGACCTATTAACTATTTGGAACAGAACTGATGTTACTTTTGATGCATACAAAAAATATATTTATCATTTATATTTTGCGGGCTTTTCCATCCATGAAATTGGTTATTTTGTACCTTTATAAATTTAAAAAAATATAATAATACTATGTTTTAGTTCGCTATATGTGAGGTCATATTGTCCGCTAGAATACCGTCCATAAGCGGTGACAACTGCTTAAACAGAGAAATGTCAGCAGTCGTCCCCGCTACTCGTATGTCTAGTTGAGCTCCTTTTTTTTATTGTAGCGCGGCATGTGACAACACTCCGCCTGATGTAAAGCTAGAGTGCGGTCCATGAATGGAAACTAGCTACTACAGAGAAACCTGTGAGGGCAGCAGTCGCCTTCACTATGCCGGCTTGGGGAGACGAGCATGTACCATCCAGATTGACAGTGCACACTCTTCTCGTTATACCTTGCTATTTTGATAAAATTGTTTGATCTAGACACGTAATTAAATTCAGTATGTATAATAAAGGGAAGCAAAAATATAGGTATTTTATTTTTCATAAAATTCGTTGCGTAATTGTGTTGATTCTATATTGTGTGCCAGAGAAATCAAATAGCTCCATTATGTAAATTCGATTGGTATTATTTGCAACCGCGGCACAGTTGGCAAATTGTTGATCTGATCCTAACGTTTTGAATTGAATAATTTCAAACTTCCTCTTACTGCTAACCGGAATGGATTAATGTTTTATTAGTTAGTTAATTGTGATGAAGTAATATTTAATATTGATCTTCTCTGCCCCATTCTAGGGCGGTGCTATCTGGAAAAAGAGTACTCGTATAATCACGAGTTTTTGAATCTCTTTCAGATATTTTAATACCTAATATCTTTTTGGTACCTGAAATATCTGTAGGCACATTTATAATTCCCTTTACCTAGTAGTTTTTAGTGTTCTTTAAAGTTTAAAATAGTAATTTTGCTTTTTTTACATTTTACGTATTATATTCGGCCTATATTTGTCCTAAAATTTTATTCTAGATTTTTTAGTAATGTCTGCAGATAATAATGCCACCACTCTGTGATTGCCGGCAACATCAGGCGAGGTTACTATAAAAAAGTTTTATTCATTTCCCCAAAGAAAGACATGATCATTGATTATAAATTATAGGTGACACGCACAAATAACGCCATTTCAAATCTAGGTTTATGGACAATTAAATGACTTCTCGACGTGTCGGTTTAGTGCTTCGGGGATACCTTCTGAAGGACAAGACGACATATGGACGGCGTTTTCTAGATAATAATTATGTTTTGTTCTGAAGTAATTTTATACACAATGAAAGAAAATTGGTGAAATCAGTGACGTTTATTTATACTCGTAGATAGCCTTGTTGCAATGTTACGCTGTATATGACATCGGTGCATCGAATTTAGTATTAAAAATACTGCATACTGCATTGACACAATTTTAGCATTTGATATCAATCGTGACGCGTCAATGACGGTACGCTCCAGCAGCCTAAAGTAAAACTTTAAGTTACCCTAAATGTGCATAAATAAATGGGGTATGTTGTCCCAGCTCGAGTCTGTAGCCGCTGTCGAGTTGGATAAATTTGGTAATTTTTTTTAAAGATAGGTAGATTTATGCGCCCCAAAAAACGCAAGCCCCAAACTAAAAAAGATTTTTTTTAAAGTTACAGCAGTCTCCTCCGCTATGCCGGCCTGAAGAGACAAATATGAGTCGTGATGTGACCTTGTCGCATTTCGGGATCAGTTTGGAAGTAACTAGGTATAACGAGACGAGTGTGCACTGTCAATCTGGATGGTTAAGCATTAACCCGACATAGCGTTCATCGTCTAGATACAGTTTGCATCAATTGGCAAATCGATTGAATAGTTAATGCCAACTAAACTAGAAAATTACTGTTACTTTTGCATCCACCTTAGGAAGCGCTTTAAAATATAGCTTTCTTCATTATTTAGATTAAAACTTGAGACGCTCGTATCTTTTCAAATAACTTTCTGACTTTCACATGCGGTTTTATATTAACTGTTTAATACAATTTTCTCGTATGGTAGGTATGTTTATTAGGTTGTAAATAATAAATGCTTTTATGCGATTTTCATACATATTTTTATGTAATTAAAAACGATATATTTACATTTACACATTAAATTATATATTTAAGGTTAGGCAGTGCTCTCTTCTGCTTTTCACAACTGACTTTGCTCTTTGTAAGTTTACTTTATTTACTCGTACGTGTCGAGCTCGATCCGTCATCTCGACGTCTGGGTCTGACGCGATGTTTGGAATTCACACTGAGGTGGATTTTACCCGTGATGCATGGGGCTTGTCCACCTAGTCCCACAGACTTTTAGGGATACGCGTCGTGTCGCGTTATAAAACAATACATAAATAAATACAATACTGCGACCCCAAAGTAGGATACGATAGGAACCAAATCATTTTTTTTTTATAAATAAATAGTAAAAATAATTATTTATTTCGACCGAGAATCAAACGCGGGATCTTCGCGTAACGTAATAGAGGGCGGCAAATTATAGTTAAATAAGAATAAATCTGACTGTATTAAAAACACTATTTCTAGGTATTTCAAGTGAAATTTGTGGAATTGGAATTGCATTTACTACTCGCAGACTTAATCAGATGCTTCCGTTTGCCGTCTGATTGTGACCCAGATCTTGTTCAAGAATTCTACTAAACTAATTTGTTAGATTTTCGATTTATAAGAAACTTATTTTCAGTTATTTTATATAATAGAACTAATTTTTTAGAATATCGATCGTTTTTTTATAATAAATAAATATAATTATCATCATTTGTTCGTTATTTGAAGTCCAGATAATCCGATTTCCTTAATTTCAGATTTCTCTTTATATTAGCATCCTTCAGTCCAGATAATACCATTTACCAACATGAAGAGAATTAATTAATTCATATCTATTATTAACCCAAATCCGTTATCATAATAATTATTACAAATAAAAATTTAAAGGTGTGTCAATTCTATATATCTTTATTCTTTGCTTATATAATAACTATCACCAAAGATTTAAAAAACTTATGTGCATCTGAATGGAGCTGAAGTATTGATTTAATAACTAATTTTGCCGAAACAATTAAAATATTAGTTTAGTGGTATTAGTTAGTTTTAGTGGTATTTTTATTTTGTATTTTATTTATTATTATATTATATTTAGTAAGAGATTAACTAAAAAGATTTATTGCGCAAAAATGGATGGCAGTGTCGGAAAGCCCTAGGAAGACTTTTCTCAGACAGATTGGTCAACTGCTCAGAAAGGGTCAGGTGAGGAGCACCCTCAACCGACGTGCATGCATGAGGGGAGTAATAGATGTGGTCTAAGCGAAAGTAGTATGTAGTATATGTATGTAGAGAGGAGTCGCTGGCGCTCCATGGTTTCTACCTACCCCAATGGGAACAGCGCGTGAGCTAAGTATTACTGTTTCTAAAAATTTTTTCCGAGCAATTTTACAGATTTTACAGAAACGACGAGCTTAGTATCGCGTTAAAGAACGTTTAAAAAACAGATAAACATCTTCACATCTTCTTGTTGTCCCTTGATATAGTATGGTCGTTGAACGAATGAAGGAAAGTGCAAATATTTGACGTAACCGCTCTCTAATGTAAACAATACTATATAGTGTTGGGACACACTGCTAAAGCGTAGATGTTTATACTCGTAAATCTACTAAGAACGACTTAAAGTTTTATTATTAATTTATGCATAATATTATAATTATAATGAAAAAGAAAACAACCTACTCGTATTGACCTTTTCTGTGACGGAGTGGTCAGTTTACAGTCTGTAGTCTAAATTCTAATCCTAACAAATAATATTATTTATTTTAAAACAGTTCCTAATTATTATTGTTATTATATTATTATAATAGAAGTATTTTTTGTGGTTTTTATGCTTTCTTGGTTTAATGAGTGGTAGGACTGATGGTGATTATTAGCCCAATCTGTCGTCCTGGGGTAGTACTACCACTTTCGAATGTAACGTCCGCAAAGAGACGTTTCGAAATCAGTGTGGGTGGAAGTAGCCAGGTATTACGAGAGGAGTGTGCCTCTACCTCTACTGTTTTCAACATGACTGGGGAACAAACAAATATACATTCACAAGTATAATAGTATAATATAAATTTTAAAATGATTATGTACCTTTGTAATAGGCTTTATAACGAAATAACTTTTTTTAAACAAGATATAAAAGTTTGTATTTTATATGAATGTGTATATTATTATTATTATTAAATAAAAATGTCGTGTTCTTCCAACCCTATGGACGAAATGTTGACGCTCGTAGAGGACGGTTCACATCACGTAGCTTGTCAAAAGTCAAAAGGAAGGTGTATAAAAGGACTACTTGTCTATTTCGAAATTATAGCTTTTCTTTTTTACGGTCCAAATAATTTTTATTACGTTTATTATCAAATAGTAACTGAGTATTTCCTTTTTACAACTAAATATCGGCAATTTTTTAAAATATTGTAATGTAATTTTCGTGTACGTTCCTTAGACCCAAAGATTGTAGTCAGGGACGCTTAAATAAATAAACAAATACAAATCAGGGTCAAATTTACCGTTCATCGTACAACCACTATCAATTTTATGATTTCATTTTGTTTATCTCAAGTGTACAATAAACAATTTTATTTTAAGTATGTATTATATACCGCGGTCATATGTTAAAATATCTCAAATCCGACAAAATATCACCTATTTTTTTTATTGTAACTCGACGTATGACAACAATTTGCCTGTTTTTAAGTTAGAGTGCGGTCCATGAACGAAAAGAACTGCTAACACATAAACATTTCTGCAGGCAGCAGTTACCTCCGCCACGTTCCGAATGTGCACCATCTAGGCTACTTTTAAACTGATCCAGAAACGCGACTAGGTCACTTAACGGGTGTTACGCTTGAAAAGCTTTTCTACAGGTAAAAGATTCAATATGCTAATAAAAATAATACTAGAAAAATAACATAAAAGCAATTTTTTATAGTGGTAATTTATTATTGGCGGTTCAATAATTTTTCACGTAATTTATTTATTTTATATGTGTATGTATTTATTTTCAATTGTATGTGCCCTGTATATTTATAATAAATTTTAATAACGTTAGTCTTCTAATTGGTAAAACCTGACTCCTGAAATACTGTGTATAACTAGTTCAGGAGTCAGGATTCTTTGTTATTTTTACTAATGTTAATATAAGTCCATCTATACTAACCTGTGTTTGCAACTTTAAATTGATAAATAAAGATGATTTTATTTATTTTTAAATATTCCCGGTCTGTAGCCGGTTATGAACATGTTCGCGGGCCTAGGCCAAGGGAATATATTGGTGTAGTTATTATTATTAAATTTGTACCTAGTAATTAGATATGAAAACTTTATTAGCACTAGTTTCTAGCGCAAGCACGTACTTACTAATAAGTTTATTAAATAAAGGCATTATGAGACACTCACGATCATGTTTAACGTGTTCATATTACGTGAGGTGGGACTTAATAGTTATCTGTTACGTTATACAAACAATTATAGCATATTTTTACTGTTATGGCATACTCAATTGTGAAATGACATCCCAGACACGTAGAATCCTTTAATAGTGTGAAGACTAAGCCGGTATAGCGGCTATCTCAATAATTTATCTCTACGGCAACTGTTGCAAGACTAACCTTAACGTTATGAGGAAACTCAGATGGTTTTTGAGAATTTGGCATTTATTTATTTATTTATTTTAAAAACTTTATTATTAACTTTATTATAAAAAGGCGAGCTTAATGCCGCAATGCATTATCTTCCAGCTGGCCTTCAGGAAGCAGAAAGGTAGAAAGGGTAGTGAATAATAAAAAATTAAAAAAGTCTTATTTATAATAGAATACGTATTATGTACTGATGTACTGATATACATATATTGTACGAAATACGAAATTGAAGTTAGAATTACCTTTTAACGATAATTTAGGCGCGACTTCGACTTTCGAGGCATAATGTTTACTCGTCCACTTTTTACTTCAATCAATTTTGACGAATTCACCAAGGCAATTAATTAACGAGAGAATAATATATGCCCGTCCCAAAGACCTTTTTTAAAATTTATTAAAAGGTAAACCAAATTATTCATGAAAAATTTTAAAATTTACGTAGTGATATTTTGTTCTTTATATTCTTTTTATGTCGTCGTTAAAATAAAACGTACAGTTCTAGATTTTGATGATATGTCCATATGTATGCCCACCTCAAATATTATAGACGCTTTTCGTTTGGGAATTTGAAATGTTACTCTAGCTTTAAGCGATACGGAATTCGTTCAAAAATCAGTTGTGTAAGGGAATATTATTTAATAGTAATTACATCATTATCAAATATGTTGTGTTGTATAAGTACAATAAACATAAACTCACACATTATAATTATATTAATGAAATTAAATATGATCCGCTCTCGACCCAAAGTTTTAATTGGATAAAGCATTCCTTAAATTATTATAAGCAAAATTAATATTTAATAGAAATTTTACGCTTATTATGTAAAGTTTAAAGCCAAGGTTTTAACTAACTATTGAGTTACAATCAATTTTGACAGTCCCTTTGTATAATTTGGAATTTTCAAGGAAATTAGGCAAATTTATTGAGAATCTGTTGTAGCAGTTGTTTCCATCCATGAACCGCACTCTAGCTTTACATCCGGCGGAGTGTTGCATATGCCGGGAAACAAAAAAAGTTTTTATAATTATTATTTATTTTCGTAATATAAATAAATTAATATAACCCGAGGAAGGAGAAGCAATTAAGAAATTTTTTTATCCATTATTTTTTATTATTTATTTAGTATTTTTAAAACTGAGGCTTACTTGCAAGGGTCCATAGTGCCCATAAGTGTGTAAATGAAGCTAAAGATATTAGAATAATAATATGGCAAAATTGTATGGTGTTAGGTATCTTTTAAATATGTTTTGCTTATAAATTTTTGTTAGTAATAATTTAAAAGCTGTTGTTTAAAGACGTTCTTGGCGTAATTGTTTATACCTAGTATTTGTTTTTACAGACAAACTTATGGTGTATTATTGCGAATGAATCACTTTCCAGCTTTCAAAAGAAGTTTAATATGCAATAATGTTTTCAAAGCGTTCATCGTCAATCATTTCAAATTGTTTAGATTATATAACTTTATTTTTGTATTTTGTATTGAAATAAAAAAGATCAAGTAATCGTTTATTTATAGAAACAAAAAATACAATTTATTGCCATCTAGTGCCGTGTGTTCTGCTTTTTGTTGGAACAATAATTGTAGTCAAATTATCTATAAGTATATATTATATACATGAAAGTATGTTTGTTTGTCTATCACACTCAAACAAATATCAATTAAATCTAGCATAAAGGTAAACTATGGACTAGAATAGATTATAAAGCTTTAAGAAGCGCTACTCAGGCTTCTGTTTTTCTTCAATTATTTTTGGTAAAATGATAGAAATTCTACTAAAACTTTTACCGAAGTTTTGGTGGGGAAAATGAAAACGTATGTTCACGTACGTTCATGATCACTTACTGAATAATAATCTATTATATTATTATCACATATTAACACTTGATGAAATGAAAATTAAAAAAATAAAATTAGATAAATAAATCAAGATTTACAACCTAATACATACCTCCAGAATCCCGCCAAAACTTTGTTTTATTATTCGTCTTTTTCTGTTAAAACGCGTAACAATTTGTAGTATTACTTGTCGCTGCAATTAAATAAATAATTTGTCTATGCATCTGTGTCTATACTTATATAACTGTCATACTGTCGTAGCAATAAGACAGCGATTTATCATTAAATATTAGGTGCTTACATATCAAATTGGCGTTTTTCGTACTGGCCACTTTAATCACGATTTTCTCCTCTTTGGTAAGGAATTCCAAATTCAAATTTTCACAGCTATTTACTCATGTATTTATCCTTCGATGACCGTCATTCATTTGTTTTTTTTTCTTCTGTTTTTTTCTGTTTGCGTCACTCATTTTACAAAATGGAAAACTTAAAATATCGCATTATTTACGAGTACGAGTTCCGCCGTGGCACTAGTGCTGCGGAAACGACTCGAAGGGTGAATGATGTGTATGACGGACATGTCGCAAAAGAAAACACAGTTCGTTTTTGGTTCCAACGTTTTCGTTCTGGAAATTTCGACCTGCAGAACAAGCCCCGTGGACGGCCTGAGACCCAAGTTGATAATGAAGTATTGAAGGCTATTGTGGAAGCGGATCCTTCGCAAACCACGTCCGAGTTAGCTGCAGGCTGCGGTGTTAGTGATAAAACTGTTTTAATTCACTTGAAGCAAATTGGGAAGATTAAAAAGCTTGAAAGGTGGGTACCTCACGAATTGACTGAAGCAAACCGGCAAACGCGCGTCGACTGCTGCGTTACATTACTGAACCGGCACAATAATGAAGGTATTTTAAACCGAATCATTACCTGTGATGAAAAATGGATTCTTTACGATAATCGAAAGCGCTCAGCGCAATGGTTGGATCCTGGACAACCAGTCAAATCCTGCCCCAAGCGAAAATTAACCCCAAAAAAGTTACTTGTAAGCGTTTGGTGGACTAGTGCCGGTATTGTTCATTACAGTTTTCTCAAATCTGGCCAGACTATTACGGCTGATGTCTATTGTCAGCAATTGCAAACCATGATGGAAAAGCTAGCGGCTAAACAACCTAGGCTGGTCAATCGCTCCACGCCACTGCTCCTTCACGACAACGCTAGACCACACACTGCACAACAGACGGCTACCAAATTAGAAGAGCTTCAATTGGAATGTCTAAGACATCCTCCGTACTCCCCGGACCTTGCTCCAACAGATTATCATTTTTTTCGAAATTTGGACAACTTCTTGCAAGGGAAAAAATTCAACTCTGATGGGGCAGTCCAAATCGCCTTCACAGATTTTATTGATTCCCGTCCGACTGGTTTTTTTAGTAAAGGGATCAATGAACTACCTATGAGATGGCAAAAGTGCATAGAAAACAATGGTTCATACTTTGATTAATTAAATATATTATATTTAAAAATATTCGACTTTTTGTTCCTCCCATACAAAACGCCAATTTCATATGTAAGCACCTAATATAATAAATAATTATTAATTGTCTATGTTAGTATTTGCTTTCGATTGATACTCAATACAGTAGCGGAACAAGTCTGAAGCAGATATTTGCATTAAGTTACAAGACACAAGTTTAGGATTAATTCACGGATAACTGACAACAGCTGCCGGTCTCCATAAATATTATTGAACAGTGGCGGTGATAGATCAAACGTCGGCGATATCAGCTACGCGAAATATCTTTGTATTTAATCTCCCAGTCAGGAAAAAAAGAAACGAGCTTTTTTATTATTATTATTCACAGAGAAATTTATGCAGGCAACCTCGGCTATGTCGACTCGGTATACCGTCAAACTAATCCCGAAATGCGACCACAGGCCAATCGACAGTTGTTACCCGTGAAGTGACCTTGTCGCGTTTCGGGAATAGTTTGAAAGTAGCCAGGTATAACGAGAGGAGTGGGCATTGTCAATCTAAGATGGTACATGGTCGTCTCCTCAAGCCGGCATAGTGGAGGCGACTGCTACCCGTACAGGTTCCTCTGTAGTAGCAGTTGTTTTCATTCATGGACCGCACTCTAGCTTCACATCAGGCGGAATGTTGTCACATGCCGAGCTACAATAATAAAAAAAAATTAAATTTTTCGTTATCACCTAAGTGACAGTGGAACGTCAAATCCCATATTTTGTTTACGATTCGAGCAAGTGACAACTGTGGATTGGCTTTTGTCTTTAGTACCAGGTCACTTCACGCATTTTATACTTTTATACTTGGTGATGCCACCCCAGGATGGCGAGACTGTGTTAATAACCATCATCAGCTCCTATTTTAACTCTCAACCACTTTTTACGTACGGAATAACTAAAATTTATAGCTTTATTTAGAGGCCGTTTCAGGCGCTAGGCCGTCTGCGGTCGCGGTCGCCACTGTTGTTCTGAATGAAGGAAAATGCTGTCACTTATAAAATATGCATATCTCTAAATACTTAAAGTTGTCTTCTCCGATGTTCCCCATTTCCCATTTCATAATACTTTAAGCGAACGTTGTCACTCATTCTATATTCCCCATTTCTATATTATCAGAAGGCATGGGCGGACTAAGGCCTAGGCAACCTAGGCTCGTAATTTTGTTTGTTTAATTTTTGTACATGCAATTTTTTTCTTTTTCTTCTCTTGGATTCCGATAATATAGGTATAACGAGAGAAGTGTGCACTGTCAATCTAAGATGGTACAGCCGGCATAGTGGAGGCGACTGCTGCCCGCACAGGTTTCTCTGTAGTAGCAGTTGTTTCCATTCATGGACCGCACTCTAGCTTTACATCAGGCGGAGTGTTGTCACGCCGAGCTACAATAAAAAAAATAGAACTACACATAACCAAACTATGTATCATGACTGAAAAATAGTCCCGGAATTACAATGTTGCCTAGGGCCCGCTTTAGCCTTAGTCTGTCTGTCAGGGGGATATCAAAAAGAAGTTGAATATAGATCGTGTCCCCGTGTTCGAATCTCTCAATATCGCGGTACCTATGTAACTTTGTTGTAATAAAACTTTAGTATATCAGTACCTATACTATAGGTGTACTAGAAACTCATGGCATTGAAAAAATAATTATTACTGTAATTGTGATGTTAAAAACCAACTACGGTATATTTAATTACTCATAAATATTGAATAGATGTAAAAAATTATCGGTATCAAGATCTTTCAATCCAATCTACCTGTTGTTGAATACGACGAATTTTATATTTTACGTACCTATATGGCGATTAGCCAGATTTTTTTTTTAAATACAATAGAGAGGTTCAGGCAACGTCGCCTCCGCTATACGGACTTAATGAGACGAATATGCATATTCAGGGTTGACAGTCCCAAAATGCGACGTAACATGTCACCTCACGAAAGTGGTGGTACTAATCCAGGACGACAGACTTTACTTGAGAGCTTAAGTTAAATTTCATTAAACTAATATGAATATTTATTTACCTGTACTAGGTTGTAATAATACAAATTAACCAAGTATCTTCGTTAAAATAACATACAATTAACTCGTTACCCTTTAAGGGTTACCACCTCCATGTAATTAGTTATATTATTATTCTTGACTTCTTTGCGCTTAAATTGGGTTTTAATTTATTTTCCAACGAAATTTAAAAAAATATTTTGAAGCATTTATGGTTAAGTCATACCAGTTAGTGGCGTAGTAAGGGACAAGGGTACTATCAGTTTGGGGGTTACACCCCGGTTCAGCCCCGGGTCCTACACGTAGACGAATTTTTTTTATAGAGTTCCACACATTATACGTTAGCACGTTGCGCCATGCTTGTGGCTCAACCTTGCAAAATTATTGTATTGGTAATAATTTTCGCCATTTTCAGAGGTAGGTTGGATTGACGAAATTAGCCTACTCATCAACTGACAGCGGTAATCACCACAAAGCGGGAATCGTTCACGATTCATTTCTATACAACACTATTATATCGAGATTGAACATTATACGGCTTAGTATTTACTTACATGTGACCAAAAAACTACACTAAGCCTATCCTAAATCCTTATCAAACTTACAAAATCTTTTTTTTTTTCAGATGGACTGGGATCAGGAAGATTACGACATAAAAACATCTAAACCTATGAGAAAATACATACAAAATGGATTTGTGGAAAATAAATATTAATATCAAAGAAAAAAATACTATGAATATAATATGACTTTCAACGGTACTTCGATATTAGGTGGCGGGGTACTACTCTTCACCAAAACTCTCACCGGAGAATCAGTCGACGTTATCGATGAACCCAAAGCGAACAAATCTTTAGATATAATCGATGTCAAAATAGTACAAGTTTCCTTCTGTATATTTTACACTGTAATCTTCGTCTTAGGTGTCTTCGGAAATGTCCTCGTCTGTTATGTGGTGTTCAGAAATAAAGCTATGCAAACGGTAACTAATCTCTTCATAACTAATCTGGCGCTATCTGATATTTTATTATGTGTATTCGCTGTCCCGCTCACACCTATGTACACGTTTCTTGGACGATGGGTCTTCGGCAGACTACTCTGTCATCTCATGCCATACGCTCAAGGATGTAGTGTATACATATCTACACTCACACTCACTTCTATAGCTATAGATAGGTTCTTCGTTATAATATATCCATTTCATCCAAGAATGAAACTTAATACTTGTATATTTATAATCGTTTTCATTTGGATCTTTTCGCTAATGGTCACTTGTCCTTACGGCTTGTTTATGGGAATTCAAATGACGGATAACAGGACTTATTGCGAGGAAAGCTGGCCGTCTGATAAATCACGAAGAATATTTGGTGTATTCACAACAATATTACAATTCCTTATACCTTTCTTAGTTATAGCCGTCTGTTATACTTGTGTTAGTATAAGACTTAACGATCGGGCGAGGTCGAAACCTGGTGCTAAGAATACGAGGAGAGAGGAGGCAGATAGAGATAGAAAAAAGAGAACGAATCGTATGCTCATTTCGATGGTAGCCATCTTTGGTATATCATGGCTACCACTCAACGTATATAATATATTCAATGATTTTTACGCTCAAATGACCGAATGGAATTATTATTTCCTATCGTTTTTCCTCGCACATTCTATGGCGATGGCGTCCACATGTTATAATCCCTTTTTATATGCATGGCTGAATGAAAATTTTCGGAAGGAATTCAAGCAAGTACTTCCTTTTTTCGAATCAACGGGAGGGGTGAGGACGAACTATCACTCAGGTAGAATGCCGACCAATAAAGCGGATAAGATCTGTAATGGCAACGACACTATTCAGGAGACATTGTTAGCGTCGTCGATCAACAGGGGGCCGTCGATAAAGCAGCGCGCCCTCGAAAAAAACGGCAAAAATAACGGTGTCGAAATAGAAAATATTTTGTTAGAAGACAAGCCCATTTCCGCGACTTACCACTCCCGTACTGAGAACGTGAATTTGCACTTAATCGACGAAGAGATTCCTTGTAATGAGCCTGATGGAAACAGGAACAATCCCGCTGTCTAATGATCTATTCTTTTTATTCTACTTTGATATTGTGATGGATGATTGCTGGTCTTTTTTAACGAATCTTGAGACTTAATTAGAGTTTTTTTCTTTATTTTATACACTACGTAGAAAATGTTAAAAGCTTTGTTATGTAAGATTTTGAAACTTTGAAGAGTTTGATTTATTATTGTAATTTATTTCATATTAACTTCTTTCGTAGGTACTGAAAATGTATTTTTTTATTGTAAAATATATGCTAAATTTTAATTTCTTTGCTCTGTGATGTTTTAGTCAAATATAGGTTTATACTCATATCAGTATAACTTTTGATACTTAATTAATTAATTCTCTCAAATAATAAATTATTAAAACCATAAAAATGTAGAAAAATTAATTATTAGGTAATTAAAAATTTAATACTCGAATGACGTAAAAAAATGTGTAGATATATTACAAAATATATAAAGTTTTGTATGTATGAATATTTTTGTGTAAAAATTATTTGTAAGTATATATTACGAGACGATTTGTTGCGAGTATCCTACAGGCCTAATTAAGATGAAAATAAAAATCAAATTGCTTAACGTAACTTAAGTAATTAGTACTTAATATATTGTATTTAATTTTAAGTACATATTCCGGTATGTAATGTAAAATATAAGCTAGAGTACGGTCTATGAACGGAGACAACTGCTACCACAGGGTTTGCAGGCAGCAGTCGCCTCCACTAGGCGTTACTCATGTTAATAAATTTAAAAATGTAGTTCTAGATTAATTAAGTTAATAATATTTGCTAATAAAACGTTTGAGCCCTATTTCAAACAAATGTTTTTTTTGCCTAGTTCAGATGTGTCAACTTTTGTATTGCGGTCTGAACTACGTTTAAATTTAAAAAAAAAATTGTTTGAAATATAATGTTTTATTTGTAAATATTATTGCTGAAAAGCTTTTAGATTTAGATGTTAAAAATTGTAAACAAAAAAACTGTATATAATTAAATATTACTCGAGTCATAGAATACTATAGTTATTATTTTTCAATTAATGTTAATTTTTATAATAGTTAAAAAATTGTATGAAATGATTGAAAAATAAATGTGATGATTGTTTTGTAGTAAATCTTTCTTTTGTTTTCAAAACCCACTAGGCAGGCATAGTGCTCGTGACTTAATGCAGGGTCGGTGCAAATATTTCTAAAAGTATGACGAAAAAACAGTAAAAAATTCATTGTCGTTACCGACCTGTCACCCGTGAAGTGACCTACACGCGTTTCGGGGTCAGTAACTCGGTATACCGAAAGGAGTGTGCATTGTTGTGGGCATATTCGTCTTAAAAAACCGTCATAGCGGGGACGACTGCTGCCTGCATTTTCTGTGGTAGCAGTTGGATACATAGACCACACTTTAGCTTAACATCAGGCGGAGCTATAATAAATAAAAAAAAGAAGTCGGCATGTTTTATATATACTTACCTACCTACACATATGTTTTTAGGTTATGTGAAATCTATTTCAAGAAGTTCTGCCTGTCCCATTTAGAGAACGTGTGTTAAACACATAATATTCGAAATACCCACGTTTTAGTAGCCCATAAACTTAGCTATAAAATGTGACTCAGTAAGAAAAAGTACATAAGTAAAAACAATTTTGTCATGAACATCTTCAGGTGTCGGTACACATATAAAAATGTATAAATCAAACGAAATACATTTACCTGCTATAAGTTATAGTCTGTGGGTTGAGAAACCATCAATCAAACAGTCCTGTGCTTAAGGGACATCAATTGATTTATGGTTAGGAGCTATCGCTTTCATTTGTTTAACTTAAGTGAAAATAGTCCCAAGGCGTAAATGTTTCTTTGCTAAATTGAAGTTTGATTTGATAAAAAATAAAATATTATTCTTTCGGTGCCTTTGGAATGAAGCCAAGTGCCTATTAAAAATAGTAGGCAGACTGATAGTGGATATTAGCTTAGTCTGCCGTCTTGGGGTAGTACCACCACTTTCGTTCTAACGCCCGTGAAGTTTCAGGGTCAGTTTGGAAGTAGCCATGGTATCTCCTTAACCAGCATAGCGGGAGCAACTGCTACAATTAAAAAAATATATTAATGTTGTAATTATTTTGAAAAATAATTGTATTACAATTTAAATATAGACCTCTGACATCCATTATTACCAGTGCCTATATGATAACACAAATAATATTGACAGTATGATTGATGACAGTTGAGAAATACTCGCGATGTGGACATTCCATTAGCAGCCAAGAATAATTGTGTATGTTATTCACAAGTGGAAAAAAATAAATAAAATATATTTTATTTAATAATAAAATGCTCCCGAAATTTGAGTTTATTTTATGACTAAAAGAAAACTAATCTGAGGTTTAAAGAGTGGTAAGCAGACTGATGATGGTTATTTGTCCAGTCTGCCGTCCTGGGGTAGTACCACCACTTTCGAATGTAACACTCGTGAAGTGACCTTGTCGCGTTTCGGGAATAGTTTATAAGTAGCCAGGTATAACGAGAGGAGTGTGCCAAACCAGATGGTACATGCTCGTCAAGCCGGCATAGTAGAGGCGACTGCTGCCCGCACAGGTTTATCTGTGGTAGCAGTTGTTTCCATTCATGGACCGCACTCTCGTTTTACATCAGGTTGAGTGTTGTCACATGCCGAGCTACAATAAAAAAAACATAATAATAAATATCTATACTTTGTAATGTAATTGCTAGTTTTTGCAGATCTAACTTAACATTATTATTACTGCCACTATCTATTAATTATATTTATCTATCTACTACCGGGTCATGTATAAAAAAATCAAAAGAAATCTCTGCTATAGAATAAGTAAATGCAATATGCATTGCATATTTAACATACGGTAAGGAATATTTTAAAGAATGATGAAGTGAATCCGAATCCCTTAACATTTTTTAAAGTTCACACAATCGTGGGCGGATTACAGAAGTGATACTTTGAGAACAATATTAATATTAATGTGAATTTTAAATATTCAATATCCGAAAGAAAATAAAACAAAATATACAAGAATGGACATTACATTAAGAGGAAACCGAAAATAAATCTCTTGAGATATTTATTTATAAACGCTTTAGAAGACTGCGTAAATATTTTTTTTCTATTGTAGCTCGGCATGTGACAACACTCCGCCTGATGTAAAGCTAGAGTGCGGCCCAACAACTGCTACTACAGAGAAATCTGTGCGGGCAGCAATCGCTTCCACTATGCCGGCGTGAGGAGACGAGCATGTACCATCTAGATTGACAGTGCACACTTCTCTTGTTATACCTGGCTACTTTCAAACTTTACCCGAAACGCGACAGGGTCGCTTCACGGGTGTTACATTCGAAAGTGGTGGTACTACCCCAGGACGGCAGGCTGGGCTAATAACCATCATCAGTCTGCCTACTACTCTTTAATAGTGCCTATAGGCACTGAGCGACCAAAGTACATATAACAAAGTTACATTGGTACACGTCAGAATTTTTCAGTTTGAATTTGAATAAGTGTACAGTATACTTTGTTTTTGTAATTATCTGATATATATAGTGGTCGATAATTTAGGCCTAAGACTTTGGTTGCTTTACATTTGACAACTTTTTTAGAATCTCTAGCTGCCCCTCCTTACCCCCTCTTGGCGACGCTCTTGGGTATTCGGACATTATTTTGAATTTTATAACAGCGCCTGATGTTACCTAGTAAGGAAACTGTTCAGCTGGCAGCTGTTCAAGTTTGACAATGCATACTCCTCTCGTTATATCCAAACTGCTCCCGAAACGCTAAGTCACTTCAAGGGTGATAGATATACTCGAAAGAGTCGAAAGTGGTACTACCCCATCACGGCATCGGTCTGCCTACGGCTTCGACGGTCGGTAATGTCGTGCTTAATTTTTATATTTCATTTCATTCGTGACATTTCAATAATTGCATTTTAATAATAGCTTATTTTTTATGATAGATTCTTAATTTAAAAATCGCGTGTGATACCATTCACTATAGCTCGTCATAAAATGACAACACACCGCGAATGTTAAGCTCTAGCGCGGTACATTAACCAAAACAATTACTGATAGCACAGAAAACCGCAGACACCTCCGCTATGCCGACTTAAGGAGACGAATGTGCACTATTAGGTTAACAGTTTTTTATTTTTTTTATTTTTTTATTTTAGCACGTCATAGTTACCTGGCTACTTCAAAATTGACCCCGAAATGTGACAAGGTTACATTACGAGTGGTACGTGTACTGGCACGAGTACGATTATAGACCGTACTTTGCCTCTATAATATATCGAGTGGAGGCCACGTGCCACGCTGCCGAGCAACCTACATATTATTTCGGAATGATATAAAAAATACATGTCTATTAAATACTCAGGATATTAGGGCTTCGTGGGCGACGTTATGAGCGACATTTGAATTTGACATAAATGTGGGCGAACAAAGAGGGGACTCGAGCTGTTTTACGTATGGCTTACAGTATGAAGAACCCTTAACTGTGGGTCAAGTGTTACTACATTCTTTTAACAGAGAATGCTCTTTATAATCTCGGTGGTCATGATATATTTATTAAGAATCTATTTTTAAATTTGTGCATTTAATTAGATATTTTTCACTCAATGATAATTATAGATATAACACAGAAATAAAAGCCAAGCAAAAATCGACTTTATTAAATACGCATTAAAGAAATCAATTTCTTTTATTGTAGCTTGGCATATGACAACACTCCTGATGTAAAGCAAGAGTGTGGTCAATGAACGGAAACAACTTCCACCACAGATAAATTTCTGCGGGCAGCAGGCGCCTCCGCTATGAGACCAACGAGCACCATAACACTTCTTTTGTTACCTGTCAACTTCCAAACTCATACCCGAAACGTTCGGCCACTTCACTGGAAAATAGTGGTACTTCTCCGAGACGACAGACTGGGCTAATAACCATCATCAGTTTGCCTACTACTCGAAAATTTACATTTACTGACGACATGTTCAAAGTCGTTATAGTGTCAACTTATCAAAAAAACAATCCTAATTAGGTTTACAAACAGAAAATATACTATATACGTATTAACCCTGTTGATGACGCACTTGCTTCCTTAAACGGCTAAGTAATCATTGTTTTAAACATAATGAATTCGGAGTGATAAAATCTGTAGGTACCAAGGTTTTATTTAGGTTAAATCGCAACGGGGGGCTCAGTCTGTTTCTTCCTGTATTCTCCATTATCGTTATACCTTATAAAATCGGCGACGCACTTAAAGAGCATGTGATTTAAAATTGCGTGACCCGAAAAAAAAAGGAAAAAAGAAAATAAAGTATTATTACGCTATTTATTATTAGGTTATTTGTTTTTATTGTAGCTCGATATATGACAACACTACTCCGCCGGTCTCCGCCTGATGTTAAGCTAAAGTGCGATCCAGAAACGTTAACAACTGCTATAACAGAGAACTCTGAGGCAGAAGTCAAAAACCAATCGATAGTTGTCACTTATTCGAATCGAAAACAAAATATATGAAATTTGACGTTTCTCTATCACCCAAGTCATAGTCAAATCAAGTGACAACGATTGACTTTTGACTCCAGCCCCTGACTGGGCTAATAACCATCCTCAGTCTGCCTACCACTCTTTAATAGTGTCTATAGGCACTGAGCGACCGAAGTACGTATTACATTGGTACCGGTCAGAATTAGCGAGGTTCGACCATGGGTCTCATCGATCACGCGTTCACCGCAACGCTCTAACTAGGAGTACGCAAACACTATGGAGCGCAAGCGATTTTCCTCTGTGTACCAGTGTAGCATCCACAACGGTTAAAATCGGCTCCTCACCTGACTACCTCCTCAGATTTAGAAATTACTAGTGTGTACATATTCGTCGCTCTACTGGCGCGACTACGAAGCATGCAGCAACGATTTAAATTAAACATTGTGATTTGACATCAACATACATATATCACAATAATAAAATAAAAAAAGTAATAAAAACAAATTAAAATAAAGTTATGATTTATTATAATTTATCATTTACTTTAACAAGGTTCTGTAATGACATTTAGCCTTGTAAGTGTAAATGGGTTTGGAGAGGGCAGACGTAGATGGCAAGTTCGAACGTACGAAGGACTTTGAGTTGTGAAAAGGGGAAAAGGAGCCTTTGTCCAGAAGTTTGACATTAAATAGGCTTTAAAAATATCAACCTAATTTAACTCCTTCATTCTCATTTGAAGAAAAAAAAATCAAATTGCTCATTCTTTAAATTAAATACTAATTTCTTTTTAAGCAAAATCCCAATTGAAATATTTTTCCTTTCATTAAATATTTCTATAGAAATGTTAATTAATTTTATTTCTTAAAAACTACATTAAATTAGAAGCTTACTAATTGTGGGAAATTATTAATAAACATAAATATTTTTCTATAAAATCAACAACACACCTGATATTAATTAGCTAACAGCTCGGAGACAACAGCTACTTGCCTCCCCTAAGCCGCCTTGAAGAGACGAATGAACCGGTTGAAACGCGACTATTTCATCACATTACATTTAAAACATCATCAGCATCAATTGTCACGTCTTTTTCCCACATGGATGCGGTCAGGAAAACTCGCGCTTGCCATGATCCTGACAAAACTCCATCGCTTCCCTCACATCATCAATTTTCTACATACAAACGATTGTGGGCACTAGGTAGCGTAGCTTTCATAGGATGTCTTCGATTTGATCAGAAAACATCCTTCTGTCATTAACAATTAACGCAAATTCCTTTCGTCCATCTCCTTCCACTCATACTTTCCGTGAGCCCAATCGAAGCATTCTTTTCTAAATCCTTGTCACTACATCTTTTTGTAAAACAATATAAATAAACACTATGAAATTGCAATACCTTATTTATTTAGATGTTTATTTAATATACCGAATCCTCCCGAAGGTTGTATGAAAGTTTTGATGAGTTTTTGTACTTTCTTAGCTTTTGTTCCCTTTATCTACTCGGTCTCTAGTTTAATTGGCAAGATGATGTTATTAATACGAAAATCGATTAATCATTCTGATAAACTTCAATAAATTCTTCTGTTTCTGATTATGACGTTGAGTTCATGAAACGGTTTTTTTAATTGTAGATCGGCAAGCTAGAGTGCGGTCTATGAACGGAATCAACTGCTACTAATTATAAATCTCTACAGGCAGCAATCGCCTCCGCTATGCCAGCCTGTACGGAGATGAGCACCATCTAAATTAACAGTACACACTTCGACGACTACCCGGACGCTATACTGGTACCACCTTAAATTCAACACACTGCGGCGGCGGGCGTTCTAGAGGATCAGTCAGTCGGTTACGTGGTAGTTCCTGGGTTCGATTCGAGGTCGTAATATAGATTTATTTAATAATAAATTCTTTAATAAAAAAATATTCAGTATCATATTATATAAAGCTCGATTACCACTCACTGACTGACTGACTGACATATATTATGAAGCACTTGTCGGGGGGTTAGAGGGGTGATTCTTTTTGGGGCGTGTAGAGGGCGGTCCCGGGACCTCAGGAAAACCTCGACTTTGACCGGAAGTGGACTCTGGACCGGAAGCGATGCCGATATCTCGGAAACGGAACGAGATAGGGCACAAGTGCCGGAACAAAAGTCGTAGGGAATGCCCTCTAATATCGAAATCCATAATTTGTTTTGTCAAAATAACATTTTTTTTCAAATTACCCGAAAAATAACTTTTTCAGCGCCGCGAAGCGCGCCCAAAAAACTAGTCATATTATATAAAGCTCGATTACCACTGACTCACTGACTGACTGACATATATTATGAAGCACTTGCCGGAGGGTGAGAGAGATGATTCTTTTTGGGGCGTGTAGAGAGCGGTCCCGGGACCTCGGGAAAACCTCGACTTTGACCGGAAGCGGACTCTGGACCGGAAGTGACGCCGATATCTCGGAAACGGAGCGAGATAGGGCCAAAGTGCCGGAACAAAAGTTGTAGGAAATGGCCTCTAATTTCGATATCCATAATTTGTTTTTGGAAAAAAATTTTTTTTTTCAAAACTACCCGAAAAAAACTTTTTCAGCGCCGCGAAGCGCGCCCAAAAAACTAGTCATATTATATAAAGCTCGATTACCACTGACTCACTGACTGACTGACTGACATATATTATGAAGCACTTGTCGGGAGGTTAGAGAGATGATTATTTTTGGGACGTGTAGAGGTCGTTCCCGCGACCCCAGGAAAACCTCGACTTTGACCGGAAGTGGACTCTGGACCGGAAGTGATGCCGATATCTCGGAAACGGAACGAGATAGGGCACATGTGCCGGAACAAAAGTCGTAGGGAATGCCCTCTAATATCGAAATCCATAATTTGTTTTTTCAAAAAAAATTTTGTTTTCAAATTACTCGATATCATATCAATCAGCGCCGCGAAGCGCGCCCAAAAAATTTTACATTTAAAAGTGGTGGTCTAGATACTTCGAAACGGCAGACTGGGATAACCGTCATCAGCCTGCCTACCGCTCTTGAAAAACTACTAATAAAATAAATTAAATACTAATTAAAATCACGACCTTCTTGTATTTATAAAAAAAACTCATTTTACTTTTATGTAATATAATATTAACTTATCCAAAATATTAACTTAGTACAGTTAATTACTGTTTTTGTGTTTCTTTCGTAATGTTATTTTCTGTAATAACAAGTCAAAGATAAAACCATGTATTATCGAGGAAACAATAGACTTTGTTACTTTTAATTAATGTTATAATAACATATAATATATTTAGTTCGTGTCTGCCTATGAAAGGAATGCTTCGATGACTTGGACACATGGAAAGGATGAGTGAAAGGAGATTGACGAAAGGAATATATAAATCTGATGTGAATGGATGCGTTAAACAAGGTAGACCCAGAATCGTGTTTGCCGATCAAATCGGAGACATCCTTATGAAAGCTGGGCTGCCTAGTGCCCATAACCGTCGGGCGTGCACGAAGAGAATTGTGGATGTGAATGAAGCGAGGGAGTTGTGTCAGGATCGTGGTAAGTGGCGTTCCGTTGTCTCTGCCTATCCCTGTATTATTGTCTGCCTATTCAAGATAGCATGACAACATAATAATATATAGATACAAAATTGAAAGAAATAAATCAAAGCGTACACACCATCGTGCGTAAGCGGAGTAGGATATGGAAACGTCTTCCGCCATATTGCAAAGAAATATTAAAACTGTATACTTTATATATATGTATATTTATAGATATATACTATGCTTATTTTTATTTCTTTAGATTCTCTTTAACTTTAACTTTTAGCTCGTCACTCCGCCCGATGTTAAGCCAGAGCGCGATCCATGAACGGAGGCGACTGTCATCAGAGAAGGGGACCCACAGACAACAGGACAACAGTCGCTTCCGCTATGCCGCCTTTGTGAGACATTCGCTGACATTTGTCTTAAACACGGAGGTTAGCTTGTTACACGAAGTTTTAAATAAATAAATAAATAAAATTAACATCATTAGCTATGAATACAACTGCAGAGTATACTAGTATTAAAACCATCAACCAAGGATTGGCAGCAATGAAAAGATATATTAGATAGTTAAATAGATTAGAATAAGCAAGTAAGTAACCAAGCAAAACGTACGTTGATGTTTTTATGTGCTAAAAATTAATAACAAATAGCTGATTAGGTATTTTTTTCTCCAACTGTACAATTCACGTAGGTGTATCTGTCAACGTCAACTAGTAGAAGCACCTGACTACTATGATAACAAAAATGGACGTAAGATACATTAGACCAAAATAACACAATGAAACTGAGAATAAACCTAAATATGAGCTTTTTGTTTGGTAATCAAACAAGTAAACAACCATTAGTGCGACCTTAAGGTGTTACAATCTAAAGTCAAGTTGTTTTGCATTACAAGGTTTGTTATGCCGTCTTGGATACATGATATTATATTTATACCAGATTAATTAAGGATGTTAATACATGATAAAAATTTAAAGAAAAATTATCCGCTCCTACCTATCTCTAGCTCAGTGCACTTTCGTCTCCTCAAGCCGGTATAGCGGTAGTGAATGCGTAATGCGTGACGCGTGACGCTTAGTCTCTGCCTGCTTCATAGGGACATGAACAACTTTTTTTTCTATAATAGCTAAGCACGTGATCACACCTCGCATGATGTTAAGCTAGAATGCGGTTTATGAACGAAGAAAACCGCTACCATAGAGAAATCAGTCTGGCAGCAGTCGCCTACGCTATGCCGGCTTGAGAAAATGACCGGGTTGGCAGAGTATACTCCTCTCGTTATATAAGCCCGTAGTCTCATACTAAACTACCACAGCTGTGTCACTATTATTTTATACATCACTATTATGAATTTTTCAATTATTTATTTTATTATTCTATTTTTGTGATGTGTTTTACAAGCACAGCGGCCGTGGTCTAGCCGTAAGACGCGTGAACTCACGATCGATGGGAACCGTGTTCGAACCTCGCTAAATTCTGACCGGTACCAATGTAACTTTGTTATATGTACTTTGGTCGCTTAGTGCCTATAGGCACTAATAAAGAGTGGTAGGCAGACTGATGATGGTTATTTGTCTAGTCTGCCGTCCTGGGGTAGTACCACCACTTTCGAATGTAACATTCGTGAAGTGACCTTCTCGCGTTTTGGGAATAGTTTGAAAGTAGCCAGGTATAACGAGAGGAGTGTACACTGTCAATCTAGATCTCCTCAAGCCGGCATAGTGGAGGCGACTGCTGCCTGCACATATTTCCCTGTAGTAGCAGTTGTTTCCATTCATGGACCGCAATCTAGCTTTACATCAGGCGGAGTGTTGTCACATGCCGAGCTACAATAAAAAAAAACACAATATATTATAGTAAACTTTAACATGTTTTTCATCACTTTATCCCTGTGGGAAAAAGGCGTGACAATTGTATTGTATTGTATTGTATCAATAGTATAGACAAAACTAACATGCAAATAAACATCGTACTACGCGTCACGACTCAGGACACTTTAAATTCGTAGCAGAATTCTATTTCAACTCAAGCGTTTCGTAGCAAAGTTCCGAATTTCCCTGTTTAATTTTCCCACTCAAAGCTACAATGTTATACTTGTATGACAAGTGTAACGTACTTACTTCTAGGTTTACTTTGTAGATAATGTGTACGGAATTTCAACAATTTGTAAATATTTTCACTTTAAATTATGTTTTTTTACACATATAGTATGTATATTGTATAGTACACAACTGCTTCCACAGATAAATCTCTACAAGCAAAAGTCGCCCCACTATGCCGGCCTAAAGAGACGAATGTGCACCAGGTCGACAGTGCACATTTTTCGCATGACTACCCATGGTGGTATTAGCATTGATTATTTGTGGCATGTTCGTTTGCTGAGGTTGTTTATCATATGATGATGATTAAAATTAGCACACAAAGTCTGAGGAATCGAACCTATACCCTCCGCTTTGGGCACGGATACATGATTACTAAACTATACAGGCATCGCTAGCGTGAACGCTGTCTTTCATATCCAACGACAGTCCTTTTAACTATGCCCTCCCCTATAACCTTATAAATTATAAATATTTCCATAAACTATTTATAACGGTAATATAAACGCTCATTTCATAATACAGAGAATTTACATAAAATTAATTACAGAATACTTTCAAATAATTTTAACTATTATACTGATATTGAGTGGAAACGTTTAGTAATATATTAATTAATAAATTGCTTCGTAAATTACTTGTACCTACTAATTTTCCTATGATAACATATAGGTACAACCACACCCACACCTGGGGCAGTAATGAGTTCTTGCAGGTAATGAATTTCTTGAAATAGGTCATAATAAGGTGCTTCGGGGATCAATTCTGATTTGGAGTGAATAATGTAAACCTAAAACGTGAATATAAATTAAATCGTATTTTCGACAGTAGTAGTTTGCGTTATATTATTGTATAACTATAATGTACTCGTATATCTATAATTTAAAAAGTTCTGCATTTTCTTCTTTTTATGACATTATAACTATTTGCCAGTGTCAAAATATATATTTGCATCAAGTTAATAGTTGTTGTTGGTAGAATTTGTATTGTAACTTCCTACGGAGTTATTTGCCCACACTCACGCACGTTAAGGAACACTTAATGTTAATAATTCACCAATTCAAAGACAAAGAATTCAAGACAGATAGAACGTAACGTCTCCAGATGGCCACCAAAGCTCATTTAGGAAGTTGTTAAAAAATTATAAAGTAATTAAAAAAATATTTGTAAAATTGCGATAATAACTGTACATTTGCGAATTGGAGGCTCGGTCACAAACCCGGGAGGACTGGACCAACAGAGGACGCGAAAATTAATTTTAAAATAAATTTAAAGGTAATTGAATCTTAAATATTTTGTAATAAAGTTAGTATGGCTCTTTCAAAATATCAAAGCGAGGATTTTAGCGACTCTATCTAGAAATATTTAAGTGAAAAATTACTTCTTCGAATTGGCAGCTATTAAAACGCCTAATAAAATAATTAAACAAAATAATAACTTAATCTCTTTGTAATTTTTTATACTAAAATACACATAATTTATTTGGCCATTATGCTAATGTAATATTCAAGTAACCTCTAAAATGTGCAGGATTTATACAAAGAAGCATTGTCTCGTTTAGATGACAGTTCACTGCCTAAAATAGGGTGTTGTTCACGTATTTAACTTAACATTTTAACCTCTTGTTCCGTACCAGAAAAGATTATTTTTTATTTAAGAAATTATAATTAGTAATTTTGCTGGCTGGCAACATCCCTGCCCCCTTCTATCCAATTACTTTTCCTACAACTGCGCCATCTAGTGGCCACCGCTCTCTTGTGACAACTACCGTGCGACGCACATGCTCGGACATCCGACAACAACAAAAAAAGGACGAAATTTCAAACAAAACGAGATAAAATCGATCTAGCTTTCTTGCCTTGGTACCAAGCGACAAGGATACAGGAGAAAATAGGTGCAGCCGTATCACAACGTGAGTACCTTTCTTTCTCCATCCAGCATACCTTCCGCCAGCCAGTGAATATACCATACACCTCTTTATAATTTAAATAATATTTAATTTACTTATAACAAAATCATCTATATTTCACAATCGTTTTGTTCAACCGAAATGTTCTAGAACAGAATAATCATGTAGGTATTTTGAAATCGAAAACTCGTTATATTTAATCAAAGTATAACAAAGTTTTATTTGTTTTGTGCCTAAATTACATTACAAAAGCATGCATGTTTATCTACCCTCTGTAAAAGTTACGCCCGCGACGTTATGTGGCCCGCGACGACGCACGTCTAAGTACTATAGCGAATATTTATTCACTATTTTTTTACAATTTGAAGATTGAGAGGATAAGAATATTCCAAAGAAATAAAAATAAAAACGTCAAATAAGAATTATTCTCGGAAATTGCTATTTGGAGACATTTTTTTGGTGTTTTCCGGCTTTAACAATTCATTTATATTTTTCATTTCTTACGATTGAATAATTAATTTTTAGGATATGACTTTTAGGGATTTGTTACTATGTGAAAATTCTGCGAAGTTATAATTTTATTTTTGACACAATAAAAACTATGTATATTATACCTACTTTATAGAGAGCAGACATTTTTTATTGACGCTCAGTATATGACCACACTCCGCCTGATGTAAAGCTAGAGCGCGGCCCATGCAGCATGATCGGAAACAACTGCCACCTCGCATAAACTACATGCACCAGTCGCCTCCGCTATAGCTTGAGGAGATGAATGTGCATCACAAGTTTGATAGTGCACCCTCCTCTCGTTATACCTTTTTTTTTTACGTGGGGAAATTCATTACGAATACGTTAAGAACGTTAATACCTCGGGGAAGGTGCCACGGTAATGTCGAGCTCCCTTATAAACAGCACGCATACGAGATGATGTTGTATGCGCACAAGGACTACCGACTAAAACCCCACGGTGCTCCTCATGGCCACCAAAGTGCTGAGGGGTTGGGTACACGGTAGCATTCATCCAACCCCCAGCGGTCTCTCGTTATACCTGGCTACTTTCAAATTGTTCTCGAAACGAGACAATGTCACTTCACGGGTGTTACATTCGAAAGTGGTGACTACCAAAGAACGGCAGACTGGGCTAATAACCATCACCAGTCTACAATAAAAAAAATCCCACCTAAGGTTTTTTTTTTAAATTTTATATCAGTGGAAACTGCTAAGTGACTCCTTATTATATATGTCAATGTTTATAAAAATTTCAGTTGTTTGTTTCCCAAATAAATAAATAAATAAGCTGTTGCTTGTACATTGTATATGTATAGGCACTGAAAGACCAGCAGGGGGTTATATTTTAGGCAACCTAGGCACGTCCCCATGGACACGTGGTTACAAAGGATGCGCGTGTAAACTTTTAATGGAAAAATAAATTGTTTAACGCATTACATTTAACATAGATACAGATTACATACATTAAAGTTACATTGGTACCGGTCGAGAAAGATTCACGTATATTAACTCAGTCACTGGCGCACACCAATGTTAGCTTAACGACAAATATGTAATTCTTGGAGGAATCAAACCTGGGACCTTAATAACGAAGTCCTAACTACTCCGCCATTGAGATTAAATGCTAAATAAGCTACTACAAACTAAAGTAGCAGCAATTGAGTAGTGTGTGTTAACTTAATTTTCGTTCGAGATAAGTTAATTTCAAAGTTAAATGGAACTTTCTTGAACAGCGGTTTAGTTACGATAAAATATAAATTTAGTCGCAAACATTTTCTCTGTAAACAAGGATTGTTAAACTTTTACATGTAAAATATATGATAGAAACACGATTATTCTGTTTGAACTAAAAAAAACACTTCACAGATCAGAAGAAACTGATATTCGATCAATATACAGGATAACATGCTTTTATACGAGCCAAGTCCATTATTTTGCATAATCAAATTTGTTCATAGTATAAGTATTCGAACCAGGGATCCAAAATGAGGTTATTTCAGAGTGACCGTGGTCTAGCGGTAAGACACGTGACCTCACGATCGATGAGACCCGTGTTCGAAGTTGGCTAAAGACCGGTACCAATGTAACTTTGTTATATATACTTTGGTCGTTCAGTACCTATAGGCACCATTAAAGAGTGGTAGGCAGACTGATGATGGTTATTAGCCCAATCTGCCGTCCTGGGGTAGTACTACCACTTTCGAATGTAACATCCGTGAAGTGACCTTGTCACGTTTCGGGAGCGATTTGAAAGTATCTAGGTATAGCGAGAGGTGTGTGCACTTTTGATGCATAGCGGAGGCGACTGCTGCCCGTAGAGATTTCTCTGCCGTAGCAGTTGTTTCCGTTCATGGACCGCACTCTAGCATTTGTCATATATCGAGCAATACAATAAAAAAAAAGATAGTTTTGATCAAGCAATGAGGTATTATTACTTTTTTACTTATTAAACATACTTATACGAATAAATAGAATTTTTATTTCATATAATGAAAGGAGTGTACACTGTCAACCTAGACGGTGCACAATCGCCTCCTCAAGTGCGGCATCATGCAGCGTTTCATTCTCTTTTTTTTTTGTTTGAGTGGTAATTTTCCAGATAAGCGATCCGGAATAAAGAGTACGGTCTTCGAAATCATTTGTAGGTTAAAGGGCAGTCAGATAGTAATAGTATTTTTGTTATAATATTACGAGTATTTCAAACAAATAAATAATTGTATGTATTTATGTAATAAGGTATTTCCGTTCGCACCAACATCGTTTAGTTATAGTATTAAACTCGTCTATGTACATTATTTATCCGAATAAATGGTTTATTTATTTATTATTTATATAATACATAATTACCTTAATCTAATAATAATCTAAAACTAAAAAAAAAAACAAAAAAAAAATAGATATTAGCTAGTTTCTAAAATAATCTTGTCTTACTAATAAATTCAATTTACATACAAAATGAACTTCAATTGTAAAGGAGAATGTCCATTTTTGGACCCACTTGATAACTAATAGTTTGATAACAAACAATATTCCTAAATTCCTAAAGAGTGGTAGGCAGACTGATGATGGTTATTTGTCCAGTCTGCCGTCCTGGGGTAGTACCACCACTTTCGAATGTAACACCCGTGAAGCGCCTTTGTCGCGTTTTGGGAATAGTTTGAAAGTAGCCAGGTATAGCGAGAGGAGTATGCACTGTCAATGCTCGTGCTCGTCTCCTCAAGCCGGCATAGTGGAGGCGACTGCTGCCCGCACAGGTTTCTCTGTAGTAGCAGTTGTTTCCATTCATGGACCGCACTCTAGCTTTACATCAGGCGGAGTGTTGTCACATGCCGGGCTACAATAAAAAAAAATCAATTTACATACAAAATGAACTTCAATTATAAAGGAGAATGTCCATTTTTGGGCCCACTTGATAACTAATAGTTTGGTAACAAAACAATATTCTTAAATTATACCTTATTTTTTCATTAATTCATTTTAATTATATCAACACATCATTTAATAATCTATAGACTACGTTTAATTACATAAAAAAACATATATCATCAATTATTAAAGCATTTAATATAATAATAACCTCAAATATTGCATCAGAAAACATCTAATTACTCAATAACTTGGGTGAAAAAATCAAATTGCTTGGTAATAAGGAATGTAGATTTATTTTTCTACAAAATTTATTTAAAATCATCGACAAACTCGAAAAAAAAATTGTGGGCCCATTTCTCTTAGCGAATGGGCATTCTCTTTTAATCTTAGTATTTTATCTATTTTTAAATGCAAATCCCGTTAGGCTTAACTCCTGTGTACCACTTTCAACCCACATTAGAACTATAAAAAAGTGATCGTACAAAATTAGTATAGAATATTGTGATAGCGCTGGAAATTGTGGTCGATTTCAACAATAGTCGTCATGCGTGATTGCTAACAAACCGTCGCAGATGACAACCGAACCCTACTCACAAAAGTAGTCGATACTGTCGACAGTTCAACCAAAACCAGTGTTTTTGGTTGAAAAGGAGTAAGTGTTAGTTTTAAGCCTTAGAGGTCAAACATCTTTTTATTTGTTTTCTTTTATTAGTCACAAGTTTTTGATTGGATAGAATAGACTGATCTCCTGCTGAGAGAGTGCGATCTATCAGGGGCTAATTTATAATACTAGACTGCTGCCAGAACGGGAGCAACAGTTGCATCCGCTATACCGGCTTTGGGAGAAACCTCGTCACATTGCGCTTGAAGGGTTCCATGTTGTAAGAAGAAGGAAAGACATGGCTGGTAAGGTCGTTCCACAATCTTCTATTATAATAATAACTTCCCCAAACAGTATCTATTTTTGCAATATACGCAAATGTAAATTAAAATAATAAAGCTGGGCTGCTGCCTAGTGCCCATAACCGTCGGGCGTGCATGAAGAGAATTGTGGATGTGAAGGAAGCGAGGGTGTTGTGTCAGGATCGTGGTAAGTGGAGTTCCGTTGTCTCTGCCTATCCCTGTGGGAAAAAGGCGTGACAATTGTATTGTACTGTAAATTAAAATATTAATATTCTAAATCTTTAGCACAAGTCAAAGTAAAAGAACAACTAAACATTTGACTGGAGCGCGCTACACACGCTCGGTCTTGACTGCAGTTAAAGCTGTCGGTTGGGGCCGAGCGTGTGTGGCCCGCTCTAGTCAGCCACCGATTGATGTTTTGTTGTATATTTATTATTTAAACTAACACTAGACTAAGTTTATTAATTTTTGTTAACAGGCAATTTATTTATTTTGTTAAAAGCTCATAGAGCGAATGTTTTAAATATTCTTTTGAGCCTAATAAAATTCTTTAAACCTAAACATTTGACAAAAGGTTATAAAAGACAATAATAATTTAGAATACAAAGTCAGAACACAAACTTTAACAATCAAAAAACAATGTTTTGAAAAGTCAAAGGACAATGCCCATTTGCTATCCCACTTGATATCTAATAGTTTGTTAACAAAACAATATTCTAAAATAATATCTTATTTTTTCATTAATTTACTTCAAATATAGAGCGGCCGTGGTCTAGCGGTAAGACGCGTGAACTCACGATCGATGAGACCCGTGTTCGAACCTCGCTAAAGACCGGTACCAATGTAACTTTGTTATATGTACTTTGGTCGCTCAGTGCCTATAGGCACTATTAAAGAGTGGTAGGCAGACTGATGATGGTTATTTGTCCAGTCTGTCGTCCTGGGGCAGTACCACCACTTTCGAATGTAACACCCGTGAAGTGACCTTGTCGCGTTTCGGGAATAGTTTGAAAGTAACCAGATATAAGAGAGGAGTATGCACTGTCAATCTAGATGGTACATGCTCGTCTCCTCAAGCCGGCATAGTGGAGGCGACTGCAGCCCGTAGAGATTTCTCTGTGGTAGCAGTTGTTTCCATTCATGGACCGCACTCTAGCTTTACATCAGGCGGAGTGTTGTCACATGTCGAGCTACAATAAAAAAAAAAAAAAAAAAAAAAAATTATATTAACAACACATCGTTTACCAATCAAGAGACAATGTTTAATTACATAAAAAACAGATAACATCAATCAACAAGCATTGAACATTATAAAAACCTTAAATATTGCATCAGAATTTCCCACAAAATGAACTAAATCAATGACGAACTCGAGAACAAAAATTGTGGACCCATTTCTCTTAGGCGTTTTATTTTAGAATTGATCTCTGATAAAAATAAATGTTATATACATAGGCATAGTGTGTAGAGGTGTCACAATGACGGCAAAGCGTAGGCGACTATTATCCGCAGATTCTGTTCATGCTGCTTTAGTATAAAAACCTACATTGAAGGTGTAGTAATATAATGAAAGGGCTCTTAGAAAGGATGGGGTTCAGTAGATCAGTGAATGAGTTGAAGTGACAAAAAGAGAAGAGTCTGTATCGGCCAAATTCGTGATGTTTTTGAAAAGCTAATTGTAGAGTATTTTTTTTTAATTATTATAACCTGGCAACACTCCGTCTGGTGTTAAAATAGAGTGCAATGTATGAAAGGAAACAACTGCTACCAGAGAATAATTTCTGCAGGCAGCTGCCTCAACTATATCGGTTTGAGTGGACCAATATAATGCACCATTCAGGTTGCCTCAACTATATCGGCTTGAGTGGACCAATATAATGCACCATTCAGGTTGACAGTGCAGACTCCTAAAATGTTGTATTCTTTTTAGATTACTCTTTTCAAACGTTGTATGAACAAGAAGAAAGCTTGACATTTTGCTATAATACATAGACAACCCAATATTAAGACAAAATTTTTAAACTTTAAAGTATGCGAATAAGTTAATAAATAATGTCTTAAAGTATTTTATTCTATTGTATTCTAAAAATCTAATTTGACATTAGTCGTAAAAAGAGGGGATTCGATCTCGAGGCCGTATTTATAAGTCGTACTCAGTATTACACCCTCGAGTGCGCTAGAGAATTAACAATTCAACAATTCAATTTTGTCGGCATCTGTGGCGATGTAAATATTGTGTCCGGGTTCAATTCCCAATCGGAATAAATGTTTATTAAATAAATAATAAAAAAGTACTTAAATTTGTTTTGGGTCTGGGTGTTTTTCTTTTTATGGCATTTTAACAATTTGTCAGTGTCAAAGTGGTCTGGGGTGCCTTGGAGTTTTTGGCGGCAATCTGGAGATATTTGGTTATATGTATTGAATTATTTTCCTAGACCGAGTGTTAATCTGTAAACAATTTACGGGAACAATTCTTTACCTTTTAAACAATTCTTCGAGTGTTAACAATTCTAAAGAAGAGAACGTTTGTTTTCATTTTCCCTCCTAAATTACCTAAATTCTATCAAGCTATTTTTGACTTGACTGGGACTCGACCTGGCTATTTAGTGTCATTAATGAATGATCCGTTATCCACAATAATACTAACTTGATGCAAATATTGACTTTGACACAAACTAGCAAATTGTTATAATACCATTTATAACACTAAAATAGTGTTGTCCTCTTTCTGCCCTTTGAGTTGCGGGTCAGAGCATTGTTTAGAAATACGGCTCTCGAGATGTGTGGCAGATGTCGTTACGTTTAAAGGGACATGCCCTATCATAAATTATATTTTATTACTTTATTACTACACTTTGTAGCAATTTTGTAGTAATTTGGGTTAATAATTTGCTACCAGCGCGGCGGCACATTATCTACGTAAATACTGTTTTTCACACCAAATACATGTTTCTTGTTACTGCCAAATTGATATTGTTTTGAATAATACATGATGTTTACTCATACAGTGTGTTTATAATAGCGGGTTTATTTTATTTATCTTGTTTTATTTAAAACATATCTTTTCTCTATATGCTTTATTTTTATTTTCTTTCTTGCTTACATAACATTAACAATAAAAAACACACACATGCCTGTAATCTGTGGACATTGGACACCAAAATTTTTTTACAATAAAATGTTTAATATTTAATATTCTTTTTCATTTAATATTTAATAAAAGCGTTCTTTTGTTTTCTTTTTTTTATTACAGCTAGAGTGCGGCCCACGAAGGAAAACAACTGCTACTACAGAGAAATTTCTACAGACAGCAGTCGCCTCCGCTATTTTAGCTTAAGATCGATTTTATTTGCGTCGGAATTTGTTGCTAAAATTTCACACTTCATATCCATAATGTTAAAAAAAAACCTCGAATATTTACCTACTCATATTATTTTCAAAACCCTGCCACGATAAACCATAACGAGATTACTTGATGTACGAGTATAAAAGGAAGAGGGGAAAATGTGTAAACAAATTGTATTACTGTTCTTTTGATGTATGTGGGAGTTTTAACGCTTCCGGTATGTCATTCTAAATTAGACCTTAGGCTCTATACAAAGATATACATACACTTTTAGAGTGGTTATTAGCCCAGTCTGCGTGTCTTACGTTAGTACCATCACTTCAGAATGTAACACGCGTTTCAGGATCAGTTTGGAAGTAGCCAGGTATAACGAGAGGAGTGTGTACTGTCGATCTGAATGGTGCAGGCTGGCATAGATGCTTTCTCTATACCTGGCTACTTTCAAACTGCTCCACCTCAGGACGGCGGAGTGGGCTGATAATCATCATCAGTCTGCCTACCACTCTTTAAGTTTGATACAAAGTTAAAAATAATACTATTATAAAGTTTGTTGAAAGTTCATTTAACGTTGAAACTTCAGTGTTAAATGCATAACAAAAAATAATGTGTTTGAATCCAGTTCAACTATGAATCTCAAATTGCTTTATTGTTGTTATGAAAGAATAAGTTTTCATGATAATTGTGCTTTTCCTTTGTTCTAAGATGAGGGTTAGTTTGAAGTTTATCTCTTTGTATGAAGTAAGGATTTACTTGTTAAATTTTCTCATATATTGCGAAAGTTGTAGAAAATATAGCGCTTAGTTCCGGTGAATAAATCGATGTCTGGAAGTGAATTTTTCAATATTTTTCTCTTGCAACGGTGCTGCGGGTACTGTAACTAGATTACTAAACAAGTGTTGATGTATATTTTTTTATATCGACAAGAAAAGCGAACTCGACTTTTCCGATGGTAAGCATAGTGTATATCTATGAGCGCCAATGGCTGGAAGACTGCGGTACACCGTTACTATGTCGGATAAAAAGAGAAATTGAAAACACAGCATCAAAAAAGATTAAAACAAGGTAGCGTTTTTTGCGTTAGTGACCCATATCTCTAAAACTAAGAGATATATATTTTAAACCGATTCAGAATCACTATATAAATGGTGATCGCATGTTGCTGTTTGTATTTCGGTACGACCTGTATAATACCTATGCAAACCGTTCGTCGACGTAGCGATAGCAAACACCGAAACCGGTGTAATTGTAAAATACCATTCAAAAAATATGAATTTATTGTATATGTAATTTTCACATCTATGGCTGTATATTTATTATGTATTAGGTGTAATCTAATATACAAAATGAATGTTTTTTTGTTTGTCCCAATTGCATTCCAGAACTACGATTTGAAAACTATTTAAATAGCTCATTTATTAGAGAAAGTTTTGGGCTTTTTTGACGCATACCATGTTGAAAAGACAGGTCTTTAAAAACAATATCTAAATAAAATATTAGCTATATTGAATAATTGCGGTAGTTAAGTACCTATACCTATTTTTTTTAGATGTTTAATTGTTTTTTAAGTTATAAAAGTAGTTTATTATACGTGCCTTAATTTCCGTCTAACAAAGGGATTATTTTGAATAAAAAAATTAATCCAAGATGTTCTTATGTTGGTCTAATTTTATAAAGATTTAAGTAAACTCAAGGGATTACTCAAGGGACTCCTGCAGGTAATCCCTTTTTATTAAGTTCTTTACTAAGTAATACTTATATTTAATTTAAAGCAGCTACCAAAATTACCTTATTCTTACATCTTTTACATTAATTAGCTTTAAATTTTTTTTTCTTTTTTAAAAGGCATTTAGGGTTTTCTTAATGATTTTTTATACAAATTACAGTCTTAATAAACGAGAAAAAAGAATCTTTTATTTCTCCTTCTTTCTTATTACGAACATAATTTGAGAAGGATTTTCGATATTTTTGTTGAAATAAAATGTTCAAAATCCAAAAAATATCTAAAAACTGTTATTATAATTTTTTTATTTTTAGATATATCTCAATATTTATTAATGTCAGAAAGGACAATGTCCATTTTTTGACCTACTTGATATCTTATAATTTTTTAACAAACAAAATTCTAAAATAATATATTGTTATACTTCTTCGTTAATTAATTTCAATTATGTCAACACATAGTTTAAAAATTATTAGACAATGTTTATTACATAAAAAAATATATATCATCAATAATTATTAAAGCATTTAAAATAATAATAACCTCAAATATTACATCAGAAAAAGTCTAATTACTCAATAACCCGGGTAAAAAAATTAAGACTGATTGGTGATTAGGAATACGGATTTATACAGACTACAGATAATTTTTTCTACAAAATAAACTAAAAATCATCGTCAAACTCGAAAATAAATTGTGGGCCTATTTTTCTTAGGTTATATTGATGTTCCTGGGGAAAATGTTGCTGCCAAACACTCCAAGAAAACATTGAATTATAAAATACTTATAATTCAATGTTCAAAATGAAATTATAATACCGAAAACGTGGCTGTATGGGCTTACTCCCCTTTGCCTTCCCAAAATGGAGGATTAGATTAAAAATAAAATTAAAAAAATACCTTCAATTCTATATAAGACAGTTTTAGGTTGAAAAATCCTGCGTCATCTTGTTGACGTTAAAGTACAAAATCCCAATGTAATCCGATAGCTTTGTTTTGTTAAAAAGCTTTTTTGTCCGACACTGAGCCAATGCCGTCACAGTAAATAACTTTTTATAGCTTTTTATTCAAGTTTTAAAACTCGATTAAATTTCAAAACTAGCTTATCAATTTTTAAGCCTACCTTTATCGACTTAAATGGATTTATTTTAATTTTATTATTGGGTATTAGTATTTTTTTTATTGATTTCCTGTTAACAATGGAAGCGACTCCTGTCTGGAGATATTTTCCCTGTGGTAGGGGCCATAACAAATTTTCTACGATTTTTATATACACACCTCTTTCGCATCTTTGGCTACAACATTTTTTTTCATAAACGTTTTACGATTTTGAAGTGTGTCGACCATTGATATATGTATACAAGATATGCAATAACGCTCCCAATGTGACGCGGGAGAAAAAATGACCGCAGTCAGTTAGTATTTGACTTGACGACAACATTGTCAAATCGTTTGAAGCCGTTTACGATTTTTTCATATCCGATTTTTTCATAAGAGGTTAGCACCTCTAGTACATATCTCTATGTTGTCGAATAATTGATAAACGGTATTTTATAATACTTCTACAACCCTACAAGAATTCTATTCATAGAATCTCTTCCATCAATCTGCTGTTATTCATATTTTGATTCTTTGTTTTTAACATGGAGGATTATCTTTGGTTTCTAATTACCCATAAATATGTATTTAATAACTATATGTTATAATAAGTATAAATTTCCCTTAAAGAAAATTTATTTGTGTATATTTGCCACAATGAGGCACGTCAGTTCCCGCATCGATGTGAGTTTGTATCTCGAGAACAATTTGCTGTCAGAACAAAGCCGCTTGTCACATGCAAGCCCTCTACAATTGTGATTGCGAACCCTATTCTCAGACTATTTTGAATATATCCATACAAATTATAATAAAATATCATTTATGAGGTAATTCCGGCCGTTCGTTCTGTTTTATATGAATTTTGTCTAATCGTTACTAATAAAATAAGATATAAATATTTCGATTTCTTTCCAATTCAAGTCTCTACGTTTTCTTTTATTCAGTTTTTATTATATTATTAGTAAAAATAAGTAGTAGATACTTTATACGAAACGATATTTACAAACAAAAAACAGTAAAAAAAGTTCCAGGATTATTTTAATTAAACTTTGTAATTATTTTGTAACCTCGCGTCGTCTAATGTTAATAAGCTAGAGTCTAGATGGGCGGATAGAATACAGAGCAAAATTTTAGAAGATTCTAATAATATGTGAGTTCCCGATCCAATTATTTACGTAGACACTACCAAATTGTTGCATGATAAAGAATAAAAACAATTATTATAATGTTACAATGAAATTATGTAACACAAATAAGTATTAATAATTTTTAATAGACCTTGAGAACTTTTAATAAACCCAGTACTGAGTTTTGGCGGCCATCTTGAGACGTCAGGTTATCTGTTTTGAATTATTTTCCTAAACTTGTGTTTCTTCAAGTGGTAATGTGTAATAATGGTGAATGATTAACCACTAAGTGTTCGTAAACGTGCGTGAGTGTGGGCAAACAATTCAAAAGAAGAGAACCTGTGTTTCCATTTTTCCTCCAAAACTCCCTAGGAAGTTTCAGTAAAGATTCTACCACTTTACTGGAACAATTTTTGACTTGACTGAGATTTGACCCGACTGTTTGGTGTGATGAATGAATGACTCGTGTTGCACAATGTTATTAACTTGTTGCAAAAATATTTACTTTGACACTGGCAAATTGTTATATGCCATATAAAACAAAAAGAAACCCCACTACTGGTTTTTTGTTATTGCTTTATTTATAAGTATTCTTCTATCTGTGTTGTGACTTAGGCAAGTTCCTATAATGTACTTTGGTCGCTCAGTGCCTAGGATAGCATTAGTGGCGTATAATGAGAACTCGTGAACATTAGACGAGTTGTAAGGCACTAATGTACTTTTTCCTTTGAAAAAAGGCACTTTATGAACATGGCGTGTTCCATATAAATGAATCATTTGTACAATCGCGTACTACTTCAAAGTAAAACATTTAAGATGGCACATTCACACACGCATTAGAACGGCCGTGGTGTAGCGGTTAGACGCATGAACTCACGATCGATGAGACCCGTGTTCGAACCTCGCTAAAGACCGGTACCAATGTAACTTTGTTATATGTACTTTGGTCCCTCAGTGCCTATAGGCACTATTAAAGAGTGGTAGGCAGACTGATGATGGTTATTTGTCCAGTCTGTCGTCCTGGGGCAGTACCACCACTTTCGAATTTAACACCCGTGAAGTGACCTTGTCGCGTTTCGGGAATAGTTTGAAAGTAGCCAGGTATAAGAGAGGAGTGTGCACTGTCAATCTAGATGGTACGTGCTCGTCTCCTCAAGCCGGCATAGTGGAGGCGACTGCAGCCCGTAGAGATTTATCTGTGGTAGCAGTTGTTTCCATTCATGGACCGCACTCTAGCTTTACATCAGGCGGAGTGTTGTCACATGTCGAGCTACAATAAAAAAAAAAGTATTTCTAGTTATAGTGTAGACACATACACATTGAAATCGAACTTTTATAAAAATAAACACATTTTGTATTACAAAAACAATTGAATACATAATCAGGTGTGGTGATGGTTATTAACCCAGCCTGGGACAGTCCAGAGTAATTATATTTTCAAATAAGTTTGGAAGAAACCGGGTGTATCGACAACCTAAACCGTACACATGGTTAGAAAAAAATATTTTATTCTAAACAAGATCTTGCTCACAAGGTCCATTTGCGGCAGATCGATCATGTATTCACAGTTATTTATAAAATTTATGACTTTAAATGAATTTAAATAAAACATTGGTTTTAATGTTTTATTTAAAGGCCTGGGTTCATATAAATATTATGTCAGGTTAGGTTAGCATCCAAGTTTGACGGCATCTTGGATATGTCTTTTTTTATTGTAGCTAACACTCCCCCTGATGTAAAGCTAGAGTGCGGTCCATGAACAAAAACAACTGCTACACTCCACTATGCCGGCTTAAGGAGACGAATATGCACCACCTAGATTGATATTTATTTAATTACAAATTTTAAGATGTATTTTCTTAAAATATATTATTATTTAAGAAACTTATGCTACAAGCAGGCGACTCCACTATGCCGGCTTGAGGAGACAGCACCATCTAGATTGATATTTATTTAATTACAAATTTTAAGATGTATTTTCTTAAAATATATTGCCTATTTAAGAAACTCATTTGTTTTAAAGGTTAAATTTAACTTTCAAAAGGCAAAACTAATAATATGAGTTTCTCATTCTACCCATATATTATATGACGAGTTGTTTAAAGTAACAAACAATCATATGAGAAATTAATCAAGTTTCCATAAACTGTACTTTATAAACTAAAGTTAAACCAATATACTCTGGGGTTTATAACGAGCGAACTTGCAATACTGAGATCAAAGGGGAGTGTTGCAGTGAACCAGTTTGTCAACAAGTAAAATTAATTTTGATGACGTAACACTGTTTCGCTGTTCTTCAAATCACACAGGAATTAAATAAGAAGAGGTAGGCAGACTGATTATTTTTATTAACCCAGTCTGCCGTCCTGGGGTAGGTAACACTTTCGAATGTAATACCTTGTCGCATTTCGGGATCAGTTTAAAAACAAACAGGTATAACGTCTCCTCAAGCCGGCATAGCGGAGGCGACTGCTGCCTGTAGAGATTTATCTGTAGTAGCACTTGTTTTTGTTCATGGACTGCAATGTAGCTTTACATCAGGCGGAGTGTTGTCGTATGCCGAGCTACAATAAAAAAGAAGTAACCTTGACGCGTGTCGGGATTACTTTGGAAGTAGAAAGGTACCTATAACGAGAGAAGTGTTCACCGTCAACCTGGAAGCCGAGGCAACTACTGCCAGAAGATTTTTTCTGTAGTAGCAGTTGTTTCCGTTCATGGACCGCACTCTAGCTTAACATCAGGAGGAGTGTTGTAATATGGAAGTTAAGAACACATTAATTGTAGATTTTTATATAATAAAACACGAGTTAATCCGAAAGACAGGTTGAAATAACAGGCAATTATTTTGTGTGTCAAGTTACATGAAAACGTAAGCCGCTTTTCGATTATTATTTGCGATTATCAAACCGTATTTGTTATAATTACAAATAAATATATATTCTAACCGGTTGGAAAAATTGTATCCTGCATTATGGTAAAGAATGGTAGGCAGACCTGATGATGGTTGTTAGCCCATCACCACCACTTCTTAGTTAGTCCTGTCAAACTGCACGGTGCACACTCGTTTCATCAAGTTGTCATAGCGGAGGTGAATTATATAAAAATTACTGTAATACAATACTATACAATTGTCACGCCTTTTTCCCGCAGGGATAGGCAGAGACAACGGAACGCCACTTACCACGATTCTGAAATCACACCCTCGCTTCCCTCACATCCACAATTCTCTTCATGCATGCCCGACGGTTATGAGCACGGTATTACTGTAAAAAATGTAATAAACATTTTACAAATATTTGTAGGTATATTATGTTTGAAGTAATTTTAATTAAAAACCATTTACGGAGCAAACACCGGTCCAACATCCGCCCGTATAACATTGTCCCCAGAATTACCTTGCTGCATGGCTATTATATTTTATACATACTGTAAAAAGACAGCTAACAATCCTGCGAACTAAATAAATTGCATTACTACGTCAATATCAACTACATCACACTGTTTGTTTAAAAAAAAAACACAATAAATCACCAAAACAAAATAGCAAAAACAAGCAATGTGAATGCAAATATGGCATGTATCGCACGCAGCGCGACAGCCTCGTAGCATGCGCAAGGTCATAGAATAAATCAAATGTGATGTGTCAAACGATGCTATTATGACATTGCGGTATAATTTAACAAAAAAATCTTTAAAAAACTAACAGTACAATATACCTTGGAATATTATATTTTAGTATTGTTGTTGTTAGTATTAGTATTGTAGCACCAGGTCAAAGAGATTAATTGTCTTTTTACAGTCTGCATATTTAGTGATGTTATCAACATAACAATAAAATTATTAACAAATATTTTCGTTTGTACGAAATTTATTATCCCATAAATGGCGGTTATATTAATATTATTAAAGAGGGTTATTTTAGACATTTTCTTTGATATAGGTAAGTCTAACCGTTAGTGGATTTTAAACGTCTTTTGGGAGTTACATTTTTGCCCTCGAGATTTGGCTATTATCGTCGCGAAAGTATAAATTAACAAAATTTACAATTTAATTTCCTTTAAATTGGCGTAATTAAATTTATAGAATGGATATGTAAACTTTATTTAAATAAACGCATAAAATTAAATAAAATTGTATTTGTATGCAGTTTTAACGACATTGTCACACATTTAAATAAATAATTTGATACGTTAACGTTTTCAATTTTAATTGTGAATTAATTATAATCTGACGAAATTAAATACATCACAAGAATTGAGAAAGCAACACTACATAGTAAGTACAGCCTACTTCTTCTGGGTGTCTGGGTAGGTCGATAAAAAGAATAAGTATATTTTTGTTATACCGTCATTGTTGATGAAGAGTCGATAGACGTGAATGAGACGAAATTATATACGCGGTCGAGTTGATTGCCGTCGGTCTCAGTCCTCACATTAAACTGTTACTCAGATTTCACAAGATCGCTTTTCCGAAGTCAGCAATCAACTCACACTCGCTCTTTAATAATAGATGAAAAATCGTGAAAGTTTGCTATCTGGATAGAGAAGATATTAAGGTTAATTAATACAGTTATAAAATATTTAGTAGTAGTAAATATATTATTATATTTTCGTAAACATAAGCTACTATACTAAACAGTAAATAATCGAGGTTATAGCAAAATTAAGTAATATGCCCGATAAATTAATCAAGTGGTGTTTCTACACAGACTTTGATATCGTAACTAATAGGGTTACCCCAACAAATTCACTTAACTACAAAATATTGTTTTAGGAGACAAAAATAATTTCGGTTTTTCTAACTTGACCAAAAGATTCGTCTGCCTTATTATATATATATTTATTTCAGAGTAAGAAAATGTGATTATTCTTATTTTCCGCCTGTTCAATTAATAATTTTTAAACCCTTTGATGATAAAAAAAAAACTAATTTGAAATGCTAAATAGATTAGGGAGGCTGATAAAATTGTAATTATATTTGGTGTAGGTTGTCTGATATTAAAAAACAACATAAACTCTCAAGGAATACTTAATGAAGAAAGTTTGTATGGGTATCGTGGTACTCGAACTTTGTGAGACATTTCGAAGAGATTAAAATTGTTTTTGATTATGTAACTCTATATTTAGTTTATTTAATTAAATTAAAATCGTGACTTGTATTTGACGAGTTTTCTGAAACCATATTCACGGCTTTGGAAACTAAATACATGCATTTCTAAACTATGAAAGTAAAAGATACCAGTAGTTAGTAAGGGTAAACTCGTTCGTGCTTTCATATGCGTTAGGATTGGTTTTATTCGTAATCGGGTAATATTAGTGATAGAATCCATGTAACATCACCATACTATTTCTGTCTACCCTTGACGTGTCTATTTACATAGAACTTGTATTTATGTACTTACATTTCCAATATTAATGTTCCCTAAAAATTATTTATTTCAAAAATGTATTCATACCATAAAAACTCCATTCATTTTGTTCGCGAGTCAAAAGATAACAAAAAGAAAGAATTTGGATCGTTTTTGACTGCTTCAATTCACTCCGATAAGCTTGTTTGAGGAAATCGTATGAAAGTCAATAATTTGACTATATTTTGAAGAAATCGTTTGGACATTAACGAGTATTTCAAATATACAAGTTTATTAAAAAATTTAATATTTGTCGTTTAAATCAGATTTTTATATTCATTGCTCCAATCAATAAAATCACTGAGTTCTATAAAAATTGCTTGTTATTAGTTCTCAAACAAATTTGATTCGCAAAATTTGAAGTGCAAATTGAATTATTTTATGGGAAATAAAAAGGATGTCCTATTTTATAGCGTTACTTGGATCAAATGTACAAACTATTAATTTTAAAATATTTTTAGATACAAATTCTTAAACGCATATGCAGACGTCAAAATTTCCTCGTCTAATCAGTCTGGCAGTTCCGTAAAGTATATGGCCATGTGAACTGGAGTCTGGTTGATATATAAAATAGAGTCGAGTCCATGAGAAGGAACTAGCAATTGTTAATAGCGACCTATCATTGAGATATTTACTAGGGGAGCAATCTTGGTGTTGCCTATGTAGTTGAAAATTTTCCCCACATAAAATAAAACTTTTTTTAAATTCAACATTTTTTTCGATCTCGATTATAATATATCTAGAGGCATGCATTTTTAGCTAAATAAAATAAAGTTTTCATTGTTTAATATAAGTTGAAATCCCGAATATGCTTTGAGCAAATATGATTACTTTTAGTACGTAGGTAACCAATCTGTTTCCTTTCTTAGCAACCGAATAACTTTTACCCATTTCTCACGACGCACTGGATCCTTAATAAAGTATAAAATTGATAACAAATCTTATTTAAATAGGGGTGGTGTTAAATTCATTAATTAAGAAAAAAATATATATAAATTCCATAGGAAAATGTAACGATGTTTTACTAGCAACACTAAATGTAAAAAATATCCCAAATTTTATTTCAGTTTTTTAATTGCTTAAGGACAATATAGATGTTGAAAGGATACACTTACGCATGAAACGTAATAATTGCACGTATTCACCACACATTTGCCCATTATGAGTTTGTTAACTCTACGCTCCACTCAAATCAAGTCTACGTCAAGTCAAATACCAACTGACAGAAAACTTAAATTCATCATTTCTCTTGCGTCACATTGGGTGCGTTATTGCATATCTAGTTGTACATAACAACGCCTATTACTTAAAAATGTTGAATAAAAATAAATTTCAAGCAAGCACAGTCCATAAAACGACTGCCGCAACAGACCAGTCTGGCGACGTAGACGTGACCATGCCTGCTTAAAGAGACGTTCCAATTATTTAGCGAACAAATTAATTAGGCACACCCCTTTCCCTATTTCTTTGGGATGCCAGACTGGGTCTAGTATACTATTCAAAGGTCAAAATGTGATAGTTAAATGGAACAATGTTGTTTACGTATTGTGTTAGTAAAACTTGCTTTGTTTGTGTTCGAGATAGTTTTCATATAAAGTAACATTTTACTTTCTTTGTTTGTACATTAAATTAAATGTTGCAACAGACGTTTGTCGTGATACTGTAATGTTTTCATTCTTAGATATGTTACAGAGGTTCTTTTCATTTATTTTTAGTGTTTCTAGAATTACAACACTATTGTTTACGCCAGTCAATGACAGGCTGTGGTTGGGTGCCTTGTTATCTTGTCTGTGGCACAGTGCAATTGGACAAGTGCAAGGACTTGCTGTCGTCGCCCGCGCTCGACGAGTTACCCGCTCTTTTTATAACCTTCGTTATTATTAATCCGCAAAAGGTACATCATTGTGAACAAAGTCTCTGGATGCGCATCCACCAAATTTCAAGGAAAACCAGCATAGAAGAGCTGAGCCAGCCGAGGTGAGTCCGAACATATTGTTATTTTGTACTCGCGTCGCAGGCAAAGCTCCCCAGTAACGAATAGGGACAAGGCGACCCACCGCACCGTCATACGGGCCCGATTAGAAATTCAGGGAGAACCCGTGGCGGCCACATTCTTTTATGGTCCTTCGAACTCGGATTGGTTGAATCCCCTATTTATTCCCTTTTTTTGTTGCTTTATTCCAAAAATTCGTTACACAAAAATTTGAATTTGTTTGTCTTTTTCCGCATTTATTTCCGTGTCTGGTTCATTGAATACGCTAAAATATTAATGATTTAGTTAAATATAACCTTTTTATGCTCACAAAGTTTGTAATTTTCAGCATTTTAAAGTTTGAAATATATAACCTTAAAAACGCCCGCACCGCTTTCTGCCATTTTTTAGGGATTTAGTTCACAAAACCGCTTTATTAATTTATAATTATTTATTACCGCTATTATATTATGGTGTACTTACCGCTTTCATTTTAAATAAAATAAAAATCATTTATTTTTTTGCCGCTTGTTATAGGTACCTGTTTACCAACCGCTTTAATACTTATAGTTACATATATTTTCTTTTTATTTAATATTTACACTAAATAAATAAACGATTATTTTCCCGCTTTCAAGTTTAACATTTTAGGTATATTTTATTTTTATTATTACCGCTTTCATTATACCTAAAATTGTTAATTTTATTATTTTTGTTTATTTCTTTGTTCACCCGCTTTATTTTAATATCTATTTAGTGTTAAAATTAAATCACATTTTTATAAAAAATATTTATATGGGAGTACACACAGTTTTGAGTACCTACCCTGCCTTATACAACTTGTAACATAATTCTTTATAAAAACAGTTTTAGTTAATTTTAATTACTTGGTTACATACAAATTACATCTCTTTCCATGTAATTATTATCAAAATAAGTCCGGTTTTTTGCTTTTGATTTATTTTGAATTTTTCAAAAATTATTTTTTTTGTTATTTTTGTTTTTTCTTATATTGTTTTTTAATACTAATATAAAATGCCTAAAGGTCGTCCAGACGATATGGAAGTTGCTCTCATGGAAAGAAATTTAAAATTATTATATGCAAAAAGAGACACTATTTTTGCTCGGATTCAATCTATTAACACCTATGCTCAGCAAGCATCCACTGATGATGATGCAAAGGAAAGGCTTCTATCTAGCATTGATTCCATTGACACTATCCGCACTGAGTTTACACAAATTTTAGATAAAACTAATGAGTTAGAATTAATGTTAAACTCAAATTTCCAACCTAATTTTCAAAGTTTAGGAGTTTTCGAAGATCTTTATTGTCACATACAAAGAGTTTACAAATCATTTTCTTCAAATCAAGGTACTAGTTCACCTGCAGTTAAAGTTGAAAATAAAAATTATAATTTTTCAAAATTACCAAAACTTGAGTTATTGAGTTTTGCAGGGGATCCCTTACAATGGCCCCTTTTTTATGAAAATTTTAAAAATAGTATACATTTAAATACCACATTAAGCAATAATGAACGCATACAATATTTAATAAGCAAGTTATCTGGTCGTGCATTGTCCCATTGTGCAGGTATTGCACCCACCGCTGAAAATTATAATATTATTTGGGAAACTTTAATTAATAAATATGAAGATAAACGTAGTTTAGCCGCTGCCTATTTAGACAAAATATTAGAATTTAAATCTTTATCAAGCGCTTCGAGCAAAAATATTGACACATTTTTAGACAATTATGCTACCGCTGCCGCCGGTCTGAGGTCATTGAACTTACCTGATTTATCTAATTTTATTTTGCTACATATAGCCCTGAAGAAGATGGACCCTGAAACCACGCGCGCATTCGAGATGACAAATCGTCACTCTTCTTTACCTACTTATGAACAATTTATAATATTTTTGCAAGAACAGTCTAAAATTCTAGATCGTACCGCTAGTGTTAAACCCGCGTCTTCTCCTTCTAATAAAAAACAAAATTATAATACGCATGCATTTGTATCCAGTTATAACAATAATAATAATTCCCGCTGTAATAATTGTGCTTATTGTGGTAAAAATACACACACACAATTATATAGGTGTGACTCGTTTTACAAATTAGATGTTAATAGTCGATTTAATTTTGTTAAAAATAAAAATGGTTGCACTAATTGTTTAAGTTTATCGCATAATAAACCCGCTTGTAATTCAAGTTATAAATGTAAACATTGTAATTATCCGCATCATTCTCTTTTGTGTAAATTTCATAATCCTACTCACACGCCTTTTAAGCAAAATAATAACAATAATACGCCTCGCCGTAAAGAGGCCCCGCAAGGTGTCCAGCAGTGCACACCGCCGACCGCTATCGCTCCCGCGAGCGTTCCCGCTACCGCGCAAGTTTTGCAACCAACTTCTCTTAATACTACTTCTCAGCCCGTGCTTTCGACGCCGCCTACGACGTCTCTTTGCAATTTCTCACGTGATACCTGTTTATTAGGTACTGTACAAGTACATTCTACGGACGCGAACGGCTACGAGCATTGTCTTCGTGGTTTGGTTGATTCCGGCTCTCAGAGTAGTTTTATTACATACGAATGTACTCGCAAATTAGGTTTAATTATGAATGAAGTATCAGCTGGAGTAGTTAAAGGGATTGGTAATACTTGTAACCCCATTATGGGTGTTGTTTCTTTAACTTTATATTCTCGTTTTGACAAAAATATATTTATTACTATTGACGCTTATGTCATAGACCGCATTACGGGTGATTTGCCAACTGTTCGCGTTAATCGCTCTTCTCTTACATATTTAAATAAAATTAAACTCGCAGATAATTATTTTCATATTCCGGGACAAATTGATATTTTATTAGGAGGTTTAGTTTTTGGAGACATATTATTACCCGGTCGTGTTTACGTCTCCCCGCAACATCCGACCGCTTTAGAAACCATATTTGGTTATATTTTAATTGGAAAAATATCACTTTCATTACTTTCGACCGCGCCATCCTGTCATTATAATTTTTGTGCAGTTACTGCGTCCCTTGATAATTTATTACAAAAGTTTTGACAATTAGAAAAGGTTCCTGATGCTATTATTGAAACGCCAGAGAACCTAGACTGCGAAAATATTTATAGTTCCAACGTCGCTCGCGACGAGCTCCCCCCCGTTTTGGGTGATTCTTTTAGTACCGCCAAAGGGCGTTTTCTTTCCCTTGAAAGAAAATTGCTCGCGTCTCCAATATTACACGCCGATTATGACGCAATTATACGTGAATATTGTGATAAAAATTATATTGTACCGCTTTCGAAAATCCCTGACACGGGCTATTTTATACCGCATCACGCCGTCTTGCGCGAAGATAAACTCACAACGAAATTACACGTTGTGTTAGACGCTAGTGCAAAAACCACTAGTGGATTTTCTATTAATGACATTTTACATACTGGCCCCAATTTACAAAAGGAAAATTTCACTGTTTTATTGAATTTTCGTCTATTTAGAGTAGCCTTATCAGCTGATTTAAATCAAATGTATTTAAATATTTTAGTTAAGAGTAGTAATTCTCAAATTGTTTTAAATTATATTCCAAATACGCACATACATCCAGATGTTATACAATTTAATGATTATAATAGTTTAAAAATATTAGGTATACAGTGGTCGCCAGTTTATAATAGTTTTAGTTATAGTATTTTATTTGAAAAGGTTAAATGTTCCAAACGTAATGTTCTTTCTGTTGTTGCTCGATTATATGATGTTTTAGGATTTGTTCAGCCCGCTATATTATTTGCTAAATTATTATTTCAACAATTTTGGTATCATAGGTTAGATTTGGACGAAATGCCTCCCGCAAATATAACTAAATTATGGTCAACTTTTCAAAATGAGTTACTAATGTTCTCAAATTTTAAAATTCCGCGCCATGTTGGTATTTTATTGAAGTCGAAATTATATTTAGTCGCTTGTAAAGTTTCCAATTGGAACAAATTATTACATATAATTGTTTATATTTACCGCTTTATAAAAATTCTACCGCGTTCTGTTACTATAAATGTTTCAGATTTAAAATTTGCTGAAAATAAAATTATAATAATTAAAAATATTTATTTTTTACAAGATATAAAGTTTATTAAAAATTCGATACCGCTGACTTTGCTAAGCGAGGATCCCTCAGAGCCCTCTGCTCTGACTCCCGCTCATTTTTTAATGACCGCTCCGCTTAAACATTTACCTGAGTATGATGTATCCAATGAACCAACACATTTACTTAATAGATTTAATTTAATAAACAACATGGTACAAGGTTTTTGGAAACGATGGAGATTAGAATATCTCCACTTATTACAAACAAGGAATAAATGGAATATCGCAACGAATCCTATTACTATTGGTACGATTGTACTTGTCGTTACCGACAACGTCCCGCCTATTTGTTGGCCCCTTGGCCGTATTACCGCTGTCCATCCCGGTGCAGACGGAATTGTCCGTGTTGCATCGGTGAAGTTATCAACGGGCATTTTTAAACGCCCAGTTGTGCGTTTGCGCACTTCCCGCACAATAAGTTTATTGTAATTTTTTTATTTTTTTTTTATTTACTTTTTCCCGCATGTTTAAATTTAATTTTTTTTGTACTCAACCACAATCCGCTCCGCTTTATT